>CM060452.1:160706647-161306647 GCA_030545235.1 Helianthus tuberosus
AAGACATTTGAACTAAATCAATGTAGAGTGGAGGGTATAAAGAGGGGGCGTCGTAAAAAAGTATAGGGTGGGAGTGGCGTGAAAGTAGGGTTTTTATTAAAAAAAAATAAACAAGAACCGATCAAAATCAACCCAAAATACACCCATTAATGAAACGCCATCACCTTATCCACACATTACACCCCACGCCAGTGAAGATCCTCAAGCCCTTGCCACCACGCCACACCAAAGGGCGTGTACCCGGTGTGGAGGGGCTTCCGCGTCACCATAACGCCTACCACTCCGTGTGGTCTAAACACTTAGTTAGCTTTGGTGAAAGTTAGCTGGATTGGCGTGGGTAATTAACGTGATTGTCCGCCTTGTGCTTTTAATTAAGCCAACTTTCGGATTGGTTACGTAGAAAGATGAAAATTAGCTGGATTGGCACGGGTAATTAATGTGTTTGTCCGCTTTGTGCTAAGTAAATCAACCTTCGAATTGGTTACGTTGAAAAAAAAAGAAGTTTATCTTCCATCGTTCACTTCACAAAGGATGAGCTGGTGGAGTAGTAAGGAAGAGACCTGGTGCTCACGGTCTTCGGCCTTAGGTGAGAGTTTTCCCCGGTTCAGAGACGAGTGTATCACAATGTGGTGAATTTTGCAAGTAACCTATTTGTAAGATACGTTCGCCGTTTAAAAAAAAATATAAATAAAAAAACTTCACAAAGGATGACCACCCAACATTCATGAACAAAGGCTAATCTATCAAGCTGATGATTAGCGCATATGATTAGACGTTGCAGGTTAAAAGATGACCATCACATGTTTATTGGTAAAAAATGATAAAACTTCAAAATAAATTATTCATGACCGGCTATGCGTTAAGTGATTTGTATGGCCTCACTGATTATTCCCACAGCAAAAAAAAGGTACCTAACTTTTACCATATTTAGTATAAGAATAAGTATAGAATTTGGTCCCCTTACAAGATACAATCACAATCACAATCAAAATTTAAATACAACATCTTCTATATATGTGATTTACACAAATTTGAATATTGCTAAATCTAGAGAGTTTTCTTGGATTATCCGAAAGCTGAGTTCTTGTAAACCGATGCATGTATAAGGTCATAATACAAGTGTCATCAACATGATCCAATTTATGAAGAAAGATTACAACTACCTCGAACGGACTTCAAACAAATATCAATGTTGAAGCACTGGGAATAAAAATTGATAAACTGATGGATTCCTCGAAGGGAAAAACATCAAACACAAGAGCTTGTCACTTACCCATAATACATAATCTAATGCTTCACCATGTGAATGTTGAATCAATATTATTAAACAATGATTTTTATTATCAGGTTTATACTAAACAACCATAAGGATTTAGTATGCTTAGACGTAAGCATAAGATCTCAATTTTTTTTAAGACACCACATGGGCTAAACCAAGCGCCCAAAGAATTGCGTCAAAAGTTTAACAAGTCTACTACATGATTAATCATTTATATAACAATGTGATATTTGGTATAAGTCAGTATAAAGTTGATAAAGAAAAGAAGTTTTGTCATCCAACTTCTCTATGAAGGATATGGGGGATTGTGATTACACACTCTATGTTGAAAAGGTACTCGAGAGAGGTTCAGTTGAGATAATTATTCTTCAGTGATTGCTCTTAAAGAACCGAGTAAAACCTATTTGACAAAACGAGATAATATTACAACTTGTGTAATCAAAACCTGTTTGATCCTTGTTATATACCGTGACAAGCACAACACCTGATATTGCTTAACGATGGATTTAATTGAAAATAACCATGAATTATGGTTTGTATTACCTTAAATTTACATTGTATATAAAATGGTTATTCAAATGCAAGTTATAGTACCAAAATAGAAGAGCGCTAATATAGAAATGAATGGTTACTCATGTTACAAGTGACATGTCGTAGGCTTCTAAGAAGCATGTTTTAACCCTCGCGAAAATTTCGAGCTTTCAAAAACTTTTCTATTTCTTTCGGAAGTATTTCGTTAACCGATATTTAAACATAATCAATTTAATTAATACAACGTACATTCCGAGACAAAGATATAAGTTACACATACCTTAAATACCCTTCATATAGCTTAAATATTAGGTTAGAAAGGTTAAAAAATGGCAAAAAGTGAAAATACAAGTCCAGGGGCCAAAACTGCCAAGAATGGAACTATTTTATCAGAAGGCCTTACGGACCGTAAGACCTAAAGCCTTACAGTCCGTAAGATCTGCCCAGATGCGAAAATTTTGTTTCATCACCAAGGATTGCCACCTATCCTCAATCTTTGACACCTAGCACCTTCCTTGACACTTCTAACCTGGTCTTGACATATGTTAGGACACTAAACATCATCATAACACACTTGTCAAGCTCCCATGAATCCAAGATTAGTATAAATAGGTCATTTTTTCTTCATTTTCATTCACACCATTTCTCTTTACTTCTTAAATCTCTCTTGGAGCTTACTCTAGCCATTTGGAGCCTTCTTTTCTGAGTTCAATCTTCCCTTCAAACACTAGTAAGTGTTTCTCCTAATCTATTTCATTTTCTTAGCTAGTTAATAGCTAAAAGTCAACAAATTGACTTTTGCTTTGACTTTCGGTTATGACCTTTTTGTCAAGTCAAAGTTCAAATTGAACTTTGCTACGTGATCGTAATAATGAAGGTGTTAATCCCTCGCGATTACACCCTCTGATCATCACGTATAATAGGTGAAATGAGGAGTCGAACTTTTACGAAATAAAAGTAAAAACTGCATAAAAATGCATTTTTTGACGAAAGAGTTTTCAGGTATTAAAACCTAAGGTTTTGACACAAAATCAATTTTATAACATTATTAGACATGTTCTAACATGTCTAACTCGTCATTTCTAGTTTAGTGTTTATTCCTTAGTCGAAAGTCGAGCGGTTTGACTTCTGCTTTGACTTTCGAATCTGACCCGTTTGGTTAACTTTAGGATCCAACCAAGCCCATTTATATGACCATAGTAATATAGGGAATAACCCTCTGAGATTATACCTTATGGTCATGTCGTTTGGTTAGTCAAATGACGAGTCAAAAGTTTGATCATGTCATGATTAACAATGTTTTCAAAATAAATGAATGTGACAAATGTGTTCATTTTAAAGACACACCAAGAGGTTATGTGATCTTATGTCTTTATGTAGATGATATGGTTATCATTGAGAGTGATGAGAATATGATCAAGTCTACTAAAGAAATGTTGAAAGCAAGGTTTGACATGAAAGAAATGGGTTTAGCGGATGTGATTCTTGCAGTAAAAATTATTATAACTCCAAATGGTCTTGTATTAAGTCAATCTCACTGTGTGGACAAAATCCTAGAAAAATTCAATTCGGGAGACACGACTATAGCTTGAACTCTGATTGATAACACCTGAAATCTAAGTAAAAAATAGTGGTGAGGGTGTTGCTCAGCTAGAGTACTCAAGGATCATTGGAAGTCTAATGTATCTAATGTCATGTACTAGACCCGACTTAGCATACGCAGTGAGTGGGCAAATAGATATACTAGCAACCCAAGTTTTGAACATTGGAAAAGTACAACAAGGTGTTTAGATACATAAGATACACAAGAGATTATGGATTGCACTATACCCATCATCCAATAGTCTTCGAAGGACACATTGATGTTAACTGGATATTGAATATAAAAGATTACAAATCAACAAGTGGATATGTGTTTACACTTGCGGGAGTAGTTATAACTTGGAAGTCATCTAAGCAAACTGTTATAGCTAGATCCACGATGGAATCTGACTTCGTCGCCTTAGATAAAACCGGAGAAGAGGCAGAGTGGTTACGTCAATTTGTGGAAGATATTCCAATATGACCAAAGCCTTTATCGGTAACTTACATACATTGTAACAATCAATCAGTGATTGTTAGATCTCAAAGCTCAATTTACAATGGCAAATCAAAGTATATTTTACGTAGACACAACACGGCATGACAACCAATCTCAACGAGTGTTATCACAATCGAGTATGTTAAGTTAAAAGATAACATTGCAGACCCGTTAACGAAAGGCTTAAGCAAAGATTTAGTTTATAGGTTGTCAAGAGGAATGGGACTAAAGCCCGTAGAAGAAGGGAATATGAGGGAAACCTAATCTAGTTGACTGGAGATCCCAAGATCTTAGTTCAATAGGACAATTTAATCATAAACCCAAAGGGAGTCACTGTTGGGGGTGCCCCAAAATTAATAAAAGGGAGTTAGTTATATACTTCCTAGTCCATTCCAATTAGTGATATTAAGGACATCATAAGCATAGTGAGGTAAGGATTTGGTGAAATCAAATTAATCATGATATTTTTAATGATTCAAGGGAGTCACCTCTGTTAGAGAGAAGTGGGGTCGCTTCGAATGGATTTGTGGGGAGCCGCAAATCCTAGAGCTCTCGCAGAACCAGGAAAGTGTACCATTACCATAAACAGAAACGACCATGAGAGGGTGACTAAACCAGGGAGAGTATTGTGTCAATGTATATTGTCGCTTACACAAATGGGGGTTGTTCAAGGATATCACGTCTACAAAACCCTAGTAGGCTAAGTATGCTTCACAAAGGAATGTTCAAAGGTTACACCTATCTATCCTACAATACTCAACTACTGAATTTGTATCTTGATATTTGAAAGTAAGAATTGATCTCCATTCATGTGGGGAATGTTGGAAAATGGATGGAAAATTGTTATTTTTCATTATGTGTAAATGTGTATTTTTGCCAAACTTTGGACAAATATATTTATATTTTACTTTGGTAAATATAAGTACTATTTTGTGGGTTTATTATCTACGGTATAAGAGCTTTACAACGAGCCAAACCACATTCAAATCGGATCTAGGATGAATGAGATATCGATGCTCAAATGTAACATTCCAAAAACAGATTTGGTAATTAAACCAACTTAACTAGGGATGAGCTGGTAAAATACCATTAATGGTAAAAGCTAAACCAATAAACATTAGGATTTAAGTAACTGAATCTAATGTTAAATAAAAAGTGAATAAATGTTTTTTTATAAAATAAAGTTATAAAAGGCCCGGGCTATCGAGACTTAATTTATGTCGGGTTGTTACATCCCCGAACTTAGTAAATTGAATTATCATGTTCGTTTGATAGTTATCATGAAGTAGGCAACTAGGAATATTAACCTAGTTTGACATCCCTTATTTATTAATGGGAACAAGAAGGTTATGGCCTACTAAATAACAAACCAAACCTTAGGGGCTGAAATGGAACACGATTGAAAGTTGCAAGTATAAAAGTTGAAATAAAAATTATAACACACATATAGTGTGAGTATGTGGAAAGAGATTGAGAGAAAGATAGAAAGAGTTCCCTTTTTACACCACTTCAAAAAATTCAGCAAATTGAGGTGGTAATCCTTGCATGTTTGAAGAATTTGAATCATTTAGCCCTAACAAGCCCAATGTATGTTGTAATTCCATGTTTTTTAAGGATGTTATATGAAACGGAACTTGAATGTGGTGATCTTGAATTTGGTATTGTTGACGGTAGGATGAAATTGATGTTATATTAGTGTTTATGATCACCATACTTTCTTGTATATGTGAATTACATAAATGATTTAGAGGTTTGGATAGGTGTTTATACATTTCTAGAAATGTGTTTTTGACATGAAAGATGAATCTATGATTAATTTGTCTAAAGGATGAATTAGCTTATGATAATTGAAAGCTTATGTTAATTTGATGCTAATAAGTGTATCAACTTGTTGAGCTGAAGGAAATATGGTAATTTTGGTTGGCAAATTGAGCTAGTATAATGACCTAAAAATGATGTCCACCAAGTGTACAATAAAATTCCTAAGTGAGTTTTATCGAATTGTTAGTGTATCTATGTATGTCAATTGGCAGTTTGACTTTTTAAATGTCAAACGGACCTAAAATCGAATGGAATGAAAAAATAGGCATAAAAATCCATAAGGGTGATGGTTATGGTATTTGATGACTAATCTAATCTTGTGGATATTATGTGATAGTCTGACTCTTAACAAGCTAGGTGGGAGCTTGGAAAGGAATGGGTCAAAGGCGCGAGGAAGCTTGACCAAGGTAAGTAAAGCTTACACCTCCTAGATTAGAAACACAATTACGTGATGGAAAATATATTGGTGATAAATTGAATTGATAAGATGAGACAGTACGGTATAAACCATAACGAGTTAAATGGGTAAAAATGGTATTGAATCACCTTTGGCGACAACAATAATTTGTTAAAGACAAGACCCCAAGGTGAAAACTATGAAACGGGTCAAAATGGGCATTATGTTAAATCACATTTTGGTGATAAACAAAGAATTATGAAAAAGAAGACCCTATGGTGAAAACAATGAAACGGGTCAAAATGGGTAAAACTATGTTAAATCACATTTTGGTAATAACCAAAGAATTATGAAAAGAAGGCCCTATGGTAGAAACCTTTACGAGCCAAATAAGTAAAACGGTAAGTAATTACATGTTGGTAATTAAAAAAGAATTATGAAAAGAAGACCCTATGGTGTAAGACATAACGGGTCAAATGGGTAAAATGATAAGTAAATCACATTTTGATGATTAAACAAAGGATTGTAGAAGTAAGATCCTATGGTGTAAACCATAACGGGTAAAAAGGACAAACAGGTCATATGGGTTAAATGGTGATGATATCACAATTTGAACTCGGTATTTAATGTTTTGTTTTGTTAAGTTCCATACTTATAGGTAAGCATAATGTACGAGAATGCATTGCCATGAATTAGCAAAAAGAATTGGAAGGTATTGATAACGGTTCTTTGTTTGACCCTGCCAGGTTTGTGTAATGGGTCATAGTCTTAGTAAGGGCTTGTGGTATGACTAAAGATGGTTGGGCCATAATTGAATAATAGACCACCCCATGTGAAGTATAACTAGTATTTGGGTAAAAGAACCTTAGAGCCCATAATATGCTTATGATGCGAAATTATGATTAAATGAGTTTTAAAATACTACACCATTGATAATCTTTATGTTCTTAGGGACATAATTAATCTTAATGGGATAAAAGGTTGGGTAAACTACCTCTAAAAGGTAGATTAATAATGAGTCCTATGATCGAGTTGATCACTCCGGTAACTAAAAAAATTGGAGGCTTGAGCTAAGTGGCCTAAAGTTTTATAATGGGTCATTTGGGTAAAGCACCATACTAGAAGATAATAATGGAATGTTAAGGTTTTGCCTAAAGCAACCAATCATAATTGGAGTTGTGGTTGGTAGAATCGATGAAAACCTTGATAAGAAAATAGAAGGCATGAATTAGAATGCATAATGCTTCCTAACGGGTCCGTTTGGGTAATAAATACCAAACCGAATAAAGGAAGTGAAAGCCTAAAGGACCTGGGTCCGAACAACGGATTCGAATAAGGTCTTGGAATAACCTTTGAAAACTCAAATTTTTTCTACCGAGAGTCGTGAGAATCATTAATGGGGCTTGGAAATAGATCCGAATGATCAAAAACGAATTTTGGACGAGTTTTGGGGGAATTTTCAGCAACTCCGAGGAGTTGCCTATGCCTGGGGTAAGCTACTCCTGGGAGATGCTGGAATTTGATGGGGGAAATGGGTCATAATGGGAAAAGGGTCCCGGCCGCGCCACGTGAGGGACATACATGGCCCCTCCGCGACGCACGAGGGCCTTTGAACCAAAAAAATGGTATTTTGTTTATTGTTTTCAGCAGTTTCACTCATTTAACTTCAACACTAATTTTTTTTAGTGTTTAATGATAGGCTTACACAAAGATGGGAATCGGACAACCGAACACTCTTAAGCCACCATTTCCTTGGGATCATCCTTTTGGGAAAGTTCAAGCATGATCATTCATGAAAAGATTTTCAAGTCTAAAACCTTTTTGTTTTCGGACTGTAATATATATGCATAATAATTCGTTATGTCGGTTCGTCTGGGTTCTGTTAACCCATACTCTTAAGTTATTCGCTAAAAAAATATGGAACCTAATCCTACGAATATTTAAGTTATTCGATATAACGGGATAGAGTGTTACATCGAAGTTGGGACATGAACTAATGAAAGCTGAGAAAAAGCTAAAGGGAAAGGAGTGGGAAAAGTGGAACTTGTCCCATATGGGAGGAATGAAGGAAAATGGAGTGGCTTATATATGTAAGCCTTCTTTTCTTCTAGTTCCCAAAGCAACACCTCACACTAGTGGATGTGCAAAGGGTGCAGAGCACCCAACTCACACTCGCACATGTGCGTGTGCGTGACGTGAGCGCAATGTGATGCTTTGATGGCGCACTTTGCACTTCCAGTGTTCAACAGCAGAGATGTTTCAAGTTTGTAGTTCGCAACTGGTTAGTCAAACAGTTACAAAATTGAATTCAAAGACACAATAAAAGGCATAGAAGACGTTTAATGCACTTTATTTTCGACTTTATTTCGGTCAAAGTTGTTTCATCTCAGTCTACTAAAAACCAATGAGAGGCCTTGGTTTGTAGATACACTTAAACATACAACATACACTCTCTAACTCTCTGAATCTTTTTTTGGTCATCATCTATGAGGTACACCTTCGGGTTTTCATCTACTCTGGCAGTGCAACTGTCTGGGCTGTTGTATCCTGAAAACAAATGAGTTCTCCTGGGAGACTACAAATTTGTTTTAAGGGGCCTGTTTCTATCACGATCATCATCCAAGAACTTCCACTGTTTGGTTTTCTGTTCTTCTTTTCTACATCTTTTCGATTGTAAAAGTATTGCAATTAACTGGTTTCCTTTATTACTGTATTGTAATTGTTTAATAAAAGTTTTACTTTTATTTATACGCAAACGGATTCCTATAACAAATAAGTTTGGTTGACATGTATATTTGTCTTGTTGTGTGAAACCTCGGGCAAATCTTACATCATTTGTTCATGGGTGACATACTGAGACATAAGGAATGACATACCACAAATACACCAATAAATTTTGGGCCTACTAGCTACGAAAGAGAAGGGAACCCCATAGCTAAACATGTTTGGGTGGGAATAACTTATGGCAAGTCCTATCCTAGGATGTTTACACTAGGGTAACACAAAATCTCGTAAGCTTCTAATAGACACAAGGTATATTGTTGGTTAGTGTAAGGGATCGTTAGTTGGAAATGGTATTAGAGTGTTTAAGATGTCAGTAAAAGGGTAGATATAAATGCATAGGAATATCTCACATCACCCGTTTACACGAGAAGTACACGAATATATTAAATGTCTGTCTACCTTAAATAAAACCAACACGTTGTAGGCTAATTGATTCTGGATAAAAGGATAAGTGGATAACCTCACATTTAAGTGCGATTAGGTGGGAAAAGATTTATGATGACTGGTCACCCGATAAGTTTCTGCTTAGGTAACCAAAATGAATATGTGAGTTTCTTGTGGGAAAAATAAATATTTGACCGCTATTACAGAGGACTACGCTAAAAATTGGTGACTGATGATAACAGGGCCAGCCCTAGGGGTGGGGAAGCCGCACCTCGGCAAAGGCCCGTTTTTTCCAAGGAGCCTAAATTTTGATTTTTTTTTTCTTTTATACATTTTGTATACAAATATATAGAATATCAATTATAAAAAAAATATGATTTGGCCCAATGGTAAAGACTCTTGTATAATTGCATCACTCCTTGTTTGTTTTGGGTTCGAGTCCCGGTAGTTTTCATTTTTGCCGTTTCATTTCCTTTTTTTATTGTTCTCCATTACACTTTTGGTTTTCATTCAGGGTCTGTTTAGTATGGCGTACTGGAATAGATGAGGGAATGGGATGAACGAGGTAATGGAATGGACAAAGGAATGAAATGGATCATTACATTCCATAGTCTTGTTTGGTTACCATGCAGGAAAGGAATAAATCATTACCTTGTGTTGTTTGGTAGGTAAGAAAAGAGGAATGAACTAGATCAGTGATGGGTGGTGGCGGTGATCGGTGGCGGCTAGTGGCGGTGGCAGCGATGGGTGGTGGTGGTCTGTGGTAGTGGCGGTGGGTGGCGATGGTCGGTGGGTGACGGTTGTTAGCGGTGGCGGCGGCGATGGTCGGGGTTGGCGGTGGTCTGCGGTGGCGGGTGTCGGCGACGGGTGGTGGTCGTTGCGACGACGGTGGGTGGTGGTGGTCGACGGTAGCGGGTGGTGGGCGCGGAAGATGGTGGTGGTGGTCGGCGGAGGGTGACGGTAGTGGTCGGGGTGGTGGTGGTCGGCGGTGGCGGTGGCGGGTGGCGGCGATGGTGGTCGATGGTAGTGGTGACGGGTGGTGGTGGCGGCGACGACGACGATGACGGTGGGTGGTGGTCGACGGTAGCGGGTGGTGGCAGCGGAGGACGGTGGTGGTGGTCGACGGAGGGTGGCAGTATTGGTCGGGGTGGCAGTTGTCTACGATGGCGGGTGGTAGCGATGGTAGTCGATGGCAGTGGCAACGAGCGGCGGTGCCGGCAGAGGACGGTGGTGGTGGTAGGCGAAGGTTGGTGGCGGGTGGTGACGATGGCAAGTGGTGATGGTGGCAGATGGTGGTGGTGATGGGCGGTGTTTGTGACGTAGGGTGAGAGAGAGAATGGAATGGAAAAAAATAGGGGGAGTGGATGGAATGAATTTGAGGGAATGGAATGACTTATGAAATGGGTGATTCTATTACGTTAACAAACCAAAGACATTTTTTTTTCATTCCCACGCAATAGTTCATTCCATTCCACCTCCCATTCCTGCATATCAAACACTACCTCTGACTTTTTTTTTGAACGAAAAGGAACGACGTGCCAACCACCATGACACCGGACACTGTTGCCAAGTTCGACTACTTGACCGCCACCAGCCCCTTGGCTCTCCCAGATCCGCGGAAACCCGACCTCCACCCGCCCGAAGGCACGACAGTGGAATAATCAGTAAAACCTCGCCCTCATCCAAGACGAACCGACGCCACCCGTATTCGCCCTTCACCTGGATGCTGCAGAAAATAATAGAAAGAGTGAGAGTCAAACCTGACTCACAAAAACACCTAATCTACACACAACCACTCTACCAATACCTCATTCGCTTCATTCAGACTTTTTAACATTCACTACTTTTTTGCTCTTTTCCACTCTACTTTTCGTTTTCATTCTTACTGTTTTGTTAATTTGTTTTTTTTTTTTTTTTTCATGTTATTATTCTTAGAAGTAGTTATAGGCTCCTAGTTTTATCATAAATTTCAAATGTTAACCCGCAAATAAGGGACTTATATCCCCAGGGTCTTTTTATATAATGTTAATCTCCGTTAATAAAAAATAGTTTATATATTTCATTATGTTTTTTGGCTTTTTTTTCCTCGTACGAGACATTTAAATTCTTAGGAATTGCCCTAGATGATAATGATTTTAGTGTTACAAATAAATTTTATGTAACTAGACTTTGTAATTGTACCTAGTAAAATATTATTGTGTAAAAGACGGTCACTCTTTGGTCGGCTTTGGCCTTCAAACTACTATTTGAATATGTAAAAGTCAACTATTTGAATAGTGTATAGTGTAAACAGTTAGTTTGTTGGTCATATGTTGGTGCGTTGGTCAGTTTAAGCGTTAGTGGTCAGTTTAGACGTTAGCTAGCTTTGGACTTTCTTAATTAAACAAACTTTGAAATGGTAGGTGTAGGACATAGAAATTGCTAAATTACATAAATACATATAACGAGCATCTAGGACTCACGCTTTACGACGGAATCATTAAGCTAGCAAAAAAACATGAAAATATGAATCACGCACACGTGTTACGGCGTGTTAAGCAACAAAAATTAGGGTGGAGGGTATAACCCTCGGGGACTTGTGCGGGGAATGATAGTCACCGCTCGGTGACTATACCGGGTGTTTGAATATGTGCGGTGACCAAGAGAGAGGCATCCAAAATCGGTAACCTTTCACCGATTTGTTTGAGAGGAGAGGAGAGAGGAGTATTAAGACTATCTTCATCGCCGCCCGTATTCTCGCGCCCTTGCCACGCTGGAGCCGTCCTTTAACAGCGGTGGTTCCATTTGAAAGTGATGATATTGATCGATGGCTACAGAACTGGTAGAAGATGAAGTCATGAGGGTGGAGAGAGGTGGTCAATAACCTGAAAAGCTCTGCACTGGATTTTAAAAAGTTCCGACCAGGAAGAGTACTGGCCGGATTCCATCTCCAGGGTGACCGGTATGAGGCTTTTAATATTCGATACTGTTGTGGCAGGATGAAGTTGGGGTTTTGTTGCCATGGTGGGAGATGGAGGTTAGAAAGGGGCTGGATAAAGATGGTGGAGGTAATCAAGTCTGTGCTCTTGATACCACTGAAATCAACCTAATCCACTATCATATAATACAATATATCTACCACTATAATATAATACAATATATCTAGTAAGGGTATTATTTTTTTTATTTTTTAACCTACTCAAACACCCTATGGTGTTTGATTATACCCTCTGATTTCACTCAAACACACTAAAGTGTTTGAGCATTGACATGGCATAATATTATTGGTTAGAATTTCACTCAAACACCCTAAAGTGTTTGACTATACCCTCCACCCTTAGACAACAAAGTAAAAAATAGAAAAGAATAACTAAGTCGGCTTAGGACCCACAAGTTTCAATGGAGCCGTTAACCCTAAAAAAAATAGATGTAAAACGTTGAACCACATATGCGCACTGTAGCGTGTTAACTTGCAAAATTGAGAATGAATCGTAAAGCCTCAAATTTGTAAAAATACGTAAAGCACGGGACCAAGCTGAAAGTGAAAAAGTGTTGAGGTTAAAAATAGAAAATGTTTGTGACAAATATATAAAAGATAAAAACTATGAAGTTAAAAGTGTAAAAGATGAAAACTATGAAGGTTAGTAAAAGATAAAAACTATTGAAATAAAAAGTGTTTGAGATAAAAAAAAAATATAAAAGGGGTAAAAGTAGAAGAAAATTAAAAAGAAAAAAAAGGTGAAAGAGTGAAACAAAAATAAATATTATTTTTGAGAGAAGTGATTTTTTTAAATTAATATATAGTTAATTAATATTTGAAATAATGAATTTCTTAATATATGGATTTTAAATATATTTTTTAATATTAATATATTTTTTAGTATTATGATAGTTTACTATTATATTTACTTTTAGCTAGCTTTAAGCACATTTTTTATTTTGATTTTAACATTTATTGATGTTCTTTTGTTACTGTTACCAAATTCATTCGAATATATATGTAACGTATAGCATTGATTTAATTTTTTTTAAATAACGTCAGATTGTCGTTATCTTTTTTTATTAATATAATATAATGTTTTATAAATTTTTTATACTTTCCATGAATAGTGATTTCAATTTTTATAATAATATATAATTTTTTTACTATTTTTTTAATTTGGTATTATAATAATTTACTATTATATTTACTTTTAACCTTAAACAGTTTTTTTTTTATTTTAAAATTTTTGTTATTTTATGCTCTTAATATTATCATTATCATTCGAACAACATCGGTACCGGTGCTGCTAAAATGACGTCGATTATCCTTTTCATTTTTATTGATATAATATGACGTTTTATAGAATTTCGAATATAATGTCGTCATGTGCTTATTATTATGTATGATTCGATAAAAGTTATATTCGAACGGGTCATATATAGTTGATTTTTTTATTATCACAAATCACAACAACATCAGTACCGTTACCGTATTCATTTTATAGTGTTCTTGATGCGGAGATATAAAATTCGTTGAACACAAAGTTATATTCGCAATCAAGTTATTTTTTGTTGGAAGCTATACCGAGTACATGTATAATACCGGTACCCTAACGAACTGAATGATTCCGACCGAACAACACCGACACCGGTACGAGTATTTTTTATGGTTATCATTCGATGTAAAACACGTGTAGCTTGCTATGCCGAGTGCCGGTATCGTACTGGTAGTGCAATGAACCGGACCGATAATGACTAGAAACCCGTAGCAAAAAAAAAATCTTTTAAAAAATGATTACCACGCATAATTAAGTTATTATAAAAAGTTCTATCATTTATCGACCCTATGTACCAAAAAAGCCAGTAATGTGAAAAACGTTACTAAATATTTCAAATTGTAGCATTGACAATATTAGATTTGAGTGTTTGACATTCAAATGTTTGAAATTTCCTGCCAACTCAATAAATAAAATATGTATGAAAGAGAATTATATCGCCAAAAATGTGTGTATTTGACTGCCGTAAAGTTGCTGAAATATGAACACACAACAACAAGCCACAATAAAGTATTATTGCCGCGAACGTTTGGAACGGAGTTAGTTTATGGTGTAAGATACCCAATATTTTCGCCTTTTATCTCAAAGACCTCTTATCTATTTTCAAAGACCTTGACGTATCGGAGAAGAAAAAGGACGCGGTTCAAGGAATTATTTTGATCGGTTGTTGGAGTTTGTGGCTAGCAAGGAACAACGCAAAATTTTCTAATACCCCTATTAGAATAGATAATATTCTTAGTGAGATTAAGGCTTTGGGTTTTTTTATGGTTTTCTTATAGATCGAAACATAAAGGTTTGGAGTGGAGGGAGTGGATGTCTTTTGTAAATATGTAATCGTTGTTGTTTTGTTTTGCCGGCCCGGCTTGGGTCGGTGTTTGTGTTAATGATAGTTGCCTTTCAGAAAAAAAAAAAAAAAAAAAAAAAGCCACAATAAAGTAAAGATACCATAAAAATTCTTATGAGAGTTAGTTCTAATTTTATTTCTTTCGTCCTTATAAATGTAATATTTAACTTAATTTGTATTTAATCTAATAATATTTAACTTAATTTATATTTAATCTAATTTTTGTACTAATATTAAAATAAATTAATCTCCCTCATATAATTAAGACAAATCATATGGTTCAGAATTATAACCAGCGTTGCCTAGCTAGTATTCTAAAAATGGAGATGGAAACAAATAACTCACGCGGTCCAGAATAAAAAACATAAGAGTTTGGAGTATTAAATAACTTGTATCCATAAAATATTTGGTGTGACATAGATAGTAAATAAATAGGAGTTAATATCATTCCAATTGCCATTACAAAAATGATGGCAATTTTAAGCATTAAAAAATATTTTTGACTGATAATTATTCCTAAAAATACTCTCACTTCTATAACAAAACCAGTCAGCTAAGTAAAGAAAAACTGAAACTCAACTAAGTAAAGAAAAATTGAGTTTGATTGTGTTAGAAAGGAAAGAACATTTTATGGAAAACCCTAAATAAAAAAAAATATTTATTAGACATCTTTAAAACGAAAATACTTGCTAACCTGATTAAAGGGTAAATTACATTTTTCGTCCTTTATGTTTTTAGCGGGTTGCAATGGATGACCTTTAATTTTAATAATTACATTCATAGTTCTTTATTTGGAAAACTCATTACACGCTAGGTCCTTTAACACTAACCATGTTAATTTTTTCAGTTAAATCAAGTCATATAAGGGTATTGTGGTCATTTCACGCTTTATTTAAATGTTTTTTAATAAACAAAAACAAAAATCAACATATACATATATGTATATACTGCAGCTTATCCATCCTCTTTAAAGTTTAAACTCTTCCTCTCTCTCTCTAAATAAAACAACTGCCTAAGTCCACCATCACTAAGTTACCCTAACCCCTGGATCCACATATTGAACATGATTCAATCAATGCTTGTAAAATTTACCATAGGGCTTTTGATCATGGAGTGTAAACGAGTAAAAGGCAGAATAGAAATGTCACACCCCAACCGATGGCGGAATCATCGGGGTGCGGCACTTAGCGAAACAAATTGTCCATGAGTATCCATAACAATTATTTATTACCAGATAATTTAAACGTCACGTCCCATACCATACCATAACATATCTAAAATAAACAGTTATTACAAATAATTGTCTCATAACCAAATACTGTTCCGACAACTGAGATTTCATTGAATTGTTTGTTTCTAAGACTCCATCCTAACTTGATTCCCACATAGCAGCAAAACATCATATGCATTCAAACACCTGTCACATACGTTAAAATAAAGGTCAATACACATAGTGTAAAGGTGAGCATACAAGTTTACTAGATATAATAGAGTTCGAAAGCGTTTACGCATAACCAGCATGAGACATGTATAAAGTGAAAGTAAGTAGGTTATCGACAGAGAAATATGCACAGACGTGACTGCGAGTTGTAGAATGCGCAACACATATCCCCACTGGAATACGTGAAGTAAAGCCCTTAACAACCCCTGTCCACGACACGTGCTGAGTCCAAACTATAGTACTATCGTTGCTAAGGTGTCAGGCAACAATCACTGTGTTAACATAACATACAAGCATTCATCGAATAACACGTAGCATGCAATAGCGGTTAGCGTATAAATAGTGTTTGCGTTGTGTGTCGATTGTGATTTAGCATAAGTAACGTATGTAACACCCAAAAGTGGATAAAGCAAAAAGGGATCGAGTATACTCACAGATTGTGTTTAACAAGTAAACACTCTCTTGGATTGAAGGGAGCGTTGGAAGAGATTAGCCTGAACAGTTAACGATTGCATAAACGATAAGCGGCGCGTAAAAACGGTGCAAGGGTGATAAGTGTCAGATGGTAATCCGATCGGATGGCAATCCAATCGGATGGCCAGTCGATCGGATGTCAATCCGTTCGGATGGTCATCCGATCGGATGGCCATTCGATTGGATTGACACCTCGTTTGGTGAGGATGTGTTTGTGTATGATGGTTTGCCTTTTGAAGTTTTCGTTGTAGCATTTTAAAAAACAGAGAAGTATCTCTACCCTTCAGGTCGATCGATCGAACGGCGGTTCGATCGGGTGACGATCCGTTCGGCGACGTATTTCTCAGAGAACAAGTTCACAGCAGTGTTGTCACTCGATCGGATGGTCTACCGAACGGGTGGCAATTCGTTAGAATTGACTATGCATTGAACATGTTGAAAATTGTTTAAGTGTTTAAGTCCCAAACGTCACATGGTCGGATGGTCGTTCGATCGGATGGCAATCCGATCGGACGGCAATCCGTTCGACGTTCAGATCTTCAAAAGTTGAATCAAAAGTTTAAGTGTGGAACCAAGTGTAAGCCGATCGGATGGTTGTCCGATCGGATGGCAATCCAATCGGACGGCAATCTGTCCCAACGACCTGATCGTCTTTGACACTTGATTGTTTTGATAGTTTCGCAGTTTTGATCGAGACGGTGTGATAATGCATTAAACAACAAAACCTCGTCAAGACTCAAGTGATCCGATCGAACAGGAATCAACCTAGTCCGACCAGTTAACTGTTCGAGACGGTGGTTCATTTTTAACCCGAAATCGATTGTCTCTTGGATAGAATTCAGATCTTGAACCAATACATCACTAAGAAAGAGTAGAAGATCAGGACTAGCTCTGATTCTATCGGTTTTGAGTGCATTGAGTGTAAAAGAGTTGAAAGAAGCTTAGAAAACCATCTCTCAATCCTTTTCACCTTGAATATGTTCAGATCTATGCAAGATCTTTGTTCATTCATGTGGAAATCGTCCAGATCTAAGTTGTTCTTGGTGGATTGAAGCCAAAACATGAAGTTCATAAGAATTCCATGATGACATCACCCTAGAATACCTCAAATCCACTGATTTCACGGCTAAAAGTTAAGATTCAAAAGAGAGAATGATGAAGAAGTGTGTGTAGATCATAGAAGTACAAGATTTAGGTTGAAAACTTCCAAGAATCACGAGAAATCGAGAGAAAGGAGGCTGGAGTGCGGCTGGGTCGAGTAGAGAGCTGTCACATCAAGTGATGTGACAAGTGAGGGTATTTATAGGGTTTCCCAAAACGGAAAGTGCAAGGGAACGAGTGGGTCACCGATCGGATGACAGTCCGATCGGATGGCAACCCGATCGGATGGCAATCCGATCGGTTGGCCATCCGATCGAGCGGTCACTCGATCTAGTGGCTCCAACGATTGAGTCTCGGCGTTTCGTTTCATGCGTTGGGTTTTGCGATGCGTTTCGAGTGAGCGGTGCGACAGAATTACCCATTAGCTACACAACTAATCCCAACTACTATATCTAACATACAATCACTATAATTAACTTGCGTTTAGTGTTTGCGATTCGATTGCGATAGAGTTGTGATTGCGTTTCGATTAATTACCACAACATAACATAAATAAACATGCACAAGTAACACATAAGTAACACACACACGTAAAACAATATCCAGAACGCATAATTTGAGTTGCGAATGCGATTGTGATGTGATAAGCGATATAGCGAATAAACATGCGATAAATATCGATTAAACCTCGATTATTAACATGTACTCCATATAATACAACTAATGCGATAAAATAAATAGATTATCAACAAGTCAAAGAAGTCAAAACAGGAGTTGAGCAAGGAGTGATAGATCGCAATTAGCAATCTTTTCTTTCTTTGACTTCAATCTTGACTTTGACTTTCGAAACACGGGGTGTTACAACCTCCCCTAGTTGAGGGAATTTCGTCCCAAATTAGGCCGAAGCCGTAACAAACAACTGCGGGTACTTCGCTTTCATGTCGCTTTCGAGTTCCCAAGTGAACTATGCGCCTCGTTTGCCTTCCCAGTGAACTTTCACAATGGGAATGCGTGAGCGCCTGAGCTGCTTGGTTTGTCGGTCCATGATCTTGACAAGCTTCTCCACGAAGTGTAATGTTTCGTCCACTTATAGATCCTCCAGTGGAACTTGTAAATCATGCTCAGCTAGACACTTTTTGAGGTTCGAAACGTGGAAAGTCGGGTGGACGTTGCTAAGTTCCTCCGGTAGTTCGATTCTGTAGGCCACTTTTTCGATCCTTTCCAGAATCTTAAAGGGTCCAACATATCGAGGCGCGAGTTTCCCTTTCTTGCCTAATCTGACCACACCCTTCCAAGGTGATACCTTTAGGAGTACGTGATCGCCAACGTCAAATTCAAGGGGCTTACGTCGTCTATCGGCGTAACTTTTCTGACGACTCCGAGCTTTCAGCAGATTGTCTCGAATTTGGAGGATTTTGTCAGTTGTTTCTTGCAATAGCTCAGGACCGGTTAGTTGCGAATCTTCGATCTCGTGCCACACAATAGGCGATCGACATCTCCTTCCGTATAATGCCTCAAATGGTGCCATTTGAATGCTGGAATGATAACTGTTATTGTACGAGAAATCGACTAAAGGTAAGTATACGTCCCAATTACCACCGAAATCTATGACACACGAACGGAGCATGTCTTCCAAGGTACGAATCGTTCTTTCAGTCTGACCGTCGGTTTGGGGATGGAAAGCGGTACTTAGATTAAGCGTAGTACCGAGAGCAGATTGAAATGTTTCCCAAAGACGTGAGGTAAACCGACCATCGTGGTTAGAGATGATGTCGCGAGGCGTCCCATGTCGACAAATGATCTCATTGGTGTAGATTCGGGCTAATCTTTCCACCTTATAGTCTTCTCGTATTGGCAGGAAATGAGCGGACTTAGTCAAGCGGTCAACGACAACTCAGATGCTGTCGTGACTTGATGGCGTGCGCGGAAGTTTCGTTATGAAGTCCATAGCTATACTCTCCCATTTCCACATAGGGATCTCGGGTTGGACGAGTAAGCCAGAGGGTCTTTGATGCTCGGCCTTGACTTTCGATCAAGTCAGGCACTTTGAAACATAAAGAGCGATATCTTTCTTCATGCCCGGCCACCAGTACTTGTAGCGAAGGTCCTGGTACATTTTATCGGCACCGGGATGAATAGAATATCGAGATTTGTGGGCTTCGTCCATCAGAATCTGTCGTAAGTCGGTGCGCTTGGGAATCCAAATCCGATCCAGATAATGGAATATCCCATTCGACTTATTTACTAGCTGGGCTCCGTCGTTGAGAATTATTTCCTTCTTCAGAGTGCGTTCAGTAAAACAAGCATGTTGGTCTTCGCGGATAAGGGTTTCGAGATGATGCTGGGCTTGAACATTACGAGCGCTATGCAAATAGCTTCGTCGGCTTAAAGCGTCGGCAATGATATTGCTTTACCAGGATGATAATGAATCTCACAGTCGTAATCATTGAGAAGTTCAACCCATCGGCGTTGGCGCATATTAAGTTCCTTTTGGCTGAGGATGTGTTGTAGGCTCTTATGATCTATGAAGATCGTACACTTGGTACCATAAAGGTAATGTCGCCAAATCTTCAGCGCAAAAACACCTGCACCTAGCTCGAGATCGTGGGTTGTGTAGTTCTTCTCGTGGATCTTGAGCTGACGAGACGCGTAAGCGATAACCTTGTCTCGCTGCATCAGAACACAACCAAGACCAAGGTTCGAGGCATCACAGTAGACAACGAAATCGTCGTTTCCGTCGGGTAAAGTGAGGACGGGAGCATTGAAAGCATATGCTTGAGGGTTTGAAAGGCAGTCTCTTGTCTAGTTCCCCAAACAAAAGGATTGTCTTTGTGCGTGAGAGAAGTAAGCGGCACGGCGATTTTAGAGAATCCTTTGATAAATCGGCGATAATAGCCCGTTAGTCCGAGAGAAGAACAGACTTCAGACGGGTTCTTAGGTGTAACCCAACTCTTAACAGCTTCGATCTTCGAGGGGTCGACGTGAATACCTTGACTATTGACAATATGACCGAGGAATTGAACCTCCTCTAGCCAAAATTCGCACTTGGAGAACTTGGCATAGAGTCGATTCCCCTGGAGTAGCTCGAGAACCAAACGTAGATGTTGCGCGTGTTAAGTTTTCGACTTGGACTAGATCAGGATATCATCGATGAACACGATGACGAAGCGGTCGAGAAAAGGTTTACACACGCGATTCATCAGATCCATGAAAACCGCGGGTGCGTTGGTTAGACCAAAAGGCATAACAACGAACTCATAGTTGTCGTATCGAGTGCGAAAAGCGGTTTTGGATATATCCTCCTCTTGAATGCGTAATTGGTGGTAGCCTGAGCGTAGATCGATCTTGGAGAAACACGTAGCACCTTGCAACTGATCAAACAAATCATCGATTCGAGGCAGGGGATAGCGATTCTTGATTGTCAGCTTATTCAACTCCCTATAATCGATGAACATCTGAAATGACCCATCCTTCTTTTTGACGAAAAGGACTGGTGCGCCCCAAGGAGAGGTGCTAGGGCGAATGAAGCCTTTGTCAAGCAATTCCTGGAGCTGACTCGAGAGTTCGCGCATTTCGAACAGAGCGAGTCGATAAGGAGCTCTAGCAACAGGGTTTGCTCCAGGAATGAGGTCGATGCGAAAGTCGATATCACGACTCGACGGCAAACCGGGAAGGTCATCAGGAAACACATTAGGAAATTTGAAAACAACGGGAACGTCTTTCACTTCTGTCTTTTCTTTCTTTTCCTTCTCCGCTACTACAATGTTAGCCAAGAAAGCTCTGTATTCCTTGCAGAGATACTTGCTAGCTTGGATACACGACATGAGTTTGAGACCTTTCAAAGGAGTTTTACCATACACACAAAGTTGATCACCATTCGCGAGCGAGAATCGAATCATCTTATCGAAGCAAACAACTTCAGCATGGTTTTCGCGAAGAAAGTCTATGCCTAGTATGATGTCAAAACTACCGAGCTGCATCGGAATGAGATCGATAGGAAAGACGTGATTGTTGAGTTCGAGAGTACAATTACGAAGAACAGAATTGACAGCGACGGTTCTTCTGGTAGCAACTTCAACATCGAACGTCGAGGGGAGATGGGCGCGCTTACAATTAAGGAGCTTTTCGAATTCAAACGATACAAAACAGTTATCGGCTCCAGTATCAAATAAACATGAAGCATAAATACCATTCACGAGGAACATACCATTAACCACATTGTTTTCAGCCTGAGCCTGGCGCACATTGATGTTGAAGGTTCGAGCACGAGCTGCTTGCTGCTGTTGCTGTTGAGGCTGCTGTTGGGGCTGCTGCTGTTGTGGCTCTTGCTTCACCACTCAATTCGGGCACATGTTTGCGAAGTGGTTGGGATCACCACACGCAAAGCAAGCTCTAGCATGGATCGCGGGTGCAGGAGCCGCTTGCTGGCCTTGAGGAGCAGGAAGTAGAGCTTGTTGAGCAGTAGCTTGACTTTGAGCTGGAGCTGGATCTTGACGTGGACCTGTACGGCAGTTGGCGGTGAAATGGCCGTACATATTGCAATGCACACAGTATCTGCAAGCGATTCCCACTGGGTGGTGATAAGTACAAGTAGGGCATGCCGGGTGAGGACCAGTGTACGCACGCTTGACCGGCGGTGCGTTGGTAACCGGTGCCGCTACTTGGTGGTGTTGAGGCTGCGGTTGAGCTGGGACTGATTGGAGCGGGGTAGGAGTGGTGACAACGCAATTTTTGCTATTGTTGTTGTTGTTCTTCCTCTTGCGACGAGAGGACTTTGTGGACTGCGGAGAGGCGGCGGTTTCAGCGGTTGCGGTGGTGGTAGCTTGATGCAGATTCTTGGAAGCTTTATCCCAGTAACCAGACTTAACTCGCTTGTCATTGATCTCAGCAGCGAGCAGAAAAGTTTCCTTGATGGTTGACGTCTTGGCAGCTTGGACGAAATCAGCCACACAATCCGGCAGAGCCCGGATGTACTTCTTGATGGTGATTTCGGGCTTCTTAACTTGGTCTGGACAGATTATGCTTAGCTGCTTAAAGCGAGCGGTTAAAGCAACATTGTCACCATCCTTCTGCTTCAGATGCCAGAACTCGTCCTCCAACTTTTGGAGCTCGTGGGGATGGCAGAACTCTTTCATCATCAGGTCCTTCAACTCATCCCACGTCAATCCATAAGCTGCGTCATTTCCTCTCTTGTTTCTCTCGGCCATCCACCAGTATAAAGCGCGAGACTGGATGACGCCGGTGGCGTTAACAGTTCGGAGATTGTCAGGACAGTTTCTCTGAAGCAGGGTGACTTCAATCGAATCAAACCATTGAAACATGGCCGTAGGACCATCTTCGCCGGTAAACTCTTTTGGACCGCAAGCTTTGAACTGCTTGAAGCTAAAAGCAGACTTTGGCGAATCTGTGCGGGACTCCTCAGATGACTTGCTAGCGTTTTCGTTCAGTTCGCTAACAATCTGGGGGATAACATTCACCATTTTCTTTGAGACGAGGGCGGCGATACGTTTGTTATCCTGGTTTCTTCAGGCAGCGTGAGAGAGACGGGATCCAGATAACGACATTGTCTGCAACAGACAGCGCCATAGGATTCAAAACGCTATACAATCGGATCTCACCTCACACGTACTTCTACTAAAGCTCAGGAACACAATCACCCATACAGTCACATAATCATAAAATCACAGAGCACACATAAACACGTAAGGCACATAGGGCACATAGAAGCATATAAGCACGTAAAGCACAGAAGCACAAGAGGCAGTCAGAATACAGAAACCTATCATTCAAAGTCCGCGCGCGTTCGAGAATAGAGATTGCGGTTAGCGAGCAACATAGCAAGCGAATATCCACAAGTAACAACGATTTGTTAGCGATTTGAGATAGATGTGCAGTGCGATTTGTGTGTGTCGATTAAAGCGAGAAGCGAATAAACCACCAAAATCGAAACACATAAACAGATAAAATCACATAAAACACATAAAATCCACATAAAAGCGACAAATATCAGAGTCAGCGGCGGCGAAATCCAGGATTGAAACACATAAAATCGAAAGTAGATTGTCTAAGGCTGAAAAGACGTTCGACTACCCAAAGTGATTCGACTATTCACAAGGACCTTTGGTACACACTTTAGCCTTCGGGACTGTGCTCTCGCCTTGGATTTGGGCGAACGGCACGCATCCTTCCAGTTACAGCGTGACTTCAAGTTGTTGGAGTCAATCGAGCCCTTGGTGAGAGTTTTGTAAACCAAAATAGAGCACGGAACGAGTCATCAAGGTTCGGGTTTCACCCCTAACTTAGCGACTTTATCCTATTTTGATAAAATAGAGAAGAAAATCTGCGTTAAAGTACGGATTTCACTTCTGATTCAACGCAAATTCTCCTGTTTATAGATAAATAATGCGAGTCGAACAAGCGATTTAGTCGAGAGTTTGCTGTTTTCACACCTGATCTCGACCTAATCACTCGTTCATTTTCGAAAATTAGAGTGCAGTGATAGTGTAGTGTTCAGCGAGAATAGCGAGAAATATCAAGTAAGCTCGTACAAAAACCCCTACTGGGTATGCATAAGTCGGTCTGTTGGTACTTAGACTATAGTCTAGGTCGTTTCTAAGACATCGGCTCGGACTAGGTCGAGTCTTGCCTAATTCCCTATAGTTATGGCTCTGATACCAATCTGTCACACCCCAACCGATGGCGGAATCGTCGGGGCGCGACACTGAGCGAAACAGATTGTCCATGAGTATCTATAACAACTATTTATTACCTATATAATTTAAACGTCACGTCCCATACCATAACATATCTAAAATAAACAGTTATTACAAATAATTGTCTCATAACCAAATACGGTTCCGACAACTCAGATTTCATTGAATTGTTTGTTTCTAAGACTCCATCCTAACTTGATTCCCACATAGCAGCAAAACATCCTATGCATTCAAACACCTATCACATACGTTAAATTAAAGGTCAATACACATAGTGTAAAGGTGAGCATACAAGTTTACTAGATATAATAGAGTTTGAAATCGTTTACGCATAACCAGCATGAGACATGTATAAAGTGAAAGCAAGTAGGTTATCGACAGAGAAATATGCACAGACGTGAGTGCGAGTTGTAGAATGCGCAACACATATCCCCACTGGAATACGTGAAGTAAAGCCCTTAACAACCCCTGTCCACGACGGATGCTGAGTCCAAACTATAGTACTATCGTTGCTAAGGTGTCACGCAACAATCACTATGTTAACATAACATACAAGCATTCATTGAATAACACGTAGCATGCAATAGCGGTTAGCGTATAAATAGTGTTTGCGTTGTGTGTCGATTGTGATTTAGCATAAGTAACGTATGTAACACCCAAAAGTGCATAAAGAAAAAACGGATCGAGTATACTCACAGATTGTGTTTAACAAGTAAACACTCTCTTGGATTGAAGGGAGCGCTGGAAGAGATTAGCCTGAACAGTTAACGACATCATAAACGATAAGCGGTGCGTAAAAACGGTGCAAGGGTGATAAGTGTTGGATGGTAATCCGATCGGATGGCAATCCGATTGGATGGCCAGTCGATCGGATGTCAATCCGTTCGGATGGTCATTCGATTGGATTGACACCTCGTTTAGTGAGGATGTGTTTGTGTATGATGGTTTGCCTTTTGAAGTTTTCGTTGTAGCATTTTGAAAACAGAGAAGTATCTCTACCCTTTAGGTTGATCGATCAAACGGCGGTTCGATCGGGTGACGATCCGTTCGGCGAGGTATTTCTCAAAGAACAAGTTCACAGCAGTGTTGTCACTCGATCGGATGGTCTACCGATCGGGTGGTAATTCGTTAGAATTGACTATGCATTGAACATGTTGAAAATTGTTTAAGTGTTTATGTCCCAAACGTCACATGGTCGGATGGTCTTTCGATCGGATGGCAATCCGATCGGACGGCAATCTGTTCGACGTTCAGATCTTCAAAAGTTGAATCAAAAGTTTAAGTGTGGAACCAAGTGTAAGCCGATCGGATGGCAATCCGATCGGACGACAATCCGTCCCAACGACCTGATCGTCTTTGACACTTGATTGTTTTGATAGTTTCGCAGTTTTGATCGAGACGGTGTGACAACGCATTAAACAACAGAACCTCGTCAAGACTCAAGTGATCCGATCGAACAGGAATCACCCTAGTCCGACCAGTTAATTGTTCGAGACGGTGGTTCATTTTTAACCCGAAATCGGTTGTCTCTTGGATAAAATTCAGATCATGAACCAATACATCACTAAGAAAGAGTAGAAGATCAGGACTAGCTCCGATTCTAGCGGTTTTGAGTGCATTGAGTGTAAAAGAGTTGAAAGAAGGTTAGAAAACCATCTCTCAATCCTTTTCACCATGAATACGTTCAGATCTATGCAAGATCTTTGTTCATTCATGTGGAAATCGTCCAGATCTAAGTTGTTCCTTGTGGATTGAAGCCAAAACATGAAGTTCATAAGAACTCCATGATGACATCACCCTAGAATACCTCAAATCCACTGATTTCACG
The DNA here is from genome assembly GCA_030545235.1 of Helianthus tuberosus. Lineage (NCBI taxonomy): Eukaryota > Viridiplantae > Streptophyta > Magnoliopsida > Asterales > Asteraceae > Helianthus > Helianthus tuberosus. Next base: position 160,732,842 of record CM060452.1, read on the forward strand.
GCTAAAAGTTAAGATTCAAAAGAGAGAATGATGAAGAAGTGTGTGTAGATCATAGAAGTACAAGATTTAGGTTGAAAACTTACAAGAATCGCGAGAAATCGAGAGAAAGGAGGCTGGAGTGCGGCTGAGTCGAGTAGAGAGCTGTCACATCAAGTGATGTGACAAGTGAGGGTATTTATAGGGTTTCCCAAAAAGGAAAGTGCAAGGGATCGAGTGGGTCACCGATCGGATGACAGTCCGATCGGATGGCAACCCGATCGGATGGCAATCCGATCGGTTGGCAATCCGAACGAGCGGTCACTCAATCGAGTGGCTCCGACGATTGAGTCTCAGCGTTTCGTTTCGTGGGTTGGGTTTTGCGATGCGTTTTGAGTGAGCGGTGCGATAGAATTACCCATTAACCACACAACTAATTCCAACTACTATATCTAACATACAATCACTATAATTAACTTGCGTTTAGCGTTTGCGATTCGATTGCGATAGAGTTGCGATTGCGTTTCGATTAATTACCACAACATAACATAAATAAACATGCACAAGTAACACATAAGTAACACACACACGTAAAACAATATCCAAAACGCATAATTCGAGTTGCGAATGCGATTGCGATGCGATAAGCGATATAGTGAATAAACATGCGATAAATATCGATTAAACCTTGATTATTAACATGTACTCCACATAATACAACTAATGCAATAAAATAAATAGATTGTCTACAAGTCAAAGAAGTCAAAACAGGAGTTGAGCAAGGAGTGACATATCGCAATTAGCAATCTTTTCTTCCTTTGACTTCAATCTTGACTTTGACTTTGACTTTCGAAACACGGGGTGTTACAAGAAATTACCCTCTAAAGGCTTAAAACAGAGCAGGAAGGACTTAGCCGGAGTTCTACAACTCCAATGAACTTTGATTGGAACCCAGGTTTCGAGAGGAAATATGCGTATGCTTGATTTGGTAAGTATGGCATATCGATAATTTAGTTTTGAGAGTTGATTTGGAATGTTTTTGGTATCCCGGATTCACCGGGTTTTTCTTTCGATTGAATCACATGAGAATAGGTTGAGGCGGGTCATCAGACCTCCGCCGCTTGCAACGGATCTGGTCATCAGACTTCCGTCTTTGAAACCGCCACATTTTCACCACTTTGAAACTCCTGTTCGAATATTGTGTCTGGTGGGTCTAATTGTGGTGATATTGTTGGGGTTTGGAGTGGAGATTAAGGATGGGGATTTGAGGAGTTACATTTGCAGTGGGTGGTTATGGTGGTTTGGGTTTTTATGGTGAAGAAGAAGATAATGAGTTGTTGAATGTGGAGTGTGTGCATTTATAACGAGGAATGTCCTCACATCGGGTGCACACGGCGGTAGTGACGATTTCTAGTGTGGTGGCTGTGAAGATGGGTGAGGTGGTAGTTGTAGAGATGGTGGTTGTGGTGGTGGTTGCCGGAGGTTCGGGTTTTAGGCGGTGATACCTCTGGCAAAATACAACAGTGGTTGGTGGTGGCTAACTTCTTTTTTGTTTTATTTATTAAATATTTAGTTAAAAGACTAATCTACCCATATGTGATCAAAGTTAACTGAAAAATTTAATTGGGTTAGTGTTAAAGGACCTAAAGTGTAATGAGATTTCTAAATAAAGGACTGTAGCTGTAATTATTGAAGTTAAAGGTCATCCATTGCAACCTGCTACAAACATAAAGGACGAAAAATGTAATTTACCCCTGATTAAATTAATAGGTAATATAACCTAATATATTCCGAAGTTTAACTACAAGACCATGCATATAGAGGCGTGAATGAGCTTAATAACGTCTCTAACACCGTCTCCTCAGGCATTATAGGGGCATGAAGAGGGAGAGACATTTCTAGTATTAAGACCATCTGTAATGGCTAATGCCAGGGGGCATTTTTCGCCACATCAGGATCTGTACCTTTAAAAAGTTTGTAACGGTTAACGCTCCTTAATGCCTTTTTAATCGATAATTTCGGTTTTGTTTTCTTTCCATTAGACATTATACTAGAAATGTTCATCCCTCTTCATGCCCCTATAATGTCCAATGGGACGGTGTTGGGGGTGTTATCAAGTTCATTCACGCCCCTGTAATGCCCCATTATGCATGACCTAATCCCTAATAGACAGAAAATAAAACAGAAAGTATTGATTGAAAGGGCATTAAGGGGCGTTAATCATTACGCATTTTTCAAATAGATGTTATGATAATGGTGTGACAAAAAATGTCCCTTATAAGGCATTAACAATTACAGATGTTCTAACATCTAATATAAACCAGTTGTACGGTGTGATAAGTTCATGAAACTCAATAACACATAATTAAACAATGTTTATTAGACATGTTTAAAAAGAAAAAAACTTGCTTACCTTATATAGTAATTAAATAGGTAATATAACCTAAAAGATTCCTCCTGCATTTAAAGAAGTTTAACTATAACATGTAATACACTTGCGCAGTGTGACAAGTTCATGAAACTCAATAACGCATATAATCACATTAAACCGGCCTGTTGTATTACGTATGTGATAACAGTTAGGTAGTGTTTGGTATGCATGAATGAGAGGTGGAATGGAATGGATGATTACGAGGGAATGAAGAAAAGGGTGTTTGGTTGGTCAATAGAATGGAATCACCCATTCCAAAAGGCATTCCATTCCCTCAAAATCATTCCTTCCACCCCCCCCCCCCATGTTTTTTTTCCATTCCATCCCATCTTGCACCATTCATCAACAACACCACAACCCACCACCTTCGCCAAAACCCACAACCACCACCACCCACCACCGACGCCATCGCCGCCACCCGCCACCACCTCACCCGACAGCCACCGTTGCCGCCGCCACCCACCCGCCACCGTTGTCACCCACAACAGCGACCAATCGCCAACGCCACTCGCCGTCGCCGCCCACCACCATCATCGACGCCACCACCACCGTCACCAACAACCGCCGTTGCTGCCACCTCTGCTGCCACCCACCACCAACGACTACCTTTCCGCCACCACCACTCGTCATCACCGCCGCACCGCCACTCGCCGCCACCACCACCACCACCACCCATCGCCGCCGCCGACATCCACCACCGCCACCTATAACCACGCACAATTACTACCACCGACCACCACCACCACTCATCACTTATTTTATTACTCCGTTTTTCTTGCCTACCGAACAATACACAATAATAATTCATTCCATTCACACATGGTAACCAAACAAGACATGAAATGGTAATGATCCATTGCATTCCCTCAGCCATTCCATTACCTCGTCCATTCCATTCCTTCGTCCATTCCATTACTCCATACCAAACAGACCCTTAGAGCATTCACAATGAATATCTTAAAATTATAAAATATGTGAGTGAGTTTAGTTATATTATAAAGAATTGTTGTTAGTGTTTTTGAGTGGTTGTGAATTGAGGAGACAGAAAATATATGAGAATGTTACTGTTCATCTGAAAATATATGGGAACAAAATCTGGAGACAGAAAATCTTATAACTTTTTTAATAATTTTAGAAATGGTTGTAACTAAAGGGGGGGAAAATGTAATGATAAAGATATAAAAATATTATTTAATTATAAAAGAGAGAGAGAAAAAATAGTTTTTTTTAGTGTAGATATATTGATACAGATAAAAAATTCATTATGAATGCTCTTAGTTCAAGAACTCGTATTGAAACCAATGGACATAGAAATGAATATGCGTAATGATATAAATGATATTTGGGCGGTATGGGTTTGGTTCAGTATAAAATTATGCGCATTACAAAATAATAAAAATATTACAATTGTTTAATTATACAAAAGTTGTCAAATATTACAATGGTTTAATTATACAAAAGTTGTCTCGTACAACCCGAATAAGTAAAGTCGTGATATGCTCAAAAGAATAGCAACAGTGTTTTACGAAGATGAAAAACCATAAAAACATATATTTATATGAGTTTCGATAATACCGATACCGATGTGATTCGATAAATTCAATTCATTTCTTTATGTTACCAGTACTCAGCCAAGTAATATATCTTCCTTACATTCAGAAGAAACATTCTCGTTTTGAAGATTTTTTTATTAAGAAGAAAACATGTAAAAACTTTGGAAGATGCAATGAAACAAAATATTATTTCCAAATATTTCATCAAAGTGAGTTCTGAAACTCATTTTTTATTACTAGAATAAAATACGAAGAAAACAACTAAAACATGTATTTATTGGAATCTCTATAATGTAGAAAAAGATAATAAAATTATAATGACCCATTATATTTAGAGGGCCACTATTCATCTATCTATATAATTTTCTAAGCGTATAAAAGCTAGACTAAGCAATAAAATAAGTGTTTGTACGTAAGATAGAGATAAAGATCGAGAATCAGATGTGAGAAGTTTTTTCTAAATATATACAAAATTCAGAGAAAAATGTATTATTTAATTGTATTATATAGATGGAAATAGAAACTCCGATCAGAATCCTCTAATGTTTGATTTATGCTTGTTTTACTTAAAATTATAATTATGTATGAGCAAACTTCTCTTTCTATTTAGGTGCTTTTAGGAGGCAATTTACTTACAGGATTTGTTTCACTTAAGAGTTACTGATTATCAAAATCCAAGAGAGAAGAGAGAGTAGACCGAGGGATATATTATGTGATCTCAATGGAAAGTCAGATGCAAGTTAGTCTACTCGGTATGGTGACGGGATGAAGAGGGTGACGGGATGAAGACGGGGGGGGGGGGGGGGGGGGCGTGGGAGGACGGGCGTCGCCGAGGGGGGGGCCCACCTGTTTGCTCCGTCGCAAACGGCGAAGAAAGGACGAAGAGGACGGGACGGGGGGGGGGGGGGGGGGCGTGGAGGGACGATGACACCGTGGCGGCGCCGGGGTGGAGGATGGGACCATACCCACCAGCCTTAGTGACATGTAAAAGTATACCTCGGTAATGTTTACTGCAAAGATATGATGTGTGAGGGATGATTAGAAAAGTGACTTAAGGTAGTTGAAGATCCAAAAACTGGCCAGAAACTCGCCAAGCTTAATGAGACCTTGAAACCTGCAAGAAACTGGTCTTGCACAAACAACAAATAGTTAGGCTTGTAGCAGAGGTGGTAGGGACGCTCTATGACCATCCTCCAGCGTGAGAATAAGTGATTGTTTAGAGAGAAAAAAAATGGGACGAAGGCTTAGAGAAATCGTACTTGAAGTGTACTTGAAGAAGGGTATTTATACTTGCTTATTGGATGACGTAATTCATCCAGGACGCACCTATTGATGTGCGTCATGTATGGAGTCCGGATATTTATTATGTCCTGCTTGGTGGAGGTAACTACTTAATTGTTCGGTGCCCGGATATTTTAGTCTGACTATGTATTTACAAGTCCCCTTGTCTGATAAGTCCGGACTCTGGACTTGTGAGACATGTTTTATTCATGTAGGTGAATGTCTGTCACTTAGGTGACGACGTTGCGTGTTACTGTGCGTCACCCGCCTGTGTCTGTAACTTTCCCACATTGGGAAGCGTAACCACCTCTTGAGGTGATGCCTGATTGGACAGGCAACACAGTTGTTATCCACGATCCCTTATATATAAGGGATCTAGTAACTTCTTTTCACCTTTTTTCACTGACTCTTTTCTCTCCAGTCCCTTCATCTCCCCATAATCAGAAGTTCTTATATTCCGGAGACTGCTTTTGCGCTTTTACGAGTTTTAAAGAGGTGGGTTCTTCACTCTTTCCCCCCTTTCACCTTCTTTAGAAATGGCTCCGGGTAAAGATAATATGTCCGCTAGTTTTAGTGTTTTGACTAAAAAACAACTAGATAAGTTTTTGAGAACTTGCCAGATTCCGGTGCATTTGAACCCTGAACTTCCTGCCCGGAACCGAGCCATCTATCCTCTTTTGGCCGGTAACTTTGCATTTTACACCCGTGATTGTAACTTTTCAAACTACCGTGTTCCTTTACAAAATTTTTAATCAAGGTGCTCTGGTTCTTTCGCGTGCACATCTCCCAAGTAAACCCGTTCAGCCTCATCGAATAAATCACTTTGAAATCTCCTATAAAGCCTTAAATCGGGAACCAGATATAGATGTGTACCGGTATTTTTATGAATTCATTATGGCCGGTGACTAGTTTACCTTCGCCCATCATAAGTCTGTTCATAGTATTTCTTCTGAGGAGATGTGTAAGGCCACCTACGAACCTCGAACACTCGTACAAGATCCCTAACTCGAACAACCGACTCACGTGGTGTGCAGAATCTACCACGCGAAGCGTACCACAACGTAGGTCTCGAGACAGAAGGTGTAGAAGAACAGAGATGAGAATCAATCTGTGAATCCACAAAGTATTCATAGATTATCCACACACAGTAAACACACAGTATTTAGGGTTTTGTTTCTCACACTAGAAAGTATCTTGTACAGAAAGATAATTATCAAAGTCGTATCCATTGCATTCATTCACTGAGTATAAATACAAGGACAAAATCGGACTTCACAAGTCCTGACAAGCTAGTCCGAACATATACTAACAAAATCGGACTTAATCATAAACCTTAACAAAATAAATTCTGACAAACCAAAACAAGGAGGTCCGAATTTAGCCTAAATTCGGACTTCTTTATATCCCACAAACTCTGACAAGTTATATTTAACTATTCAACAATTACACAAAAGACCCTGAACATCTTCAATTTGAAGAATCCAACATGTATCATCAAAAGGTGCACTTAGGGATGCATTGAAGGTCCCCCGGTTTGCTGATTTGGATTTCAATTTCTTGAAGACCACTGGGGAGGCTGATACTTTTCTGCAGCAAACTACTCCAACTGCTTATGATATTAGGCCTCCGAAGGCTCCTGGCGTCCCCCAGATAGGTGCCCCCTTCTCTTCCGGTGGAGAATGTAACCGGGAATTCTAGCGGCCCAATCGTCAAGAAGAAGAAGCGGTGGTTGTTGAGGACGAAGACAGTGATCCAGATATTCGAGAGTTGGACCAGTATCTTAACGCTGAGCATTCGTCTATGGTGGCACCTTCCGGAAGGAGTACAGAGAGTGGCTCAGTTTAAACTCATACTGCCTCTGACTTTAAACGTCCCACATCAAGGAAGAAGAAAAGTGAATCAGTGATTGTGGTGCAGCTGAATCATAAGAAAGGCAGACAATATTTTTCATCTCTTGCTTCAAAAAAAGCCAAACCGACACTGACCACTACATCTGATCCTATCTTGGAAAATGTGGACGAACATTTGACAGGGTGCAAAACCTCAAGAGATGAAGCCCCACGTTCAATGTTTAGTATGGACATTGCTTTTACAAGATCTCAACCTTTTGTCGATGCGAACGATGAGTTTATGGATATTGAGACGGTGGTGACTTTGTCGAAAAGGGAGGGGAAAAACTGTGATTTTTACAGGTATGGATTTGGGTTCAACTTTGGGTTCGGACCTTTCTTTGGAAGTGGACGGGGATCTAGTGACCTCTTTACCTCCTTCCTGTTTCAGACCTGTACTAATGAGCTTTTGCCGTTTTGTTGATATATTTTCAGATGAGATGGAGGTAGATCCTAGTGTTGCTGAGGAGAAGTTCATCCCAGATTAGGACATAAAAAACAAGGATTCTGTAATGGATGCTCTTACTGCCAAGCTCTTTCTGTTCAACCTGAGTACTCATGCCGACCATTACAAAAGCTAGAAAAAGAAAATTCAAGATTTGGGTGCGGTTATTTTGGCTAATCAAGCTCAATCGAACATATATGTCATGAAGCTGTACAGGAGGTGGGTTGAAGCCAAATCGGTGAAAGAAGATCTTGATCGGGAATTGAATTCGATTAAGGAAAAACTCAAGAAGACTCCTGATATTGAGAAGAAAGCTTCCCAGCTCTCTCATGAGTTGACCCAATAGAAAGACAAGGTGAAATCTCTTTCCGTTCAACATCAAGCAGCTTTGCTCACTGCAACTGCTGCTGGTGAAGAACGTGATAAGTGTGCAACCGAGCTTGAGCAGTTTTCGGCCAAAGTTAAAGAAGATAACGCAACTCACAAGGAGCTTTTGGGCAAAGATGGAAGAGTCACTGTTACAAGCTCGACTGGTATATGAGAAGATGATTCAAGGTTTGGTGCTTTTTATATTTTATTATTGTTTCTTCTTTTTTTAGTTTTAGGGACCCTAACTGTTTTTATTAATAGGGGTTTACACCGCACAGGGGAGGCTCATTTGAAGACGAAACTGGGAAAAGGGTAATGCAGAGGAGCTGTCTAGGATGCACTTGGAGAGAGCTAATTTGAAGAAAAAGATCGAGGAGTTGTCCTTGGTAAAAGCACGGTTCCTCTCTGAAGGGGCGCGGAGCCTGGCCTGGTATGTGCATAAGGGGTCGAATATGAGGAATGCGGTAGCTTCGATCAATAATGCGATGAGTGCGGTGGGGATAAATGCTGGTGTACAAGGTGGTTACCTTCATGCCTTACATAAGAAAACAACGTTCAGAGAGGTTCCCTACCTGACCAAAGATGCAGGGCAGCAATTAGATGCGGCTATCGAGCAATTTTACAACCTTCAATTTCCACTGGTCGGGTCGCCGGCAGCTTTGGCCGAAGAGCCACTACTCAAGATTCAGGTGTTCTAGGCTTTGTTGAAAAGACTCCGAAGGAAGATCAAGTTTGATTGAAGGTGGACATGTCCGGCTTTTTAGGGCAGGCACCTTAGTGTGTAGTATTTTCATGAAATTGTATCTTTTTGCTCCGGAGAGGTTATGTCCTCTTTTGGAGTTTAAATGACTGTACATTTGTTGTATAATGAATATAATTTGGCCTTTTTTGAGGTTCGGATATTTTGCTATATTGTTTTGAAAATATTCTTTGGCATGCGTCCATGCCTTTAAATATTTTATAATTTTATGCTTTTAGTGGTCGACTTATTGTATATTTAGAACGTTCTTTTCTTATGGGGGTAGACTCGTCCCCGGTCTTATCAAAGACCAATCCGGATGTGCCTCTTTATTAGGCGTGTCATCTTATTATCTGAAAATGGATCGGGACATAATACCTGTCCGACGTCATTTTTAAGGACCATTTTTCATCCTTTAACCGACATGATACGGTAGATGCTAAATGCATGTTTAAAGAGTTTTTTTTGCTCATCCTTAGTGGGCTTTGCAACCCTAAGGTATGAGTTCATTTATAATTAATTTGGTATGTATCTCAATCAAGAGAGTTGGCTTAAAATTATATTATTTCACTAATAATCCCAGGGCATTCACATCCTGGCATTTCATACAATAAATTGAAAAAGTTATGGGAAAAACCCTACGCAGTACATGGAAATAAAAACTAAGAATTTTATTGGTATCGGCTTCTTAAAGATAGCATTTTTAAGGTGAATGTCATTCCAAGTTCTGGGGACGAGCGTTCAATTTAATTGGGCCAGAGTGTAGGCCCCATTCTTTCCTACGGTCTTGATGATGTACCGTCCCTCCCATCAGGGGGACAACTTACACGTTCCCTCCACTCGACTAGCTTCATTGAACCGCATTACATAGTCGTTGATTTTGAACCAGGCGACCTTTACCTTCGAATTGTAATGTTTCTCCAACTCCCTTTTATACTTTGCCTCTCAAATTATGGCAACTTCCCTTCTTTCCTCAGCCAGATCGAGATTCAGATGAAGTTCTGCTTGTTTTGGCCCTGTGCAGCTTGCATTCTTTGAGTGGGCATCCTTATCTAGACTGGGATGACAGCTTTTGTCCCGTATGTGAAGTAGTAAGGGGTTTCTCCGGTGCTTGTTTTCGGCAGTTCTTTGTGCCCACAAAACAAGAGGTAGCTCATCGGCCTGTGATACTCCTTCTCGGTCCAGTCGTTTCTTAATTCCATTCACAATGCTTTGATTGGCTCGTTCTACATGTTTGTTCCCCTGTGGATGGGCGACTAAGGCGAACATCTGCTGAAAGTGCAACTTTTCACACCATACCTCAAAAGGGTTGTCAGTAAAGTGCTTCCCATTATCACTCACAATGCACTAAGGCATGTCGTATCTGCATACGATGTTTTCCCAAGCAAACCATTACACATGCTCTCCGGTGATAGTTCTATGGGGTCTAGCTTTCACCCACTTAGTGAAATAGTCGATTGTGACTAGTAGGTATCTCACACCTCCGGATGAAATGGGGAAAGTTCCAACTATGTCGATCCCCCACTTTTGAAAATGCCATTCTAAGGTGACCAGAATCATGTTGTTCTTGGCTCGGAGGCTGATTTGACTGTGCCTTTGACAAATATCGCAGCTCTGTAGTTCAGCCACTGGGCTTTGATGCAAGTTGGGCAATAATATCCGACATTCATGATTTTTGCTACGACCATCCTGGGTCCGGAGTGAATTCCGCAAATTCCCCAATGAATTTCTTTGATCACATAATTGGCTTCATTCAGACTTAAACATCGAAAAAGAGGCCCGAGGAAAGTTTTTCTATACACGTTTCCGTCATGGACTTGATACTGGAGAGTTTTGACTTTGAGTTTTTGGCCCGAGCTTTATCATCCGGGAGCCAATTCTTCGTTAGGTAGTTTAGTATCGGTGTCATCCACGTGTCTTCTTGGACGGATATAGTCATGACTTCTTCGGTCTGGGTTATAGTCGTGACTTGGAGATTTTCAACCATAACTTCTTTGGATAAATGGAAAAAAGAGACCAACCCTAGCTTGCTCATCAGCTTTTTTGTTCTTGCTCTGAGGAATGTGGAGCACTTTGTAGGTGTCGAAAGATGAAACGAGATCTTGGACCTTTGCTAGATACCTTGCCATATGTGCTTCTCGAGCTTCATATTCTCTATCAACTTGACTGGCGACAAGCAAGGAGTCAACGTGAACTAAAATAGACTTTGCTCCAGCTTTAAGGGCAGTTTGGAGTCCGGCTAGAAGTGCTTCATATTCAGCTTCATCGTTAGAGCTTTTGAAGTCGAACCGAAGGACGTACGTGTATTTTATCCCTTCCTGATCAATCAGGATTAAACCTGACCCCGCTATCTCTTTACTTGAGGCTTCATCCGTATATAAATTCCAGATTTTTGAAGCTTTAGAACCTCTAATGCCTGTACATTATCCTTTAGGTACTTCAGCCAGAAAATCAGCGACAACTTGCCCCTTTAGGTTTAAGTGTGTTTTTTGTTAAAAAATTTTAGAACGACGAATTTCTTTAACTCTGTCATTTGTGTGACTTGAACCAAAGACCTCCCAAGGTATTATTTATTGTAAGTCTTTAAACTTTAATTTTATATATGTTGTTTCTATTGCCCAAGCTTGAATTTCATTTATTTAGCATCATATTAAGATATATTTTGTTAATTAATATATACGAAATATATAAAACAAACAGTTTATTATAAATGAAAGAAATAGGATTTAGTTTAAATAATTGTAAAAGTAGGTGATGATTTGGATGCTAAGAAGGAGATTTGGTTTAATGTTAGAGGAAAAATGAATATTTGTGAGGTTTGTTTAAAACCTAACATTCCATGCTTAGGTAGAAGTATGTGGATTTTTTTAGGTTTGCTGTTAGACAACACGAAGTGGACGAGGATTTGGGACGTGGTGGCCTCTCCACGCCAGGCATACCACCTCGGGAACGACGTGAAGGGAGGTGTGGAGTTGGAGGCGGAGAGTTTCCCACCATCGTGGAAGGCTTTGGGGTGGCGACGTGGCATGTCGTGGTTGAGTGTGGAATCTAGCCGTTGCCCCCAACAACTATTTAAAAAAATCACTTTTCAAAAAGTTTTACTCTTCTTATTTAATCTAAACCCATTTTCCATTTTTTACCTTCAAAATCTCTCAATTTTCATCTCATTTCTCACAAAACTCCTCAAAATGGCAATGAATCCGTGGAATGAGGAATCCTCTAGATGAACTTGTAGGTCCCCTGGTTCGTACGGATCGTCACGGAATCGTCAATCCAATCTAGAGTGCAGAATCCTCTAGATCAGAATATCACAGAAACAAGTAGAAAACAGAAATTACTATCAACCGGGTTTTTATTGATTATCAATCACAAGAATTACAATCAATCAAAACCCTAATTCGTCCAAGCTAATGCCTTCACGAAATTCCTCACACAAACTGTTTTTGGCTGATTAATCTAAACCCTAATGCAAAGCCATGTTATATAACACAAGGTTGCAACTTGGGCTAGGGTTTCCTACGTGGGCTATGGCCCAATTCGCCTCCTACACCCAATGTGGGTTTGGTATGGCCCAAACACTATTAATTAACTAATACAAAGCTAAACCCGCTAACCGTTTATTTTTTTACTAATTACAAGATATCCAAAGACCAAATCTAAGTTGTTGTCACAAATATGCACCAACAAACTCCCCCTTAACAATAGCTTCCGCATATATATCACCATTGCTCTTGATTTTCCTGATTGTATATCTCTTAAATGTCAACATATACACGTGTGATTTAGTTTACGAAGATTTTTCAATGCCGAGAACCTCGATCAGATAGTAAAAAAGGCATAAGGTTCACAATGGTGTAAAACTAAAATGGGATGTACTGGGCTAGGATTCGAGTTACAGGAACAAACTTTGTCTTCAGTCATCTTGCATTCTTCATGTAATCTTGCATTGTCATTGGTCTTTGGATAGCTTCAGCTTTAACAGCTTCTGTCAGCAACAGACTCCCCCTAAGCTGATGCATCCAATCACCAAATCTTCAAAACGTTAGCACTTGAGTAAACTCCAGTTTAGCATTTGCATAGCAATCTTCAAACTCTTCAACTTTGTTTGCAATGTAGAAAGGAGGTTCTACCATGCATCCAATCAAACTCTCATCCTCTCAACACAGCAACTTCTCAGCAACATACTGCTTCAATCTGTACACTATAAAACAAACATCTTGAGAAACCATAAGAATTTTTCAACAAAGTTAAATAAATTATTATTATTCAAGAGATAGTTAAACTATATCATAGATTAAGCAATTTCAACTTATCACAAACACGCAAAACTTTTGTCCAACACACAAGACCTTGTATGATTTAAAATTTTGAACTCACTTTCTAACACCGTCTCCCCCTATTAGTAACAATTCCTCCAAGAATAACAGTTTTCCGTACGTTAAGAATTTTAACAAAAAAAGACACTATATTTGGATTTTTTTATATTTTCTGAAAGCAAGTAAATAACAAAAGCAATAAACACTCTGTTTTTGTGAGAATCATCGGTAAGAAGATCATATCAGCACAATAAAACTGTTTTCACACTATTAGATAATTCTTTATATAATTTTCCGTGAACAGCAGTCCAAGACGATTACCAGTATGTTTGTCCACTTAAACAAAATGCATGAACATTTCAAGTTCCATTACCGTATGATACGTTAAGGTAATATTATTCTAATATACTAGCGTGTCCCACTACAGGATATACCCCCACGATCAAGGTATGCACAAAGATTCCTCGTAGTTGGTGAGTATACTGAATTCATCCATTTTGTTTTACAACGATAGATAATTGGTGATCAGGTCAGTACTTTCGTACAGTAAAGAGACCAAAATATCTAACGAGGGCTAAGACAAATACCATTTTTGGTACGATTTATGCACTTTGCACATGTGAATGACTCTCTAGGAGAGCTTCTTCATTTTCAGGGTTTTGGCATTTTTAGCTCTTTTAAGATATCCTGGTTGTGACTAGGTCAGCATGTATCTGGATGAAGCAGAAGGACAACCCTGATACCCCCGGATGAAATAACAGTATAAAGACCCAAAACCTCGGATTTTGGCAATCTATCAACGCAAGATTTAAGGTCATTAAACCATACGCCACTGATGTGTTCCCCACTCATACACAGTTCGTTATGTTTATATCACATTAGTAAGTTGATTATTTCATGCTTTTTGCCTACTGGTACATCATATGATGAAGCTGCTATCACACATAAGCGATTTAAGTTCAATTTCAGTGTGACAGTCTAACTTGCTGATGTACTATCATTTCTTCTTTTTCACACAGTGATAACTTATTTTTGTGTTTCTATTTTTTTATGTTTTTAATTTTTCAATGTTTTTGGATTTTGTGGTTTTCTATTTTTTTCTATTTGATTTTTAAGAAAACAATAAAATATTTACAAAATTCTTATGAAAAACCAGTTATTCAGGATTCCTCATCCCGTTGAGTTCGACTAAATGTTCAAAGCGAGCCCTGTCAAAAGCTTTAGTATAAAGAACAACCAAGTTATCTAGTGTGTCGACTCGATGAAGCTCAATTAGTTTCTTTTCAGCACAATCCCGTATAAAATGATGACGAATGTCAATATGTTTTGTGCGACTGTGTTTCACGGGATTATTTGTTATAGAAATTGTGGCATTATTTTCTATCATAATAGGAGTACGAGTGAAATCCAAACCGTAATCGCGCATCTGCTGTTGAATCCAGAGAACCTGAGGGCAGCAGCTACCTGTAGCAATATATTCAGCTTCACACGTAGAGGTAGACACACAAGATTGCTTCTTACATTGCCAAGAGACAATCATGCCTCCTAAGAACTGACAACCACCTGTTGTAGACTTTCTGTTAGACTTGCATCCTCCAAAGTCTGAGTCAGTGTAAGCAACAAACTTCAGATTACTATCAGCTGGATACCACAACCCAAGTTTAGGTTTCCCCTTCAAGTAACAAAGAAAACGCTTCACCGCTTTCATGTGTGACTCTTTTGGATTAGCCTGGTATCTGGCACACAGACATACGACAAACATGATGTCGGGCCTTGAAGCAGTCTAGTATATTAAAGAACCAATCATCGCCTTGTATTGAGTTGGATCAACATCTTCAGTACTTTCATGATCTGGGCCAAACGGTGCAAACAGTTTAGTCAGATGAGCTACGGATCACTTTCTATTCATGAAAACGTGAATTTTTAGCTATGCTTGCAAGAAAATATTCCACTCTTTTAATTCCTCCAGCTAATTTCGCTGCTTAATTCCTCCAGCTAATTTCGCTGGTAAATCAACACAATTTCGCTAATGTTTAATTATATTGGTTAATTTCGCTGGTTATTAATTTCTCTAAAACAACGTCTAGTAACTTCGCCGATCACCGTAATAATGTCACTGAGGACAATTACACGGTTACCAAAGTCACCTTTGGATTTTAATTTCGCCGGTCAGTTAATTTCGCTGGTTAATCAGTGTATTTACCCGAAATCAGCAAATCCTCCAGAAACAAATCTTCTCAGAATTTAAACAGATCTCTTTCTAACAGAATCCTGCAATATTAAACAACCAAATCAGAACAAATTTTCGAAAATATGAAGAACACGAAGAACAGTCTTCAAATCTTCAAGTCTTTCTATCCGAAAATCTTCAACTAATCAACCAGAACTATCTCGAAAATCTGCAAATCAGCAAAATCAAACACACAGACTGATCAAACACAAACAAAAACGCAAAATTTTATCAGAAATTCAAAAATTTCGAAAACCCTAATTTTCAGGTTTAAAGTTTTCGAAAATTTTCAACACTTCCACCCGAATCTGCAGACCACAATTCTGAACCGAGCTTCTTCAAGAGCCTAATTCTCTGATACCAATTGTAGGTCCCCTGGTTCGTACGGATCGTCACAGAATCGTCAATCCAATCTAGAGTGCGGAATCCTCTAGATTAGAATATCATAGAAATGAGTAGAAAACAGAAATTACTATCAACCGGGTTTTTATTGATTATCAATCACAAGAATTACAGTCAATCAAAAACCTAATTCGTCCAAGCTAATGCCTTCACGAAATTCCTCACACAAACTGTTTTTGATTGATTAACCTAAACCCTAATGCAAAGCCTTGTTTATATAACACAAGATTGCAACTTGGGCTAGGGTTTCCTACATGGGCTATGGCCCAATTCGCCCCTACACCCAATGTGGGTTTGGTATGGCCCAAACACTATTAATTAACTTATACAAAGCTAAACCCGCTAACCGTTTATCTTTTTACTAATTACAAGATATCCAAAGACCAAATCTAAGTTGTTGTCACAAATATGCACCAACAGGAGGACATCACGTTATGTGAATCTTGGATCACAACAGTTACCGACAATGCGCCTCCCTTACCTAAGCATCCGTTTTGGGAACGAGTTTTCCAACAATTTTGTATGCATAGGGGTGAGGCCACTCGAACCATGGACGCACTTTGTTCATGTTTTCGGATTATTCGTACGACTAGTTCGAGATTTGAGATGGTTGTCAACGTTGTGGACAATGACGATGGTAAGCTCGTCGAATCAGACGACGTCATCCAGGTTGCCCTTGCCGAGTTCAGGCACAAATACGGTCGTGACTTCAAACACGTCGCGGCGTGGAAAATACTAAGATTCTTTGGTTAAGTATGTTTAGGTTAACGTTTAATTTCCCTATGTAACGTTTAATTTTTGTTAAATTTAATAAACTTTATATAAGTTTTAATATAAATAATAATAAAAAGTGTGTGCCACATGTAGAATAATGCTACTCTTTCACGCGCCATCCCACTCATCCTTTTTTTGCAACACACCAATTTTTTACGCGTGTTGACGTGGCATCTAGATGTCGCATATAACACCCTTTTCAAACTCTCCCACTCCGTATAGTCTTAGGTCATGCGTAATTGGGCATTATATGGGCATGAAGGCGTTTGATAACGCCCCAAATACCGTCCCCCTAAGCATTATAAGGCCGGGGTAGCCACCAGTGGGTTCTAACCTATGACAACACACCGCCGCCACCCTAGCGGGTTGGCTGGGTGGGTTGGCGAAGCCAGGAGAGAAACTCGTGTGAGTTGTGTTGATTTCAAGAAATCCGACCGCTGTTTCATGGTCAAATTTATAAAAATTAAATAAAGTAACTTTTTTAAAGCTATATATATATGTATATATATATATAGAAACAGGATCAGGAAAGAACGCCTCAAAGTATGAGAACGGTGAGAACGATTCTCAACCACAAGATCTTAGTGGTTTGTGGCTGAGATTGATGCGGTGACATTTTTGTAAATAATAGGCATCTTGGAACTACCAGGAGGGGTAAAACAGGAAGATCCAAACAAAGGTGCACATGCTAATCACATGCCATTTTCCCCCATCATATTTAAATGACAATAACTTTTTTATACGTGATTATTTTTCAAAAAAAATTACACCATAAAACTCAGCGTTTTTTTATCTTTCCAACGAGTATACTATTGATATACTTTTCGAAAAAAAATTAACTGGGTTTTATGGCGTTTTAGACTTGGTATTTTCATGGCGTTTTTCTGAACTAGGTGTTTTTATGACGTTTTAACTAGGTATTTTCATGGCGTTTTTCTGAACTGAGTGTTTTATGGCGTTTTCAACTGAGTTTTTTCATGGCGTGTTTCTGAACTGAGTGTTTTATGGCGTTTTTACAGTACAAATTATGGTTTTTCTGAGCTCAAAAAATATTAATTTAGCCGGTTAGACAAAAAAAAAGGTTTTTTTTTGAGCTATATGGCTCAAAAAATGGTTTTTTGAGCTGTTGTAAATTATAGCTCAAAAAAATAGTTTTTTTGGCGTGGCGTGTTTTAACTGTGAGCTTATGGCGTTTTTTTGAGCTATATGGCTAAAAAAAATGGTTTTTTTGAGCAGTTTTAAATTATAGCTCAAAAAAATAGTTTTTTTTTGTTATGACGTTTTAACTGGGAGCTATATGGCTCAAAAAAAATAGTTTTTTTTGAGCTGTTGTAAATTATAGCTCCAAAAATAGATTTTTTTTTTGTGGCGTTTTAACTGGGAGCTTATGGCGTTTTTTGAGCTATATGGCTCAAAAAATGGTTTTTTGAGCTGTTGTAAATTATAGCTCAAAAAAATAGTTTTTTTTTTGTTATGGCGTTTTAACTGAGAGCTATATGGCTCAAAAAATGGTTTTTTTTAAGTTGTTGTAAATTATAGCTAAAAAAATACTTTTTTTGTTGGCGTTTTAACTGGGTATTTTCATGGTGTTTTTTTGAATTGAGTGTTTTTATGGCGTTTAATTTGAACACCCAGTTCATGTGAGTGGGTTTTTTGACAATATTACCCCTTAGTGTAATTTAACATCAATGCCACATGTCACTACCAAAATCGTTCTCACCGTTCTCACACTTTTCACCGTTCTCTCTAAATCCTGACCTTATATATATATATATATATATATATATATATATATATATATATATATATATAGGGAGGGGCTCATGCGAGAACTCCATTTATTGTGAGAACCATGAGAACCAATGTGAACACAACCTAAAATAGCTAAAAAAACCCTAAAAAAACCTAACCCCCACCCCCACCCCCCCCAAACCTAAACCCCCCCCCACCCCCCCCCCAAAAAAAAAAACCTAACCCCCCCCCCCCCCCCCCCCCAAAAAAAAAAACCTAACCCCCCCAAGCTAAATGCTAAAAACTAAAACCCCCAAAAAACCTAAAAAAATCCTAAAAAAAAACCTAACCCCCCCCCCCCCCCAAAAAAAAAAAAAACCTAAAGCCCCTCCCCCACCCCCCAAAAACCTAAACCCCCCCAACCCCCCCCCCCCCCCAAGCTAAAATGCTAAAAACTAAACCCCCAAAAAACCTTAAAAAATCTAAAAAAAACAAAAAAAATCTAAATTTTTTTTTTTATTTTTTTAATATTTTTATGTTAAAATCGCTACTTTTCGAATCCAAAAAAAAATTTTTTTTTTTTAAAGTAGCGATTTTAACATAAAAAATATTAAATTTTTTTTTTTTTTTGGCTTCGAAAAGTAGCGATTTTAACATAAAAAATATTAAAAAAAATCAAAAAAAAAAAATTTGTGTGATTTTTAGCTATTTTTAGGAATTTTTGGTTGTGTTCACATTGGTTCTCGCGGTTCTCGCAATAAGAGGTGGTTCTCGCATGATCTTCTCCCTATATATATATATATATATATATATAGTGTGAGGTTCATTGGGGAACACTAAAAAAGTGGGGAACAGTGGGGAACCGACTCAAACGAACTCCGATTGGACTCATTCCAGGGCGTTGGAACCGTCTTGTCGAACCCTAACTAGGATCTCTTAACCCTAAACCCTAAATCATAACCCCTAAACCCTAAATATATTAGGGTTTGGCTTTTAGGGTTTGGCTTTTAGGGTTTAGCCTTAGGGTTTAGCCTTAGGGTTTAGCTTTAGGGTTTAGAGTTTAGCTTTAGGGTTTAGGGTTTAGCTTTAGGGTTTAGCTATAGGGTTTAGCTTTAGGTTTAGCCTTTAGAGTTTAGCTTTTAGGGTTTATAGTTTAGATTTTACGGTTTAGCTTAGGTTTTAGCCTTATTTTTTAGCTTTAGGGTTTAGAGTTTAGGAGTTAGGATTTAGAGTTTAGGGTTAAGAGATCTTAGTTAGGGTTCGACGAGACGGTTCCAACGCCGCTGGAATGAGTCCAATCGGAGTTCGTTTGAGCCGGTTCCCCGCTGTTCCCCACTTTTTTAGTGTTCCCCAATGAACCTTCCCCTATATATATATAGGGAGAAGATCATGCGAGAACCACCTCTTATTGCGAGAACCGCGAGAACCAATGTGAACACAACCAAAAATGCCTAAAAATAGCTAAAAATCACACAAATTTTTTTTTTAATATTTTTTATATAAAAATCGATACTTTTCGAAGCAAAAAAAAATTAAATTTTTTTAAAAATTTTTTTTTTTTGGGCCACTAAAAGTAGCGATTTGAGCATAAAAAATATTAAAAAAAAAATTAGATTTTTTTTTTTTTTTATTTTTTTAGGTTTTTTTGGGGGTTTAGTTTTTAGCATTTTAGCTTGGGGGGGGTTTAGGTTTTTGGGGGGTGGGGGAGGGGGGTTTAGGTTTTTTTTTTTTTTGGGGGGGGGGGTGGGGTTAGGTTTTTTTAGCTATTTTAGGTTGTGTTCACATTGGTTCTCGCGGTTCTCGCAATAAGGGTGGTTCTCGCATGAACTCCTCCCTATATATATATATATATATATATATATATATCACCTAAATAATTTAAACACACACTCTAAAAATCCTTTCTTACCAAAAACCCTATATTAACTCTCTACAAAGGATTCTCAAAAAAAAAAAAAAAAAATCTAGAGGTGCTGGTTCAAGCAAACGCGGAACCGGTTCAAGCAAAACAGGCGCCGATTCAAGTAAAAGAGGCATCGGTTCGAGCCGAGGTGTTTTTTTTTTGTGGTGAAAGGTATATGCCACAAGCTCCTCCTACTCAATCCATTCCACCGGCCTATATGTTTGGGCAAAAACGTAACTATTCTTTTCCCAACCTATGGTTCCTTCGGTTCAGCCCGATTTTGCGCAGGAAGCGATGCAAAATTTCAAACGGTTTAGGTCTTATAGAAACCCTTGTCATTTTGTAGAAGAAAATGAAGAACGAGAGCTACCACTACCTCATGACGTTGAAGAAGATGAGGGTAATGAGGAATACATCAAAGAAACGCAATTTGATCCTAATTTGGAAGAAATGCAAGTTGGAAGTAAAGAGCATGTAGAGGAGTTTGTGGAAAACATTAAAAGCAAGAAAAAAAGGGGAATATTCGCTAACCGTGCGAACCGAACGGAATGGAGTCTTGACGAGGAAGAAATGTTGGTTAAAGCATACCTCCACGTACGATAGACCAGTTAAAAGATACCATTAAAGAAGAGATGGTTTGTGGAAAGCGGTCCACAAACACTCCGTTCGGCTTAGGGTTAGTGTCGACCGAACGCATGATCAACTAATATCAAAATGGAGTCCGATGTTGACGAAAATGAATTGGTTCAACGGTCTTTACATTCAAGCGGTAAAAATTATAATTTTGTTTAATTAAATTTAACTTTTTATACTTTTCTAATTTAAATGTTTTTTAAACATATAGGATCGCATTCATAAAAGCGGGTGCAATGGTTTACAATTTTTGGAAAAGGCGTAAGAAGATTTTCTAAGAAAACATAAACAAGCATTCAAGCACGGTCTTGCGTCGAACGTTGTTAAAGACGCGGCCAAATGGGGTCAAATCAATTTGCTGAACGAAGGTTCCGGTGGAAGTTCTAGCAAGAGAAAATCCTCGGATTCTACTAATTTCGGGGCTTTCAAAAAGTCGGTGCGGAACTTAGACGATGAAGTTAGCCCAACACAACCCAAGAAGAGGGCACAAGTTAGAACTCCGGGTTCGTCAAGCCAAATTACAAGCCAACATTGATTGGTAAGCGATGAAATAAGAGTTTACGCTCAAAAGAAGGAAGCGAGGATGCAAAAGTTGGCCGATGCAAGAGAAGAAAATATCCAAGCCTCTACGGCATTGATTAACGAACAACGCGAAAGGTTCTTCGAAGAGGGGAAAGATAAAGATTTTCAAACGTATATTACTCCTCACGAAAACCTCACCGTCGAAGTGCAAAAAGTCTTTGTAGCCCGCAAATGAGAACTTGCGGAAAAATGGGGTTGGCCGACGAGCCATTTACCGGATTTCTAGGTTGTTTTATTTTAAAAATTGTTGTTTTTTTATTTTCTGGTTTTTAGTTTAATTTCAATTATGTATTTTTATTTTCATTTTAATGAAGTTTATCTTTTATTTTAATTTTTGACATTATTTAAATTAAAAAATAAAAAACAAAGTTTGCGGCTAGAGTAGGCGCCACCACTTACTAGTTAATGAGTACTTAGTGCGCTTTTTGATGTGGCAAATGATGGTTGGTCAGGGCTAGGATACTTACCCTAGAGTGCTCCTTTCTCCCTACTGCCAAATGAAGAGAAAAAAAATATGGGAAGTAATTATTAAAAAGACATTAAGAAACATTAACCATTACACGTTTAAAAAAAAAAGAACCGTTATGATGCTATTAGGTTATGATGTATACCTTCACGCCCCTTAACTACACATAGGCGTCACATCACCTATTTGACCCTCTTTCACTTCACCTCACAACAAGGAAATGGTTTAAGCCTCATTAACGTCTCTTAAATTAATTAAATACATATATATAGCATGTTGTGTGTGTGTGTAAATTTTGCAATGCTTGATTCCCTCTCTCTCTCTCCTAGTTAACTTCTTAACATATAAAGCTTTTAATGCCTCTTAACACCCTTCAGGAATGGTATAACAAATGTTAACGGATGCCAACTAACATTAACACCTAGATGTTAGAGTATACCAAGTGAGTTTATAACGAAAAATACCCCTTCCAAGGCATTATTAACTTTAAGGGGATCTTAGTTTCATGGTATGCTGGATATGTTTTAAACCTAGTTTTGTAGGGTTCTTTCTATCGTTCTGACAGAATATCTTGCTAGTTCCATCATCTAGATTTTTTATTTTAGTATCTTTTTTTTTTTTTTTTGAACGGCTAGCTCGGTCAGGGCTGTACATGACCATAGCTCGGTCGAAGCTGGGTTCAGACCTGAGCATTTCGTGCAGGAAACCGCCACAGACCGGGATCGAACCCGAGTCTATGTGGAAAACCTTCACACCTCCACCCAGCTGAGCTGGGCTTCATTGGCTTTATTTTAGTATCTTAAATATGTTTTACATTTTTTGCTTTATAATATTTGTCTTTCACCACCACAAACAAAACAACCCATTTATATTTATATTATATTATATACTATTAATTTACAACATATTTGTGCATTACAAGTTGTACCCTTGGCTTATATTCTTGGACAATGGTTGTTTTACAAAATTTAAATTTAAACACTATAAATTATCAACAATTTAGTGTTGTACTTAGTGCTTAGGGGGGTTTCCAAAAAAATTGATTTTTTTTACTTTTAGTCCACAAATATTTGATAAATTACTTTCAACCCAAAACTATTTAATTTTTTTACTTTTAACCCAAAACTTTTCATCTTTTGTAATTTAAACTCACAACTTTTTTACCTTCAACTATGATCACCTATACTTTTCAACTTTCACAAATTTTTCGTCTTATGTTTTTTTTCTAAATTTTCAAAGTTAATACGTACTTAGTGCTTAGGGGGGTTTCCAAAAAAATTGATTTTTTTACTTTTAATCCACAAATATTTGATAAATTACTTTCAACCCAAAACTATTTGATTTTTTTACTTTTAACCCAAAACTTTTCATCTTTTGTAATTTAAACTCACAACTTTTTTACCTTCAACTATGATCACCTATACTTTTCATCTTTCACAAATTTTTCGTCTTATGTTTTTTTTATAAATTTTCAAAGTTAATACAGCGCAACGTGCGTGTGTGTTCAACGTTTTTACGTTTTTGTTTTACACTTCGTTCTAAATTTTACGAGTTAACGCGACGCAACGTGCGTTTGTGGTTCAATGTTTTTATGTCATATATTTTTCCTGTTTGACAAGTTCGTTGTAACGTGCGGATCCTAGATCGACTTATTTATTATTTTATATGTTTTACGATTCGGTCTAATTTATTCGCATTAATATGGCGCAATTTCAGTGTTGGTGAATATTGACAGTGATGTGGCATTGGTGCTATTTGGCATGGTTTTACGCCCCCTCCGCAACGCGGGGGTACTTAATACTAGTTTATTTTCAAAATCAAAACGAAAAAAAAGTAAAAAACTAATCTTCAAGTCAGCATAACATGATATATTTTTATTCATAACTAGAACTAAGCATCCCTCTTTACGGCAAGGTGTAAAAGCATGTCAAATAGCACTAATGCCACACAACCATCAGTGACCACTAATGCTGAAGTTGTGGCGTGTTAAAATGAAGAAATAGACCGAAATGTAGAACATTTAAAAAAATAACTAAGTCGATCTAGGACTCATGCTTTACGACGAACTTGTCAAATGATAAAAAAATAGACGTAAAAACATTGAACAAGACACGGAAGTTGAGCCGTGTTAACTCGCAAAATTATGAATGAAACGTAAAAACATTGAATCACACACGCATGTTGCGTCATGTTAATGCTGAAGTTGTGGCGTGTTAAAATGAAGAAATAGACCGAAATGTAGAACATTTAAAAAAATAACTAAGTCGATCTAGGACTCATGCGTTACGACGAACTTGTCAAATGATAAAAAAATAGACGTAAAAACATTGAACAAGACACGGAAGTTGCGCCGTGTTAACTCGCAAAATTATGAATGAAACGTAAAAACATTGAATCACACACACATGTTGCGTCATGTTAACTCGCAAAATTTAGTACGAAATGTAAAACGAAAATTTGGGAAAAAAGAAAAGTATAGGGGACCAAAGTTGAAAGTGAAAAAGTTGTGAGGTTAAATTGTAAAAGAAAAAAAGTTTGGGGTTAAATCGCAAAATTTAGTACTAAATGTAAAACGAAAATTTGCGAAAGATGGAAAGTATAGGGGATCAAATTTGATTGTAAAAAAGTTGTGAGGTAAAATTGTAAAAGAATAAAAGTTTTGACTTTAAAGTAAAAAAAAAGTCAGTTTTGTGAAGTTAAATTGCAAGAAATTTAAAAATTTGGGTTAAAAGTAAAATTTCAATTATTTTTTGAAAACCACCTAAAGCATATGGTATAACATCCTATGCATACAAAAGTTACTAATTTGTTGTATTACGAGGTTAAAACCTCGTGTGTTACACGAATTGAATAAATGTAACTTTATACGTAAAGTAATAAAAAAATAATATCTTTTAAAAATCCGTATATTGCATGCGTTGAATAAAACCGTGTATATTTGTCTTTAAAAATGAACTTTGATGTACTATTACTTATTATAACAGTTTACTTTGTTTTGTGTATTATTACGTTAAAATACATATGTTACATGAGATTGGATCATTAAAATATTAAATTAAATAGTTGTTAATAAGTGAAAATAATAAAGGAAATGGTTGAAAAAAGAAATATTAATTATATGGGGTTGGATCATTAAAATATCATATTAAATAGTTATCAATAAGTGGAAACAATGAAGGAAATAGTTGAAAAAAGAAATATTAAATAAATAAAAGAGTAAACTGTCATTTTGGTCCCTGTGGTTTGGCCAGTTTTGCCATTTTAGTCCAAATCTCAAACTTTTTACATCTGGGTCCCTGTGGTTTGCATTTTGTTGCCATTTTAGTCCAAAATTTAAAAACCCTATTTTTTGACTGTTGCAACCTCCTATTTTGTCTTTTAGTTCAGGGCCATTTTGGTCATTTTGCTTTTCATTTAACATTTTCTTAATTCAAAAATTAATATATATATATATATATATACACACACATACATATACACTCTGCAGATCAACCACCACCACACATACAGATACACTCTGCTCTCTCTCTCTTCTCTGAACTACCACCACACCACCACCACCACCCCCACCACCGCATCATCCCCACCACCACCACCGTGAACTCCACCACCGCCACCACCGCCACCACCACCACCACAAACTAGCAGAGCCCACCCCAGCCCGACTCAGCTCGTTTACATCCCTAAATTGACTTGTATACACCGAATTCAACAAGTATGGAGTCTAATTCCTATTTTATCTAACAAAAATTCAATCAAAACACATCATATTAACCACAAACATTATCGGAAGAGCAGAATCAGTCGCCTGAAACTTCCCAAGCCGTCGCTTAACATCTGGTCATCATTAACACTAGGGTAAGTCTGCTGCTGAGTTTCTTTCTAGTTAGGGTTTTATTTGGGGATGATGATGATTTATTTGGGGAAACTTCGAACCTCCTTCATCAGCATCAATCAATCAGCTGTTCATCTTCATCATCGACAACTTCAGCGATTCATCATCATAACCAAAAACCTCAGTCATCGATCATCATCAATTTCACCAACACTGTCGTTATAGCAGCGGAGCCGCCGTCATCGGAGTTCCTTTCTCTCTCCTCTCTCTCTCTGATCTCCTGAACATACATGTGTGTAGGCCTGAAATCGGAGTGTCGGCTATCACCGGAAAACGGCGTTGGTCGCCGGTAAACGAGGAAGGAGGTGTGGGTGTGACTGTTGGATGGGACGACGCCGGAGTGGCGGTGGTGAGAAGGGGGGGGGGGAGGTGGCGTTGGTGGTGGTGCTATAGAGAGAGAGAAGATAGAGAGAGGGAGGAGGTGGCGGTGGTGGTGGTGGTGGTGCTATAGAGAGATATATAAGAGAGAGAGATAGCTGATTATTTTGATCTGGATTTTATTTTGATCTGGGTCTTTATATTTACAACAAATGAAATTTAAAAAATGACCAAAATGACCCTGCACTAAAGGACAAAATAATCAGTTTTCAACAGTCAAAATAGAGGGTTTTTGAATTTTGGACTAAAATGGCAACAAAATGCAAACCACAGTGACCCAGATGTAAAAAGTTTGAGATTTGGACTAAAATGGTAAAAGTGCCCAAACCACAGGGACCAAAATGGCAGTTTACTCTAAATAAAAAGAAAAGGGAAAATTATAATTTGATATTGTTATTTTAATAGGAGAGTGAAGGAGAAATATCATGATTTTATATTATTATTGTTATTTAATTAATTATTTTTTAATAGGAGAGAAACGAAAAAAAACAATGATGGCATTGCACCAGAGACTATGTACCACATGTTCATAAAAAGATTTTCGTATAAGAAATTTTTTATATATAATAAGGTAAAGTACACATGCACTACATGGCTTCCAAACTTTATATGAATGGAAAAATTATTAAACCCCGTTGAGTTTACAAAAGAAACTAAAAGAAAAGCAAAGAAAAATAATTCTCCTATATATTAATAACCCAAGGCTTTGAACAGTAGAAAGGGTTAGCTTCGGTATTTCACCAACAAACTTGACAAAAAAGCCTCGGTGACTGTCACCGCTACCGCCGCCACTGCCATATCTCCGATAGAAACGACATGAAGATTTAGGGTTCTGTCGTGATAGTGTGTGACGATGGTGTTGTTAGTTGTTACTGAAGGTTAGTAACTTTAGCCAATCGACTCTATGGTGTTTCTGTGCAACCAAAACCGGCGCCGATCAGGTACTATGAACCCACCTCCTGGTTATCTGTAGATCTAGGGTACGGGTATCTCATCTTTCGTTGAAAGGGTTTTTGAATGTGGGTTTCCGAAATCTTAAATTTGTTGTCTTTAATCTTGCTAATCAATGTGTAGGTGTCGTTTGTGTAACAACCCAATTTTGGAAGTCAAAGTACAAGTCAAAGTCAAAGGAAGAAAAGATTGCTAATTAGAATATTTCATTCCTTGTTTATATAAAAAATAAAATCCTTAAAGTTTAATGATAGTACCAAATGATAATATGTGGTCAAAGATTCTATTAGTCCTTGTGTTGAGGCGCAAAGATGACTTTCTCATATCATTTTCACCTCTAGAACATTTGATTTTAACATATAAAAATAAAATCCTTAAAGTTTATTGGTCCCTTTTATGATAAAAGTATGATGTGATTATAGTGGAATGAAAAAAGTTGTCTAAATGAAAATCATTATTTTATTGAGAAAAAAGTTAAATGTGTACCCTTATGTTATTGAAATGTCAACTATTTGTATATGTTTTTTTTTCTGCGCTTATATAATTCTCTGTATATATTAATTATTATTATTAATTTTTAATAAATAATAAATTATTAATTAAATTAATCAATTATTATTAATTAATTATTAATTATTAATTAATTCATAACAAAACATGAATAGTGTCTTTTTTTTAAATCTTTTGTGGGTATTTTCATATTAAATTTATGATAGGGTTATAAATGAGTTTAGCATTTTTATTAGTTTTTTATGTTTTTCTCAAATTTGATCGTCGTTTGATTGATACTTAGCAGGGTGTTTGGTGGTCACATTTGGTCCCACAATTTTTTACCCTTCCAACTTTCTAATACGTGTCGGTGTAAATTTGACGTTGTCAACGTTTTATGTCACGTGTGTTATTTAGTGTTAAAAATTCGTGTTTTTATTTTACGTTTTTTCTTCATTTTGGTCGTCGTTGGATTGCTAATTAGCAAGGTATACGCTTCGCAACGATGTCAACATGCTTTTATGCCCCAACATCGCAACGCTGGGCCATTAAATTAGTTGTATTATATTTACATGCATCAACTATTTATATATGCGTATTTTGTGTATATACTATATATAGTACAGTTAGCAACCTTAGGTGAATAGTGATTTGATTTTTTTTTTTATTTTTTTTCCTTGTCTTTTTGTGTTTTTGTATTTTTTTATTATAATTTTACCCCTCAACTTTCATTATTGACATATACAACCCTTTAACTTTTTAAAAATTTTGTGATAGAGGTTTATGTGTTTATTTATATGTATATGTCGATATAAATTCAAGTTAATTTACTTTTCGACGTAAATTTTTCTCGAATGTGAGTTGGTCAAATATAATATTTTCGAAGTAAATTGTTCTTTATTCATTAAAGTTATATTTAAGATAACATTTACGTTTCTATTTACAATTAATTTAAAACCAACTTATCCTTTTGTACAATTTAAATTTATTTTTATGGTTTTCGGTCAATGTAAAACATGTGTCTATATTCTTTTTAGTATATTTCTTTCGGTTGCTATACTAAACCAAAATGGATATTTGAAGAAACAGTGGTTAACCGAGTGGTTAGTGATGTGCTTAAAATACAACATATAAATTATATCAAATACGGCGTAAAATCAACCCTTTTTCAGTACAAATGTTGGAAAAAGCTTGTTTTTTGTTCCTTTTTAATTTATATGGTCAAAAGAGCTTAAAAGTGCAAAAGGAGCAAAAAGACAACAAAAACCAACATATATACAAAGAAGGAGGAATTGACGCAACTCGCCAAGCCCCAATTCACATCCAAACCACAAGAATAGCAAGATTAGAAGACCTGACACGGGGCCGTGTCCCCCAGACACGGGCCGTGTCCGAGACTAGATGCTGTGTAGAAGAAAACACAACAGCAATGGACAAAACTGACAGCTAACACGGGGCCGTGCTAAGCCAACACGGGGCCGTGGTCAACTCAAAGATTTTCAGAATCTGCGATAGTACAGCAAGTACATTGGCCACGGGCCGTACCGTTGACACATGTGGCCGTGTTAGTACAAGACCTGACAAGCAGTTAATGAGAAAGAGAGAGAGGTGACCACGGGGCCGTGCCAGGCGGGCACGGGCCGTGGTGAAGCCAGTGATTTCAGCTATAAATAGATGTGCTTGGTTCCATTCCAAACCATCCCTTGGTAAACCACTTCTCTCTCACTTGCAACCACTCCACCACCACTACAACACCATCATCCACCACCATCATCCATTTTCCATCATTTAGAGTGTGTGTAGTAGTCTCGGGATCTAAGATTGATAATAAGAGTCTTTTTCAAACTAGGCCATGCTTGGCTAAACTCTTACATCACTTGGTGAAGACAAATCTTTTATGTATTTTCTTTTATGATTTCCAATCTTTGTCAACTTTTTAATTGAGTATGTATTAATGACTTTAATAACTAGTTTTTTATATTGAAGATAAATTTATCTAATCATTCTTCATATGTTGTTGATTCACATATTCGTGTCTTTAAGGTCTATATTGTCGCAACCCCTGACCCCTGCCCGGGAGCGGGCGACCGCGAGCTACTTAGAGCGGGTGGTATCGGTGTTTATTAATTTGGCAGCGGAATACCTCAGGACCGTAGTTAGGAAATATTTTTATAAGAGTAAAACACCAAACTTTTATAATAATAATTCATGGGAATAAAACCCAAGTTCATTTGACAATACATTGATAGGGATAAACCCTAATTATTGAAAACAAAATGTCTTGTTTATTTTAGGTAACATTTATAGCCACTATCCCAAGCCTTCAGTGCTCTCCAGCTGGCTTCTATTGGGCTTTCACATTAAGTTACCTGAAACGCGTTTTAAAAATATTTTGTCAGTAAGAAATACTGGTGAGTGCATCCCAATTTAATCAAAATTGGTTTTAACACTTTAACAGAATTGAGGGCTACCCGCAATTACATTTGCTTGATCTAATCAATTACCCAAATGGTACTGTCAACCCGACTTGTGGGTCATATTACTCATTGGCTAACTCTTTGTCCAATGGTAACGTCTCACAAATTTTGTATACAAAACCCCAACATACCGATAGTAATTGTAGACTTACAAATACTCAATTACTGTTAAGCATAACTTAAAATATTTGAGGTTTTTTATAAAAACAGTTTACAAAAAAAACAGATGAACTCACATTACAAGTTTAGATAATACTAAGGCTTCCTGAGAATCTCCTGGTTATTATCTATTAAATCAAATAATGCACACGTGTTAGTAAAATAACCCAATTCAATTTAACCGTACAATTCGAGACAAAATTCCAATGACTGAGTCGGGCGAAGCTGACATGCATTACGGAAATTCTAAATCAATCGGGTGTACACACGAGACAGAATTCCAATGACTGAGCCGGGCAGAGCCGATATGCATTACGGAATCCTAAATCGATCGTGTAGGGTAATAGCAGGGTTATAGTACTTAAAACGAGGCAGAGCTTCGCTAAATAGTGGGTGTAACAACCCTCATAAAAATATTCTCGACAACAAATCGTAATCAAAACCAGAAGTGCACACGATAAAACTTGTATATTCAAGCTAGAAAATTTAGCGATTAAGGAATCTTGGCATTCGACGAACCAAATCGCATAAAAAAATAGTCTTATTAGATTCGCAATTAAAAACGAATCATGTAAGATCAAGACCCAAACATACGCGATAAGTATCGGCAAGAAAATCGAGGAAAACGCACGATTGGACGAGAAGGGCGGCCAAGGACACGCGTCACGACACTTCGACACGTGTCAGGCTTACGTGGGACACGTGGCGACCAAAGCCAGGTCGACCATCATCGCGCCACGCGCCGGGACCATATGGGTCTGGCGCGACGCGCGAGGGGACCCAAAATTCAGGTATATAAGGGCAGCAGTGGGACTTGAATTCCTGCACCAGTTCGATCGAATTTTGACGAACTTACTCTCTCGTATCTCCGTTTTTTTCACAACACCCATAAACCCTAAAACTCTTCTCGTTATCAGGGTAATAACTCTAATTACGGACACGGTACTATATCCGATTGATTGAAACTGATCCAACGGATGTTTAAGTGCTGCCTGTATACGGCTATACTTTGTCATTCGTTGTAAGTTTTGATCTCGTGATTATCGTTAAAGTTGAATTGGTTTAATACGCTAATATGAGTTCCATTCTATCTAGCATTAGAACTCAGAATCAGGAAGCTGTTAAACTAGTATATCAAACTTAGCTATTAAGATAACTTAGCGTTTAAGAAAACTTAATAGCTAAGGAAAATTAACAGGAAAGGAAACTTAGCAGTTAACTAAGCTAAGTAAGTTAATTATTCAGCTAGTTATGTTATTTAATTAATCAGCTAAGTAAATTACTTGATTAAACGGTTAATATTAATTAATCGGTTAAGTAAGATTAATTAACCAGTTAAGTAAGATTAATTAATCGGTTAAGCAAGATTAATTAAGCTAAGCAAGATTAATTAAGCTAAGTAAAATTAATTAAATAAATTAAACACCTAGATAGATAGACATGAAAATAAATATATATGAGATAGATAATATCAAAGGAAGGTGCTAGGAAGGTGTAAGAGGATATATTAGTAGGTAGGAAGCTTCCTAGAAAATGTATAGGTAACTTCCTAGAAAAGCTATATGAAACTTTCTAGAAATTTCATGTTTCCTACCTATAAATAGGAAGCTTAGGATTCATTTTCTTTGCTCATTCCTTCTATTCTTCTCTCTATACGTTGGTGTTCTAACCAATAATCACCGATGCGATATTCTGTCCGATCGATTCAGGAACCAACTAACGAATGGCAAAGTGCTGTACTTTGTGAATTTTGTTAATCGAATGCCAAAGTGCTGTACTTTGTGAATTTCGTTAAACGAATGCCAAAGTGCTGTCTAAACAAGACTATACTTTGTGAATTTCGTTAAGGTTCTGATCTTGTGACCATCGTTAGGTTTGATGGGGTTTTACACTAATACGTATTCCACTCTGTTAAACTAAATGTTTAACTACCCGAAACTCTACACCATACTCTTACAATCAAAATGGATGCTTAATCATCAGAAGATTCAGAGCCATAAAGTAGATGCTTAGAATCAAGATGCTTGTTTAATCAAGACTATATGCTAACAAGGTGAGTCATTCTCTTTTTTATCAAAGTGCTTTGCAAAACCCTAAATGTTTTCCAGTTATATTTTGCAGTGATTAAGTCTTTGCTAATCTTTAATTACTGGCAGTATGTGGGGGTTTTGTGCACATTACTACTAACGATTTATCACTTTAGGTGGGCGAGCCTAATTAGTGATATGTCCACAGTCATAGATTCGGTCGAGTGACATCTGAACCAGATAATTATATGATAGAGGGCAATTATAAAAACCCTTAATGCTGTAAATTATAACAAAGTTATAATTGCAGTGATTAAGTCTTTGCCAATCTTGAAAGAGCAAATATAAAAACCCTTAATGTTGTAAATTATTACAAATGTGTTTTTGTACCAAAATGAATGAACTCACCAGTATTTGCTGCTGACAAATCTTTTTAAAACGCGTTTCAGGTGATTACGGTAGATCGGAATAAGAGCTGTGATACGGCACCAAAAGGCTTAAAGAAGTGGCTTATTTTATCAAATAAATTAAATTAAATTAAATGTTGTTTCATTTATTCGGGTTTATCCCATATTAAAGCTACCTTTGTAAAACATGGGTTTCTTTCCATCTATTTAATAAATAAAATCCGGTGTTTTCTAAACTCTGATATTTTTCCTAACTCACGGTCCTAATGAATATTTCCGCTGCAATGTTTTTAAAATAACCACCGGTACCACTTGACTGCTCGCTGCTTACGTCCAGGATGTGGTCGGGGGTCGTGACAGAGGTGGTATCAGAGCCACATGTTTAAGCAATTGGGTGTTGTAATAATACCTAAACTTAAACGAAAGAGTTAGGAAATTGTTATTAACTGGTAGCAACAAGGATAGTATTTAGACTTGAACTTAAGAAAGATGCCTTAGTATAAGCTTCGAAATAAGCTAATTACTTGCATAAATAAAGGGTGATGGGTGTTGGTATGCCGTGAGGATGATAACTAGAACATTGCAAGTATGGTAAATAAGCGATAACACTTGGCCACTGTTATTTCTTATTTATTGGTACTACTTGGTTCTGGAATATGATCCGTCACGTGAATACTAATTTCCTTGTTCTTTGATGAAAGCCTTAATAAAATATTCATTTTTAAATCATGATTTAAGAAAGATTTATTTATGGGAAATGCCAATTACCTCTCCGGCAAGACTGGGTATGGTGTAGCAGACTCTCCAGCTTGTCCGGGTAAGATGGGGTTACCTCTCCGGCGAGAACCGGGTAAGATGGGGTATAGGATATGTCAAACAAGTGACAGAATTCCCTAAATAGTATCATGACCTGATGTCTGACTTGTCTTTGGAAATATGAATCTGTTAAATACATTGACCTTATTAATGGTATGTATATTACAGTATGTGAAATATATGATTATATAGATATGTATATCTATAAGGAAATCCAAAAACCATAAGGATTAACAATTTAGAATAAAACACAAGCATGTGTGTCAATGATAATTCCAGATTTCTTTATTAGGAATCTCTTGTATACGTCTATAATTCCGATATCGAACATTATTTCGTTTGATCACCTGTCTCTTAACTCGTGCGACAAGGAGTATATGAACCCTTTATGTTGGGATGCCATCGAAAATATATGAATTCCCTTTGCGTTACCTTAGATTATTAACGCATTAGGAAACATGTAGCTAAAGTTGTGCTAGACACTAAACGTCTCAAAACCTACGCTAATGAAAATAATTCTACTTTCTTTAAGAACTCTTGCGAAGATAATAGTGACCACGACTAGCTGCACTTACAAAGACTCTTCACCTATAATCCTACTAAGATTAACAGTAACAAAAGAATTGCTGCAACAATACATGGGCTTAAAGGACTGAAGTGTCATAACCATTAGTATATATGTTAAGAAAAATGAAGTAATGTATGCTTCAAAATTTAGACGCTTAGATAGTAAGACCCGAGCTTCAAAACACATGGTCAAGACATATGCCATGAAATGAAGAGAACTGACAGACAGGAAATTCTGTCTGCTTCATAAAAAGGAACAATTGGAAACAATGACTCCTGGGAGTTTGCAAGCCAACCGGAGAAGTGACCACAAGGAGGCAAGACAGACCAGCCGACAAAGTTCGTCTCTGTGAGGAAAGCTGCGAGTTATGCACGGAAATAAGACATAGCGTATGTGGTCTCGGAGTTCATTAACACTAGAGGCATGGAACTGAAAGAAATTTCCGAACGATGTTTCCCAGAGGATCTACTTAGACTATCACCCGATCGTGAGAAGAAACTTAGAATTCATCCGAGACTAGGAACAACACCGATTGTTATATCCCAAAGTTAAGACTAATATAGTAGTTAATGCTTTAACTCATAAGTTTCATAGGAAGCTGAATCAAGTACGTGCTCTTAGTTTAAATTGCGGATATAATTAATGAAATAATTAAAGAGTACCCAAGAAACAACAATCAAGGATGATGCTTAAGGATTATAAAGGAATAATGAAGGAATCAAAAAAAGGAACTAATGGAAATTAGGGATTCCATAAAGAATTCGGGTACCAATTCAAGGAAACCTGCAAGAAAGGATTCTCGAAGAAGCCCATAGAACTAAGTATTTGATACATCGTGTAAGTAATATGAGGTATCGAGGTTTGAATTACTGATAAATAGAAATGAAAAAGGATGTAGCAAGTTATGTCTCTAAGTATTTAATCGATTAGCAAGTTAAAGCTGAGCATTAGAACCCTTTAGGTTTACCTCAACGACATCAGTATGGAAATGAGATTGATAACAATGGATATTGTTATCAAATTACCCAAAACAAGAAACGACACAATCTGGGTGATTGTAGATCGACTAACCAAGTCTTCTCAATCCCTACCAATGAAGGAAACCCTTTAGTATAAGACACTTAGTTAAGTTGTGTGGAGACAAAATAGTCTCATTACAAAGAATCCTATTATCTATCAAGATAGTCATTTCACTTCTCATTTCTAGGAAAATTTTAACCTGACCTATTTTAATGTAGTATGAAGGAACACTACAAAACATAAAAGATGTGCTAAGTACATGTGTGATAAATATTGGTGCAAGTAGAACTATCACTTATCACTCATAAGACTCTCCCATAATTAGTGTTGCCGTTTGAAGCACCTTATGGATAAAGGTACCATCCATTATGTCGAACAAAAATATGAAAAAAGCAACTATCGGGCCATGAGATCGGCAAACCATTAGAATTTCAAATCAGATAAAGAATAATACAAAAGGTCTCTTCGTGAAAAGGGAATAGTCCGATACGGCAAGAAAGAAAAGTTAAGTCTAAAATTTGTTGAACCATTCGGAATCCTTAAATAAATTGGATCAGTAGCTTATCTGCTAAAGTTATCAGAAGAAATAACATGAATACATGATATGTTTCATGTATACCCCTTAAGGAATGCCTAGCTGATAAATCTTTAGTTATACCTCTTCAAGATATAAAGGTAAATGAAAATTTTAGATCCATTAAAAGACCATATAAGTCAAAAATAAGAATCACAAGGCAAGAGCTTAGTTCTGGTCAAAGTAAAATGAAGAACCTGAATATACATGAGAGTTAGAATCAGAGATGAAAAGAAAATGTATTTACTTGTTCCAGCAAATCTCAAGGACGAGATTTAAAACAAGGTGAGGAGGATGTAACAACCCTCATAAAAATATTCTCGACAACAAACCGTAATCAAAACCAGAAGTGCACGCGATAAAACTTGTATATTCAAGCTGGAAAATTTAGCGATTAAGGAATCTTGGCATTCGACGAACCAAATCGTATAAAAAAATAGTCTTATTAGATTCGCAATTAAAAACGAATCATGTAAGATCAAGACCCAAACATACGCGATAAGTATCGGCACGAAAATCGAGGAAAACGCACGATTGGACGAGAAGGGCGGCCAAGGACATGTGTCACGACACTTCGACACGTGTCAGGCCTACGTGGGACACGTGGCGACCAAAGCCAGGTCGACCATCATCGCGCCACGTGCCGGGACCATATGGGTCTGGCGCGACGCGCGAGGGGACCCAAAATTCAGGTATATAAGGGCAGCAGTGGGACTTGAATTCCTGCACCAGTTCGATCGAATTTTGACGAACTTACTCTCTCGTATCTCCGTTTTTTTCAGAACACCCCTAAACCCTAAAACTCTGCTCGTTATCAGGGTAATAACTCTAATTACGGACACGGTACTATATCCGATTGATTGAAACTGATCCAACGGATGTTTAAGTGCTGCCTGTATACGGCTATACTTTGTCATTCGTTGTAAGTTTTGATCTCCTGATTATCGTTAAAGTTGAATTGGGTTAATACGCTAATACGAGTTCCATTGTATCTAGCATTAGAACTCATAATCAGGAAGCTGTTAAACTAGTATATCAAACTTAGCTATTAAGATAACTTAGCGTTTAAGAAAACTTAATAGCTAAGGAAAATTAACAGGAAAGGAAACTTAGCAGTTAAGTAAGCTAAGTAAGTTAATTATTCAGCTAGTTATGTTATTTAATTAATTTTTTTTGGAATTTAAACTTCATTAACCAAGCGGGATCTCCAAGCCGGAGAACACCGCGAAAACCAACTTACATCATATCAAAATTGAAATTACACCAAGACTTCCAACTCACCCTACCGATTCCTTAACCATAAAAAACCCAAAGCTTTAATATCAGACACTATTTGAGCGACATTCACATCTAGGTTCCGAAATATTTTATCATTGCGAGCCTTCCAAATACGCCAACAGGTCAAAACGAACACCCCATAAACGATATCCTTCTTTTTCTCGGCTACTTCTTTCTGTTCGTACCACACCTGGATATCAGAAATCGAGAACCAAAATACCGGGGGCAATTTACACCACAAAGCTATACCACACCACACACCGCACGCCATACCACAAGCCGTAAAAACGTTGTCCGTAGTTTCTTCCGTGTCTCCACAAAACGCACAATAACCATCCCCAACCGTCATATTTCTTCGACTAAGCGCATTCATTGTAGGGATCCTGTCAATGTTTGCTCGCCACATGAAAAGATTAACTTTGTTCGGGAGCCACTTGCACCAATTAAACCGATGGTCACTAATAGACACACTCGGCCCTTTCAGCCAAACTCTAACATCCTTAACCGAATAATCCCCACTCGGGTCGATGTTCCACCTCCAGTCATCTTTCTTTCTCGATAATTGAACGACCGATATTAACCTATAACATTCCACAAGCTCAAATTGTTCGGCTTCTAATGCTGGATATCTACTCCAATCCCAAGTGACACACCTAATACCATCTTGCATCCCAATTCTCTCCGAAACACAGCACCATTTATTTGCTTCAAGCCGAAAAAGGTTTAGGAACACAACCTTTAATGGCTCGCTAGCTACCCACGGGTCAATCCAAAACCGAATCCGCAAGCCATCATCTATAACACCACATATCATATTAGTAAAATTAACTCCTTGCACATTAGTTCTATACCCAAGCCGAACCAAATTTGTCCAAACACTAGAAAGCACTCCATTAGACGGGTAAGTATCCCATCTTCTTCCGGACCCGTGCACCGCATCAATCACCTTTCGCCATAGAGCATCACCTTCCACCTGATATCTCCATAACCATTTTAATAATAACGCTATATTACTTATCTCAATCTTATTAATACCCAAACCACCTTCACTTTGAGACTTAGTCACCTTATCCCAAGCAACCCAATGAACCTTATGAATTTCATCGCTTCCTCCCCATAAAAAACGCTTCATTCTAGACTCAAGAGCATTTACCACCCCCACCGGAGCTTTATACAAAGAAAAATAATACAAAGGGATACTTTCTAAAACGGACTTAATAAGCACCACTCGACCAGCCATAGAAAGGATACTCGCCTTCCATTTGGACAGACGACTATCAAACACCTTCACCACTGAATCCCAATTATTAATCCGGTTCATATTGGCCCCCACTAGAATACCCAAGTATTTGAAAGGCATCTCACCCTATTTACACCCCAAGTTATTTGCCTCCATAATGACATCTTCTTGGCTCAATCCAACACCAAAAATAGTTGACTTATGAATATTAAACCGGAGCCCAGAACACATATGAAATATCCTTAACATTCTCCTAAGGCTTTTTAAATTAAACTGCGACCATTCTCCCATAACCATGGCGTCATCCGCGTAAAGCAGATGAGACACCACTGGACCACCATTCGGAAGCCGAACCCCATCAAAAGCGCCTACTTCACACGCCCTCCTGATTATGCTAGAAAACGCCTCCATAAAAATCACAAATAAAAAAGACGATATCGGATCACCTTGACGAAGGCCTTTACCACAATTGAACTCAAAAGTAGGAGAGCCGTTAACCAAAACCGAGGAACGCGCCGAAACCAACACCCCTTTAATCCATTTACACCACACTTCGGGAAATTTCAATTGCCGCATAAGAGATAAAATAAACTCCCAATGCACATTATCAAAAGCCTTTTCAAAATCGATCTTAAAGAAAAATAATTTTTTCCCGCATCTCTTCGCCCACGCTAAAATTTCATTAATAATTAACGGGCCATCAAGAATATACCTACCCGATAGAAAAGCCGATTGCGTCTCATGAGTAATGTCACCCATAACGAGCCTTAACCTATTCGCCAAAGCTTTCGAGATAACCTTGCTCACCACTCCAATAAGATTAATAGGCCGATATTCTCCTAGCTCCACGGGATCACTAACCTTAGGAACTAATGTAATAAACGACGAGCCAACACCTTGATTAATCTTACCCGACTCTGAAAATTCTTCAAAGATCTTCACGAAGTCATCAACGATAAGAGGCCAAAATTTTTTAACAAACCAAAAATTGAAACCGTCAGGCCCCGGACTCTTATCACTTCCACAATCGAACACTGCCGTTTTAATTTCCTCCTCAGAAAATGAACGAATTAAATTTGAAGCAGCAACCTTCGATAATTCTTTCAACCCATAACATCTAAGATTCGGCCGAACCTTCGATTCCTCGACGAACTTCTTTTTAAAAAAACCCGAACACCTCTTTCTTTATCAACGAAGGCTTAGTCTCCCATGAACCATTAATCATCAACCCCGGGATGTTATTCAAGACCCTTCGCTTATTAAGTACCCCATGAAAAAACTCGAATTCTCATCTCCATCTTTAGCCCAATGGATTTTTGCCTTTTGACGAAGATCTTTAATTTTAAAATCTTGTAACTCTCGAATCTTTGCCTTCGCTTCCTCATACACCCACTGCTCCGGTTCCGA
This sequence comes from Helianthus tuberosus, assembly GCA_030545235.1. Classification (NCBI taxonomy): domain Eukaryota; kingdom Viridiplantae; phylum Streptophyta; class Magnoliopsida; order Asterales; family Asteraceae; genus Helianthus; species Helianthus tuberosus. Next base: position 160,772,248 of record CM060452.1, read on the forward strand.
AAGGTCTCTATCTTCAATCACACTATCAAGCTCAAGAATCTCTTGAAGCAAATTCTCTTCTTCTTCAGCCTCCTTAAAATCTAAGCTCTTTTTCCATTCAACAATGGCCTGCTTCACTTTTCTAAGCTTATCTATAAACTGAACATCGGCCGACCCCTGACCTTGATAATCCAACATTGCTTTTTTTTACCACCTCTTCGAAACCTTCCCTAGACAGATAGGAATTGAAAAATTTAAAAGGCTTAGTACCAAAATTCTTATAAGTCATCTTCAAGACGATCGGACTATGATCCGAATTTTCCCGCGCAAGCGCCCTATACTCTGCATTCGGCCATTCATTAAGAAAATTCCACGATACAAAAATCCTGTCAATTCTACTACACTTATTCCCGGAAACAAAAGTAAATTTACGGCCGCGTAACCCATATTCTTGTAAAGCACAACCATCTAAGAATTCATTGAAATCCCTCGCCATATCCACATTAAAACTCGAGTTTCGCCGTTCACATCTGTCTCTGACACAATTGAAGTCACCACCTATAATCCAAAGACTATCATCCTGCCGAATAACCTGCTCCAATTCAACCCACAGTGCTTTCTTATCCGGAGCTTTTTGAGGCGCATAGACATTGATAAAGTTAACTCCTCTCCCACACCCTTTAATCTTCCCATGCACCAAAAGAAACCTTCTATGCTTTACTACAGAAGACATGCTGAACAACCTTGAATCCCACATAGATATGAGCCCCCCGATCTCCCAGAAGCATCAACATGCACAGACGAAAACTCCCCTTGGCCCCAAAATCGACCCAAATCAATTCCTTCCAACGATGCAAATTGTGACTCTTGCAACATCACAAACCCGACCTCATTACAAACTCTCAATTTACGGACCCAATCACTTTTCTTGTCGCTCCCCAACCCTCTAATATTAACTGACAATAAATTCATTGGACGACCGGCTGAAAAACTTCTTCGCTCACCGACTTCACAAGGGACTCCTCGAAATTCTGAATATTCTCCGCCCCCAACACCTTAGCCAAAACTTCATTTATTTCCTTCCGAAGACCCGCTTCCTTGCCATGCAATATCGACCCAGCCTCATTACTACATAAAATAATATCACCAATAATTACCTCATTATTTAGATCTGGAGTAATAAAGACATCCGAATTATCCTCTACCACTACCCCATTATCCTCCGCCCTATTGTTAACCCCGAAAATAAACCGATCCAAATCAAAAGTGTCCTCCCCTTCTCGATATCTCTTCTTTGGTCTTTCCTGTCCCACGGGTGAACCATTCCTACTCGCGCTAGATCTCCGTCTTCTTGAAACCTTTCTACTTTTCTTCTTATGGTGAATGTCCTCCTTACCAACCAGAAAAGACCCATCTTCTACACCCATGCTACTATTACATTGGACATGAACCTCATTATCAAGTTGCTCACTTTCATGAACAGTTACATCTTCCAACCCATTCATACAATCTACTCCCACCTCCCCCACCATAACCTCATAATCCTTATTCAATAATAACTCATCCTCTTCCATATCAACTAAACAATCCGGGATCCACTCTCCCACCTCCTCCTCCACCAACACCTCAAATTTAGAATCCCTCCATTTCAACGAAATTTTTTTATTAATCCGATCTACCGATTTGACGAGCACTCCCACACACCCATATGATAAATCACTTCCTCCTTCGGCAAACTCGGTCGATTGTATCACCACACCAACCGAAGCAGCTATATTATCCATAACCTGTTTACATGCTAAGTTCAAAGGAATACCATGCAATTTGAGCCATGCAATCCGTTCGAACTCAATAAGTTGCCCTTTCCAATCTTCAACACGATCAAAAAACCTCATCCACAGTTCCTTATCGTCTAAAAACAAAGCCTTCTCGACCACACCACGAAACACCAACAAAACATTAAACCCTCCAATATAATTGATATCAATATCTACATCCGTCATCTCCTTCAAAATCCTCTTTAACTCTGTTAACATCATGAACTCCTTCACTCTAGCCACCAATCCCTTCTCATATAAATCATTAAAAGCAGCAACATTATCTTCAACATAAACCTCCGTCAACTCCTGTACAACTACCTTTTTTAACAACGTATCCTTAAACGGCCGATTACCAACCCCCTAAGCCACGTTAGAATCCTCCACATTAACCCTATCATTTTCTGCAAAACCTTCCTGCACCTTCGGAACTTCCCTGTTAATCGGCTGCCATTGTTTTTCATCCTTCCTCAGTATCCTCTCCCCATCGACAAATCTCGCTAATACAATGAACAGCTTATAACTCCCTATCCAGACGTCTTTCAATCGATTTTCCAGTTCCAACGGATCTCTAACCTTACGAAACGTTACAAACCCAAACCTCTTACCTAACCGATCATATTTCCGTGCAATGTAAGTACCCATGATGTCTCTGTAACCCTTGAGGACTTCAACCAGATCTGCCGACGAACAGCCCGTTGGTAAGTTTGATACGAAGTATTTAGTTCCATGATCCTGAGAATGGTTTGTATCCCTATCGACATGTCTTCTACCCTTCCTAACTGGAGCTTCATACCACTGATTAACCCTATACCGATCCCGTGCCGCCATGAGAAAAGTTATTTAATTAATCAGCTAAGTAAATTACTTGATTAAACCATTAATATTAATTAATCGGTTAAGTAAGATTAATTAATCAATTAACCAGTTAAGTAAGATTAATTAATCGGTTAAGCAAGATTAATTAAGCTAAGCAAGATTAATTAAGCACGATTAATTAAGATAAGTAAAATTAATTAAATAAATTAAACACCTAGATAGATATACATGAAAATAAATATATATGAGATAGATAATATCAAAGGAAGGTGCTAGGAAGGTGTAAGAGGATATATAAGTAGGTAGGAAGCTTCCTAGAAAATGTATAGGTAACTTCCTAGAAAAGCTATATAAAACTTCCTAGAAATTTCATGTTTCCTGCCTATAAATAGGAAGCTTAGGATTCATTTTCTTTGCTCATTCCTTCTATTCTTCTCTCTATACGTTGGTGTTCTAACCAATAATCACCGATGCGATATTCTGTCCGATCGATTCAGGAACCAACAAACGAATGCCAAAGTGCTGTACTTTGTGAATTTCGTTAAACGAATGCCAAAGTGCTGTACTTTGTGAATTTCGTTAAACGAATGCCAAAGTGCTGTCTAAACAAGACTATACTTTGTGAATTTCGTTAAGGTTCTGATCTCGTGACCATCGTTAGGTTTGATGTGGTTTTACACTAATACGTATTCCACTCTGTTAAACTAAATGTTTAACTACCCAAAACTCTACACCATACTCTTACAATCAAAATGGATACTTAATCATCAGAAGATTCAGAGCCATAAAGTAGATGCTTAGAATCAAGATGCTTGTTTAATCAAGACTATATGCTAACAAGGTGAGTCATTCTCTTTTTTATCAAAGTGCTTTGCAAAACCCTAAATGTTTTCCAGTTATATTTTGCAGTGATTAAGTCTTTGCTAATCTTTAATTACTGGCAGTATGTGGGGGTTTTGTGCACATTACTACTAACGATTTATCACTTTAGGTGGGCGAGCCTAATTAGTGATATGTCCACAGTCATAGATTCGGTCGAGTGACAGCTGAACCAGATAATTATATGATAGAGGGCAAATATGAAAACCCTTAATGCTGTAAATTATAACAAAGTTATAATTGCAGTGATTAAGTCTTTGCCAATCTTGAAAGAGCAAATATAAAAACCCTTAATGCTGTAAATTATTACAAATGTGTTTTTGTACCAAAATGAATGAACTCACCAGTATTTCCTGCTGACAAATCTTTTTAAAACGCGTTTCAGGTGATTACGGTAGATCGGAATAAGAGCTGTGATATGGCACCGAAAGGCTTAAAGAAGTGGCTTATTTTATCAAATAAATTAAATTAAATTAAATGTTGTTTCATATATTCGGGTTTATCCCATATTAAAGCTACCTTTGTAAAACATGGGTTTCTTTCCATCTATTTAATAAATAAAATCCGGTGTTTTCTAAACTCTGATATTTTTCCTAAGTCATGGTCCTGATGAATATTTCCGCTGCAATGTTTTTAAAATAACCACCGGTACCACTTGACTGCTCGCTGCTTCCGTCCAGGATGTGGTCGGGGGTCGTGACAGTGGGTATTATGCCTGAGCAGAAATTCTACTACTAGAGAATTAGAGAGAGAATTTTGAAAGTTGAACGAGTTGGAAATGAATTGATCAAGCTCTATTTATAGGCTGGACAAGGGCGGTTCGCGCCCCGCAAAGGAAACAAGGAAGTCCTTCGCGGCCCGTGAGGACATGCATGTCACGTATAGCTTTGACCAGTCATCGATGTAGCCCTGGTGAGTCACGTGCCACGTGGCACTAAGACTTGTCCGACAATCAATGGTAGTCGCGGCCCGCGACAGACCCTAGTGGTCTCAGTCGAGCCCCGCGAGAGACTGTCAAACTTGATTTTTGTTGATTTTTACAAGTGTAGAGCTATAACGAGTCCAGTTTTCACGTACGGGGTATATTTAGGGTGTCCAAAAATATTTTTAGGAGGGTTGTTATATCCTCCCCACCTTGTTTTGGATCTCGTCCTCGAGATCTACTGGAACAGGTGTGGGTATTTCCTCTGCATCTCTGATTCGAGTTCCCATGTGTATTCCGGTCCTCTTTTGGAATCCCATTTCACATTGACCAGAACTAATCTATTGTGTTTGAGATTCTTGATCTTTCTATCTTCAATCTGAACAGGTTTCTCGATAAACTTAAGTTTCTCATTTACCTCTATGTCCTTAAGAGGTATTACTAGAGATTCGTCTGCTAAACACTTTTTTGAGATTACATACATGAAATACATCATGTATTCCTGCCATTTCCTCTGGCAGTTGTAGCTGATAAGCTACAGGTCCTATTCTTCTAATAATCTCAAAAGGTCCAACAGACCTAGGGCTTAGCTTCCCTCTCTTAACGAATCTGACTATTCCTTTGCATGGAGAAACTTTTAACAATACTTTATCTCCTACTTGAAATTCCAATGGTTTTCGTCTGTTATCGGCATAACTCTTTTGACGATCTCGTGCTGCTTTTAGTCTTTCCTTGACTTGAATTACCTTATCTGTCATTTCCTACACTATTTCTGGTCCAGATAATTGTTTTTCTCCAATCTCTGCCCAGCAGACTAGAGTTCTGCACTTTCGTCCATAAAGTGCCTCAAATGGTGCAACATTTATGCTAGTATGATAGCTGTTATTGTAAGAAAATTCTATTAATGGTAAATGATCGTCCCAATTTCCTCCGAAATCAATTACACAAGCTCTAAGCATATCTTCCATAGTCTGGATTGTCCTTTCGCTTTATCCGTCCGTCTATGGATGGTAAGCTATGCTTAGATTCAACTTGGTTCCCATTGCTTTTTGGAAACTTGTCAAAAAATGAGAAGTAAAACGGCTATCTCTATCAGATACGATAGATAAAGGAATTCCATGTAATGAAACTATTTCATTTACATATAGCATGGCTAACTGTTCCATACTGAAAGTTTCCTTCATCGGTAAGAAATGAGCAGATTTAGTCAATCTGTCTACAATCACCCAAATTGTATCATTTCCTTTTCTTGTCTTCGCTAATTTGGTAACAAAATCCATTGTTATTAATTCCCATTTCCATATGGGCATTTCTAACTGTTGCAATAACCCTGATGGTTTTTTATGCTCAGCTTTAACTTGAGAACATGTTAGACATTTAGCAACATAATTAGCTATGTCCTTTTTCATTCCTATCCACCAGAAATTCTTTCTTAGATCTTGATACATCTTATCACTTCCAGGATGTATCGTATACTTAGATTTATGAGCTTCTTCTAGAATTCTATGACGTAGGTTTCCTTGTTTAGGTATCCATATTCTTTTCTTATGGAACTTCCTGTCACACCCTGGCTTTTGCGGAAGCGTGGATTATTTTGGTGTGACTTCTTAATACCATAGCAACAATCATAACAATGCTATATGAATAAAATACGAGATGTTCATCCATTAATTAAGTCTTAGAAAATACCATACATACTTGTCTTGAAAACGTTGTTACCAAAATAAATTACAAACCATGAAAATGTTTAACCGAGTTCCCGAGACTCCACAAAGACTTAAAATAAAACGAGGTTTGGAGACGTGTGACCCGTCCAGGAAAGGGTTACACCTCCCAAACCCTACAACCCTGGATGACATCTTTATTTAGTACGCAGCTTGACACATATGCAGACACTTGCCAGATCTGATCAATTCCCTGAAATACATGTAGTTGAAAAATCAACAAAAAGTTGAGCGAGTTCATGTGTATGTGAGTATGTATAAACCTTTGAAATATGTCCGTATGAAAATCCCTGGTATGTAGCAATAAGGAAAAAGAGATCACCAATGGGTTGCAAAGCCACTGGTATGTGTGAAGTGATGCAGGAAAACTCAAACCTAGCGGAGTTGCACCGGGCATCCGGCTGTAAGACACAGTCACCACTATGGGCCGCCCCGGCCTCATGGGTGTGGGCTCGCTACAGCCAAATAGATCTATCACTCATGTCCCTCGGTCCTACAACGAGGATTAATGGCCTTAAGTGTCGCGCCTGTCACTCACATGATCTAAGTAGTATACCCTCCTTAAGCTCACCATACCATGTATAAAAATGTCTATAATAATAATTGTAACATGTATTCCACCCCCAAAGTATAAAACTGAAAACAGTTAAGAGAAAAGGGGGACATAAACTCACTGTAGTGCGTCTCCTGTGCTCGTACTCAAACCATGTCAGCTACACGATAACCTACACCGTACTAATGTCTATTAGACGAAAGGGCCGTGCCTTGCTTTTGTATTTACGGTTTGAGTTACGTTACTTTGATATTATTCCAAGTTATAACTTATTGTTAAAATAATAATAATTATTTTAACTTACATTATATTTTTAGGTCTTGAAATAATAGTTAGACAACTATTTCGTATTCATACTTCTCAAGTATTTTATGTGCTTATTTCCTTCCCAAGGATGGGGGTATTTTATACATGTATTTTTGTGATTTAAAGTCTTGATATTATGTGTTCTTAAGTCCCACTTTAGAAAAGTATATGATAACTTAGTTGTCAAAATAATGTGTTTCCAAGAAAATAAACATTGTCCCAAAATTTATCTATTCTCCAAATATACTAAGAAAATATATTATAACTCCTCAAAATAATATATTTTCTACTTGTTCAAAAATATGTTATACTTTGTGATAAATCATATTTTTCGTTATCAAAATATTACCCATCCAAAATATACTAGTGACGGTATTTTGTTAAGTTATATTATTTTGCTCTAAATAATATAATTAGTTCACCAAATCATGCAAATATTCAGACAAGCGTTTTAGTATAAAATATATATTCTAAATATATATTTGTCCGCTTTTATTTACGAAAACTAACCTCCGACACTTTGTATTTTTGTAACAAATCTTATGGCGAAGTTTACTTTCGAAAAACAAAGTTAAAAGTATGCTTGTAACACTTGTTTGGAAAATATTTTCTAAGTGTTGGAATTTTAGGAAATTTCGCCAGAGTTTCCTTTGTAAACGGAGGCGTCCATGCTAATAAGCATATCATTTTCTTTTCAAAATAATCACGATAATCATCAACAATTATCCTTTAAACATCTTTACATCACCGAGAGCAAAAACTATAGCGTTACATATTAATCATGAACTTGATATATCCCGAAAACGCGTAGTAACTTGGTAAAGCGTTTAGTGGACTTAGTTACCTTCCAAAGTGTATTCATTTCTTTAAAAATCATTTTCTTAAAAGAGTTAAGTGTTTACAACTTGTAAACAATTTTTACAAAAATTAATCTTTTGAACTCTTCTTGTAAATAAAAGGTTTTTACACTTATTTCCTTTCCAAAAATGGTGTAAGTGTATGTAAAAGTCATAATCCTTTAAAAATCGATTTTCAAACTTGGTTTGTTTAGAAAAGTCTTTTGTAACTCTTGGATCTACATGATCCTCAACTTACTTTGTTCACTTATTTTTCAAGAAATCATACTATCATCAAGTTCATAACTTTATTAGAAGATGATTATTTATGTAACACAATATCATCTCCTAATCTTGTTAAATCATGTTTCTAAACATTATTTAACAAGCTCCATATGGTGATTAACATCACATAACCAAGAATCAACATGCAATCAACAACATATTCACTACAACATCCTACTAACAACATTTCATCTTCATGTAAACTTTTATGTTCAAGTTTCTTGTTTAAACCCTTTTAATGTTCTTGTAAATTTCAACATACTATAACTTTTAACTACTCAAAATAGAAATTAAACAAAGACTTACAACTAGCTCAAAGGCTAGGGAAGAACTCTAGTGAAAAAGATGGTGAAAATGGTGTGAGAAAGCAAGTGATGAAGCTCCTTGATGATCTACAACTTCAAGCTCCTTTAATTCATCTTCTAGCACTTGGATAAAGCTTAAAAATGGATGAATGTGGTGGTGATATGGTGGTGGTGGTGGCGGTTATGTTGAGGCCGAGAGGGAGAGAGGAGAGATGTGAGGGAGTGGGGTGAATTTTGTGAAGTGATGTTGTGATCTTTGGAAGCCATACTTATAATCTCCTACTACATATTTTGTTAACTTCAACAAGTAACAATCTAATATAAAATAAAACAAATCTAGGAAGTAAGTAGTGAAGCATGGTGGGGATTTTTGTGGGTCCTTTGTGACCGTGAGAGGGCATGGGGGGGGGTTAGATGTAATATTTTGATGATAGTGGGTAAATACTAGTTAATTTCCAAGTATATACTTACATGTGTTACTTAGTTGATATCTAGGGGGTGTTATGGTGTACGGGGATCATGACTAGCCAAGAAATAATAAAACAATGTGTTTGGCAAAAATTTGGTGTCCCGGGTAATGTCCAGTTATTCGGTTAGATACCGTTTCGTTAAAGTGTTTAATTATTCCGTATAATGCCTTTTATATATCTTTTTGTGTCACATTTAATCCCCGACACTTAGGAAAGCATACGGGACCGTTCTGCCAAAATTTTGCACATTACTAGCATGTTAAATGCTGAATTTCTGATAAACAATGCAGAATTCTGCATTATTAGTGGTTTTTAGGCACTTCCCTGGCACTTTAACTATCACCTAGTGACGTAGTTTTATGGTCCTCACTTCCCTACACTCCACACTAGTGTAGTACCCTGTCTCTGGCTCATACTGGCCTCAAAACATTATCTGTCTATGTGCTGGCATTGTCAGCATGTTTCCGAATTATCCGTTCAGTGTGCTAACTGTGCTTTGTGCATCAAGTATGTCACTAAAGTTTGTGTGTAATAAATGGAGTGACTGTATGAAATATGATGCATATGTATGTATGATACAAAAAAAATCATAAAGCAGTTTAAATTGTCAGTTGTAATCAAGCACAGTCATTAAGCATATAATTAAGATTATTTAATTGTACAATACCTGTAATTGTGAGGGTTGTCACACTTCCAAATTCCATCTGTTCCTTGTTCTAATTCCTTAATCATTCCTTTCAATTTTTCAGCATCATCCTTGATTACTGATTCCTGTGCTTCTCTGATTTGTTCATTCAAATCTACTTGTGGATTTAATCTGAGAGAACGTACTCACTTTGGTTTTTCATGATACTTTCGACTTAAAGCATCAGCTACTATGTTGGCTTTTCCAGCGTGATACTGGATATCACAATCATAATCACTAAGAATTTCCATCCAACGTCTATTTCTCATATTTAATTCTTTTTGCCCGAAAATATACCTTAAAATTTTATGATCGGTGAAGACAACAAATTTATTTCCATATAAATAGTGTCTCCAAATCTTAAGGGAAAAAACTATGGCTCCTAATTCTAAGTCATGGGTTGTGTAATTCTCTTCATATTTCTTAAGTTGTCTAGAGGCATAGGCTATAACCTTTTGACGTTGCATCAACACACATCCATATCCTAACTTAGATGCATCACAATAGACTATAAAGTCTTCAGTTCCTTCTGGTAATGCAAGTATGGGTGCGTTGGTTAACCTATGCTTAAGAATCTTTAATGCTTATTCCTGTTTTGGTCCCCATTCAAACTTAACTGATTTGCATGTCAGTTTAGTTAATGGAATAGCTATTCTAGAGAAATCACGGATAAACCGTCTATAATATCCTGCTAGTCCAAGAAAACTTCGTACTTCTGTTGGTGATTCAGGGACTTTCCATTTAGTAATCGCCTTGATTTTTGTGGGATCCACATGAATTCCTTCATGATTAACCAAATGTCAAAGGAATTGCACTTCTTGTAACCAAAATTCACATTTTGAGAACTTAGCATAAAGCTTCTCGTTTCTCAATAATGTGAGGAGCCTATGCAAATGGGCTGCATGGTCCTCTTTACTCTTAGAGTAAATGAGAATATCATCTATAAAGACAATTATGAATTTATCCAGGTGTGGTTTACATATCCTGTTCATCATGTCCATAAATGCGGCCGGGGCATTGGTTAAAACAAATGGCATGACAGTAAATTCATAATGACCGTATCTTGTTCTAAAAGCAGTTTTAGGAATATCCTCTTCCTGTACTTTCAGTTGATGATATGTAGAGCGTAAATCAATCTTAGAAAAGAATCGAGCTCCTTGAAGTTGATCGAACAGATCATCTATTCTCGGTAGTGGGTACCGATTCTTAATCGTGACTTTGTTCAATTCTCGATAGTCAATGCACATACGCATCGATCCATCTTTCTTCTTAACGAACAATACTGGTGCTCCCCAAGGGGATGAACTTGGTTGTATAGAATATTTTTTAAGAAGTTCGTCCAACTGTTACTTCAGTTCCTGCATTTCCGTTGGTGCTAATCGATATGGTGCTTTCGCAATCGACGCCGTCCCTGATATTAGGTGAATTCTAAATTCAACCTCTCTATCAGGCGGTAATCCAGGTAACTCTTCTGGAAAAACGTCTGCGAATTTAGATATTACAGGAATATCTTTTAATTCTTTTCCTTTAGTATTAATGATTACAGAAATCATATATACCATTCCTCCTTTCCTTTCATAACTTGCAGCTTTCATCACAGAGATGAATTTCGTCGATCTAGTTGGCTTATCTCCTTTAATTGTGATCTTTCACTTGGTGTACTTACTTGTATTAACTTTTGATCACATAAAATATTGGCATGATTGGCTACCAACCAATCCATTCCTAATACAACATCGAAACCGGCCAGATTCATGGGGTAAAGGTTAGCAAAGAAACGATGGTTTAGGATTTCTATTGTTGCTCCCTGCAAGATTTCACTTATCTTAACAGATTCTCCATTGGCCGTTTCTACCAGACAGTCTTGTAGAAGTTTGACTAAGGGTTGATCAAGAAATTGGTAGAAAGAAGTATTGATAAAACTTTGGTTTGCACCAGGGTCAAACAATACTTTGGCAAATATGTCATTAACTAAAAACGTACCGGCGATCACATCCGGAATCATCTTGGCTTCCTCAGCTGTCAGAACAAAGGCCCTGGCATTCTTCTTGGGTGCTTCTGCCGTGTTAGTCTTGTTGGGCATGGCTAGTGCTAGTTTCGAACAGTTTGGTCTAATGTGTCCTTTTTCTCCACAATTGAAGCATATCCCATTACCGGGTTTCTTCCTACAGTCTTCTTCCTTGTGTCTAGAGATTTTGCAAAAGTTGCAATATGTGGAGCATTTTCCAAAATGCTTTCTTTTGCAATTCTTACAGTAGGGTACAGAAGAACCTGTTCACTTTCCACGGTAGGAATTACTAGAACGGAATTCCTGTGTAAGCTTTTGAGCTAGGTTCTTCCTCTGGTTTTCTTCTTGTGTGCGTACCAGTTCGTCAGTCAAGGTATTGGCTAATTCTACTGCTTCTTCTATGGTTTGCGGTCTAGCTGCCTTGACTACATGCCTAATCTCACCAATTAATCCCCAAATATAACGGGAGATTAATACTAGTTTGGGTGAGGCTAAGGATGGTACTATCCTAGCATATTCGAAGAATATGGTAGTGTAACCTTTGCAGTCTATTCCAGTCAATCTGAGATTTAGGAACTTATTGGCTATTTGTTCCTTCTCATTAGGAGGACAGAATTTTCTTTCAACCATTTTCTTAAAGTTTATCCATTCCATATTATAAACTCTGTCACTTCCTCTAGACTGGAGAATAGTATTCCACCATTCTAAGGCTGCTTTTTTGAAAAGATTAGAAGCAAACATAATCTTATTTTCGTCTGCGCATTTACTTATTTTTATGACTGCTTCCGTCATTTCTATCCAACGTAAGGTTGCAATGGCTCCTTCATTGCCTGAGAATTCTATAGGTTTGCAGGCCAAGAATTCTTTAAAAGAACAACCGTATAAAGCGCTTCTTCTTCTTTTAGGGATTGGAACCTGGATAATAGGTCCATTGTCATTATTCACACTGTGACTGGGTTCAGTGTGTTGACGTTTATTGCCATTCGCAGATTTATCTGCTTCTTTAACAGTCTTGATAATATAACGCATGGCATCTATAATTCCTTGTGCCACTATATGTTGAATGACACTGTTATCTATTTGGTTTCTGTTATTCTCATTATTCTGTTTTTCTTGATTTACTTCGTTGTCCATCTGAATTATAAACATTTACCAGATATTAATTATCACAGAATAGAATTGAATACAATCATTTATACACAATCACACGAACAAGTTAGTCAAAAACGTCGATCATTGCGACTTTTACTCTTTCATATATATATATATATATATATATATATATGCATCTATTACAAATTACAACTGGAAAGGAAAAATACTATGCATCCCTACTTTTATATATATATATATATATATATATATATTAAAGTACAAAATTACACGTATATCTAGTTATGTATCCAGTCATGTATGTCATGCACGACCTGTTTCCACATAAGTTTCTCTCCTATTATTCGTATTCTATCTCCTTCTTCTACTAATTCATCACCTAATGAGCGAAGTTCCTCCAAATTTTCCTGGCTCATAGGTGGCATGGGTCCTGGTACAGGATCAGGATGTTGAGGGATAGGTTGACCGTAGGGGTATGGGTTTCTTATTACGCTCTGTGTCCACCATTCACTACTCCAAAAGGGGTCTAAAGGGTTAAGGTCAGTGTACTGGGCAGTGTACTGGGCTATGGGGTTTGGTGGGGGAATCCTAGGAATCTCATAAGGGTCTACATCAGGAAATGGATCTTCTTGGTCAGGTTCTTACATCTGTTGGTATGGAATAAAGGTAACAGTGGAGGTTCGGCTATTTGGTTTTGGTTATTGTCTACGGCTGTATTGGCTAACATATGGAAATTGGCCAACTGTCTATCTAACTCTTCCTCCTAAGGTGGTCTACTGGTTACTTCCTGGATTTGTGCATCCGCCTCCCATTGGCCCTGGCTATTGCTCTCTGTTGCTATAACTTTTTCATTCTTTTTCTCCTTTCATGGGCTCCTATACTAAACCAACCTCTTTTCTTAGTTGTAAAAGGTTCCTCCGATTGTGCCTTAAAAATAAATATTCCCACTTCTGTATCTGCTGAATATCCTGAGGGATCAGGCTGGGATGATGTTCCTCATTTTTCTGTGAACTATCTAAATGACGATAAGCATCCGATGTTCCTTGATCACTCATACTGTAAACTAACAAATAGTCAAATAACACATAACACATAATCACATAATTTATTTCCTAACACACAATTTGGAATTTCAGTGTCAGCAGAACACTTCTTTGGCTTAAATTAGTGGCTGTAGCTCTGATACCACCTTCTGTCACAACCCCCGACCCCTGCCCGGGAGCGGGCGGCCGCGAGCTACTCAGAGCGGGTGTTATCGGTGTTTATTAATTTGGCAGTGGAGTACATCAGGACCGTAGTTAGGCAATATTTTTATCAGAGTAAAACACCAAACTTTTATAATAATAATAATAATAATAATAATTCATGGGAACAAAACCCAAGTTCATTTGACAATACATTGATAGGAATAAACCCTAATTATTGAAAACAAAATGTCTTGCTTATTTTAGGTAACTTTTATAGCCACTATCCCAAGCCTTCAGTGCTCTCCAGCTGGCTTCAATTGGGCTTTCACATTAAGTTACCTGAAACGCGTTTTAAAAACATTTTGTCAGCAAGAAATACTGGTGAGTGCATCCCAATTTAATCAAAATTGGTTTTAACACTTTAACAGAATTGAGGGCAACCCGCAATTACATTTGCTTGATCTAATCAATTACCCAAATGGTACTGTCAACCCTACTTGTGGGTCATATTACTCATTGGCTAACTCTTTGTCCAATGGTAACGTCTCACAAATTTTGTATACAAAACCCCAACATACCGATAGTAATTGTAGACTTACAAATACTCAATTACTGTTAAGCATAACTTAAAACATTTGTGGTTTTTTATAAAAATAGTTTACAAAAAAAACAGATGAACTCACATTGCAAGTTTAGATAATACTAAGGCTTCCTGAGAATCTCCTGGTTATTATCTATTAAATCAAATAATGCACACGTGTTAGTAAAATAACCCAATTCAGTTTAACCATACAACTCGAGACAGAATTCCAATGACTGAGTCGGGCGAAGCCGACATGCATTACGGAAATTCTAAATCAATCGGGTGTACAAACGAGACAGAATTCCAATGACTGAGTCAGGCAGAGCCGACATGCATTACGGAATCCTAAATCGATCGTGTAAGGTAATAGCAGGGTTATAGTACTTACAACGAGGCAGAGCTTCGCTAAATAGTGGGTATTATGCCTGAGTAGAAATTCTACTACTAGAAAATTAGAGAGAGAATTTTGAAAGTTGAACGATTTGGAAATGAATTGATCGAGCTCTATTTATAGGCTGGACAAGGGCGGTTCGTGCCCCGCGAAGGAGAGAAGGAAGTCCTTCGCGGCCCGCGAGGACATGCGTGTCACGTATAGCTTTGACCAGTCATCGATGTAGCCCTGGTGAGTCACGTGCCACGTGGCACTAAGACTTGTCTGACAATCAATGGTAGTCGCGGCCCGCGACAGACCCTAGTGGTCTCGGTCACGCCCCGCGAGAGACTATCAAACTTGATTTTTGTTGATTTTTACAAGTGTAGAGCTATAACGAGTCCGGTTTTCATGTACGGGGTATATTTAGGGACATTTAGGGTGTCCAAAAATATTTTTAGGAAGGTTGTTATATATATAAAGCGCGTTAATTTCCTGGAAGGGGGTTAGAAGGGTGGTTGGGTAAATTTTATGTCTTGTTCAGCATATAGATCCTACGAGAACCTGGTTCAAGCTTAGTAACACTTCACGAGTCAGAGCGGTCATTACCCACCACGGGAGAAGTGCCAAACGCTTGAACCCCTTATGTATAAACTACTATTAAGACTTTAACCGAACCCTGCGAGGACTGTATCCCTGCTGACTCAGACCAAAGGGTTGATGGTGATCGCTGCCTGGAAGGGGGGGCCCACCACTTTTCGCATTAATAACTTACTTAATTATCTTTCAATAATCCGACCTGGTGGGACTGTATCCTTGCTGACTCAAACCACTAGGTTAAGGGTAACGTCGCCTTCACAAGAGGGGCCTACTACTATAACTAAGATAATCTCTTAAAATGCTCAAAGTGCAGAAATCATCAAAAGGATAAATGAAAGATGAGTCGGAACCAAGTGATTCTTTCTTGTCTATCTGTTTTTAGTTTTATTTTAGTTTTGTTTTTTTAGTTTATCTTTTTTCAGTTTTAAAATTCTTTTCCTCAAAGTTTGGTTCGATTAGACGTTGACGATAAGCCGGTATTAAAAGCTCTTGTGTCCTTGGACGACCTCGGTATCTTGCCATCACTATACTACGTCCGTGATGGGTGCACTTGCCCTAGCGTGTGTGTAGAATGATAGTAGAATATCGTGTTTTATAAATTTAAAACTTGAATCGGCGAGTAAAATGAGCTAAAAATATACTAAAAATAGAGACACCCGCACGCACGTCAAGTTTTTGGCGCCGTTGCTGGGGACACAAGAATTTTAAGAAAGCTTAAAATTAATGGCCTAATCCTTTTTATCTTTTCTTTTTAGGTTTTTCTTCTTTTTCTTTTAATTTTTCACTTTCTGCAGAGTTGACACGGGGTCGTGCTGTTCTAACACGGGGCCGTGTCAACTCTCCAATATCATTAAATCTATTTTCTGCCAGATATAGACTGCTGCACGGGCCGTGTTACCCTAACACGGGGCCGTGTCAAACTAACAGTTTGTATGAAAATAGTGACCGCCTAATCCCGACGGTTAAAAGCTTTATGGAAAATCATGGATTTCTTTGATTATATTTATCCCCGCCACTCTTATGGTGCATTGTGCGATTATTGTGGGGAGGAGCATGAAGAATCGTAATGTGGCGTTCTAAACTTCACTCCCCACTATTTAACCCCATTGTTTTCCTGTAACGAACACATTGAGATGGGCGGGAGTAAAAATGGCGATGAAATCCATCCACCTGAACTCTATCAACCCTCTCACCTAGACGACTTAGAAGACATAAGTCAAATAGAAGAGAGGATTCACCTAAAAATCAAAGAAATAGAATCCTTGATGATGGCGCGATGTTCATCAAGGATCCCATCCGAAGGAGAATCGATGGAAGAAAAATCAGGTATAAACAACAACACCAAGGTCAACCAACCCTCTACCATAGACGCTTGCGAAGACGTGGCCCGTGTTCTACTAACGGACAATATTCTCTGACACATGTAGATGGAACGGGGCCGTGCTGCCCAGGCACGGGGCCATGACAGCGTGCTGTCACTGTCTATAAAGTCAGCCTTTGAGGAGAATGTTTGGAACCATTCCAAAAGGGCAGGATCCTCCAGATTTTTCACACATACCCCAAAAGGTATGTTCTTAAAAAGGTCTCATTTGACTTTCTTGTCCTTTCTTCTTCTGGTCCTTTCCCGTTCTTCATTCCTCCATGAACTCCATTGAAGCTTGAAGCTTCAAGCTTAAAAAGCTTCAATAGGAGGTTCATACACTTGATTCTTAGCTCAAAGTTTGCAAATCTACTATAGTAAAACATTATTTTAAGTTATTTACGTTCAGAAAATGAAAAATAATCAAATCTAACTTAAAATAAAATTTCTTAAGCTAAGAATCCAGAACAGATGGAGCAGCACGGGGCCGTGCCACTCTGGCACGGGGCCCTGCCACTCTGGCACGGGGCCGTGCTGAACGTTCTGATATTCCATATCTTGTTAACGGTTAGTCATTTTCTCCTAGAATGTTAAGCTAGCAGAGTGGGACGTCATCAACAAGCTCCAGGAACCACCGAAGAGGGAGGAGACTCTCCCTCGAGGCTACTCTAGTGAGATATGTGAGTGCCTTGAGAGAGTCTCTCGACGAAATGAACCTAGTGGAAGAAGTTCTTATAGACCGTGTGAACTATCTCTCCATGGGCCTAGAGGATTGCTTCATGGATATCAACCTTTTACACCAAAGGTTGAACATCTTGGCCATGCCTCCGATGGAACCAATCTGGCCGCAAGAAGATTGGAACCTCGCTAATGAGGTCATTCAACCCACAAGATGGGAAGATGAGATTCTGAAACCTCCCCTATCAATGTTGCCTTCGAGGTTCCGATAAATCCAGCTCCCCCTCAAGAAGAGGTAGAAGAGGAACCCTACATCTTCCTTCCAAGGGAGATCGAAGAGATGCTCAATAACCTCTAATTGAGTATTTCCCGCAAAAGCTCAAGTCTTCCAACATCTAACCTTCGTAGATCTAGGAACGTAGCTTTAGGGTTGTTAAAAAATGATATCGGGAGGTGTTTCTCAAGATCCTATCTATCTATCTTAGGCTAATGTAGGTTTATTATTCTTAATTTCTTGTAATTGTTTTTATTTTTAATGAAATAGAAGATTGAATGTTGGTGATTTAAATAAATGTGTTAATGAAAGTGGAAATACCAGAAAGATGATGAAAAATGGAACCCATGCACGTAAATCAAAGGCCTCCCAACTCAAAAACTGTAAAACGATGGCTGTAGCACGGGGCCGTGCTTACCCAGCACGCCCCCGTGCCCAACTTACCGATGTCAAAAAAACTTCTGCCCAGAAGGTGGCATGGGCCGTGCTCACCCAGCAGACCCCCGTGGCCACCCCATTGTAAGTCTTCTGTTTAATATTTGTTCCTGGCACTTTGGACACGGGGCCGCGTCCCCATAACACGCCCCCGTGCTGCAAGTGGCAGTAACAAAAAAATGTTGCTATTTTCACACTTTTTACACATTTTACCAAAATAAATCCTATTTGGGACACATTGAGGGCAATATGTAATTTATGTGTGGGGGGGATGATAAAAACCTTGAATCGTTTGTCCTAAGTCAAGCCTTACACAAAACTCGCCTTGGAACCGCTAATCACCCCAAACATTTTCATTTTTTTTATTTCTTTACTTATCTTGGTTAAGTTGGGCAAAATAAGTTCTAAAAATTATGTTTTTACGCAGTTACAACTAATAGCGTCGTGATAAAAATAGCCAATTTAGAAAATTACGAAAACGGGCATGACAAATCTTTGTAAAATTACACTACAACCCCTTTTCCCACAAAAGTGAGTTTTAAGCCATTACCGAGCATACAAATATACATCTACACTAATTGCTCAATTTTCGTTTCTTGTGTGAATAACCCGTTTGGTTCTCACGAATCTAGAACTTGACAATGCGATACGTTCTAAGTCCTTACCAACAAAAATCCAAGTAAGTAAATGATGGAGGCATTAGGATCAACCCATTTTTCAAATCAAAACCTTTCTTTTTCCTTGCTTTACCCCAAAAAAAACATCCCCCTAGTTAAACCCTTTGAACCTTAAAATCCTTTTCATTTCCAAACCCACAAAAACAAACCTTTTCGTTTTTCATCTTTCATTTTTGTAAACCTATCGGTTATGAAATTACGATTATGGCTCAGTTTTAACTTTGGCAACCAAAAAAAAAATAAAAAAATCAGAAAAATCAGAAAAATTTGCCAAAGTATTTTTTGCTAAGCCACAAAGCAATAGAAAAACCGATACTTTACGCCTTTCACCATTTCAATAAAACATACCAAACCCGAACCAAAACCCACCCTTTAAAAGCCCTCTTGATATTTAAAAGGATTTAACGTTAAAAGGAGGAGGTTTGATTGATTGTGAAGCCTATGGTAGGAGTAAGTTCCAAAACCGGGCACGAGCATTTTCACTTAATACATTATCGGCCGAGTGTTGAGTGACCACTTGTTAGGTGTGTAAATTTGTATATAACTAAATGGAATTTCATAGAGGCATGTTGTGCCCCAAAGTAAATAATTTTTCTTAAATTTTGTTTTAAATAAATCATGACGAATAAGATTGTAAATAAAATAAAAACAAAATAAATTTAGAACTTGGATTCCCGACACACTAAAGATGAGACCAAAACCTTCTCCTCTACCTATTCCGTTTGGGTGTATAAGCCACATAATAGAGTTTTGCTTGAGGACAAGCAAAGGTTCAAGTGTGGGGTTATTTTATGTGCTTAAAATACAACATATAAATTATATCAAATACGGCGTAAAATCAACCTTTTTTCAGTACTAATGGTGGAAAAAGATTGTGTTGGTGCATATGTCTGTCGACTTCGTCTTGTATCGAGTCTTGTATCTAGATAGGATAGAATGGAGCTCAGTATACGAGAAAT
Organism: Helianthus tuberosus; assembly: GCA_030545235.1. NCBI lineage: Eukaryota > Viridiplantae > Streptophyta > Magnoliopsida > Asterales > Asteraceae > Helianthus > Helianthus tuberosus. The sequence continues at coordinate 160,792,072 of CM060452.1, forward strand.
TAGAGTTTTAGAGGTGAGAGTCCATTTCGCACGAAATGGCTAGACCATTTCGTACGAAATGAACCTTAACCATTTCGCACGAAATGGTTCTTGTTCATTCCGTGCGAAATGAGTTTTCTATAAATACCTGAGCTGAGATTTCATTTGTAACAGTTCCTGATTCCGGTACCGAAGTGCTGCCGACGTGTCATTTGATCTGTAATAGTGTTATATCAATATACAAGACGGTTAAAGAGTGAATCAAGCTGTAATCAAGTCTGTATCATTGAATTCCGCCTTTGATATGGATTAGAACTCTTCTGATAGACTCGTTTAGATCGATCCTCGATCCTACAAGTGGTATCAGAGCTCAGGAGGAAGAGTTCTTACATAATTCAGCTTGTTTTCATCAAAATTCTTACTTCTACACCTTTTTTTCAAAATTAACAAGTTTTCACGGTTAAAATGGATTAAATTTCTCATATTACATGCAAAACATAGTTTTAAACAATCCTTGAAAGAATTGGACCTAAAATCGATCTAAAACCAGATCAATTTGACTATGGCCGATAGGATGATGTCATCATCATTTCGTACGGATTGATATAGTCCATTTCGCACGGAATCAACATCTTGGACTTCATTTCGCACGAAATCGACTGTTTGGACTTCATTTCGCACGGAATAGACATTGAGTATTTCGTTTCGTACGAAATAGACTTCCATTTCGTACCAGAGGACCATTTCGCTTGAATCCTGCATTTCGTGTGAAAGTGTTATTTCGTTTGAAAAGCTATTTCATACCAAAGTTCTATTTCGTACCAAAGGGGTCCATTTCGTTTGAGATCTCATTTCGTGTGAACTTACATTTTGCTTGAACTTTGTGAATTTGTGAAACAGGTTACCGAAACATGGAAGAGGAGTTTTACAACGCATTTGCTACTACTCCAGCTGCTCCAGTTACTGCTGCTGAAACAATTGAGATTGAAAATGAAACGGGAACATCTCAAAAGCCTCCTAAACTTATGTACATTGAGGATTTTAAAGGATGGAAAAATCGTTTTGAAAACTGGGCGCAAGCCTGTAAGTTTGATGCATGGTGCTCTTTGGATGTAGATTATGTTAAACCGAAAAATGAACGTGGGATTGAAAAAGCTTTAAGTGACTATTCAGTGGCTGAGAAATTGAAATACACCAGTGAAAAAATGATGATTAGTCTTCTCCAACAATCCGTAAAAGAAGATATTTTTGTGTTACTTCAACATGAAGGAACTGCTAGATCAATTTGGTTGGCGTTGATTAACAAGTTTAAGGGAAGTGCTGATATGATAAAGAACAAACAAGCTTTACTAAAGAAATCATTTGATATGTTTGTAGCTTTTGAAGGTGAATCAACAAAAACGACTATCGATAGATATTGTCATCTTGTTCTGGAAATGGGAAGATTGGAAATAAAGAAAGACGGCGATGAATGGGTTGATAAGCTAGCCGATGCGCTACCACAGCATAAATGGGGAACATATTTGCTGATCTTAAAATATATGAGAAAATCTGAAAGCATGAATTTGGCGAAGTTCATTTAGAAGATTGAAGAACATGAATTGGATATTCAGAAAACTGCTATCATGAATAATCCAAATGCTCAACAAGATGTTAGTCTATACTACAGAGGAAACAAATTTGAGACTACTCCGAGTCCAAAGATTAAGACTGCTTTCAGTGTTGATAGTTCTTCTGGAACAAATGGTAGTACTGTGACTCAGAGTGGTGGATATTCCTCATCGTATTCAAGTTTTGATCCGAATTTCACAACACCAAGTCCTCAACGACAGAATTCATCAAATCTACAATGTAATGTTAAATTGAATATTCAAAATGGTCAAAATCTCTCTCCAGAAATTGCTAAGCAACACATGGCATCACTGGTTACTATGTTAGAATCATATGAAAGCTTAGTTGCTGGAAGAATTAGGAATCCTATGCTCACCAAAGAGGATTATGACCAGATTGATGCTGAAGAACTTGAGTTAATGGACATGAAGTGGTGTTTAGCCAGTGCTGTAAGAAGAGCAGAAAAATTCCAACAAATCACCGGTAGAGATGATTTTCGTGATGTTGCTACATCTCCGTTAGGGTTTGACAAATCAAAGGTTACTTGCTTTCGTTGCAAAGAAAAGGGACATTTTAAACGAGAATGTAAAAATAAAGAAGCAACTGGAAGACAAGATCCGTTTGGAAAGAACGATTATTATCAAAAATCAATTTTTCATCAGATTGCTCAACAACCGTCATCATCCCGTGCTATTGAGGATGGAAAGAAGAAAGCTTATATTGTTAATCAAGATGATGAAAAAGTGGCAGAGGGTTTTAGCTGGGACAAATACATTCCGGCTGATTCAGCATTTGTTGCTCAAATCTTGAAAGAAGAGTCAGTCAAATCTAAGCCGAAAAGAACACCTATTTTTGAGGAATTAGGATGTGATGCAGACACCGATGATGAAGAAGAGTATATCAATAAAGCTAGAAAAGGTCTGGATACTTATAGTTTTAATTTGTTTTTTGCAGATAAGATCGAGATGTTGAATGAGAAGAAGGCTGCTAGATTGAAAAGAGAGTTGGAAGCAAGAAGGATTGCTGAAGAAAAGGCAAAAATGGAAGCTGAAGAAGCAAAAGCTAAAGAAAATTTGACAGAAAAAGTCGAAGATGAAGAGTGTGAGGTAGAAGTAGAATTTGATGAAGAACTAATGACTGAGAAGGTGGTGGAGAAAATCATTGAAGTTGAAAAGATCATCGAAGTTGAGAAAATAGTTGAAAAGATCGTCGAAGTTGAAAAGATTGTTGAAGTTGAGAAGATTGTTGAAGTCACGAAACCTTGTCTGAAATGTTTGGAACCTTGCAAACATTTTGAAGAGAAAGACAAGAAGATTTGTGAGCTTGAAGAGTTGAAAGAAAAATTGTTGTTTGATGTGAAGTATGTAAAAGAATCATATGATGTGCTAAACAGAACGGTTGATAGTTTGAACAAAAGAAATCTAGAAATGGGAGCTGCTCAAACAATGATGAGTTCAACATTAATGACGAAGCAGAAGATCATAAATGAGTATATTGAAGACTGTGCAAAGCTGAAGCAGGATTTGGAACTCGAAAAGATTGAAAGTGAAAGAATCAAACGATTGTTGTTGAGTTATACAACTTGTGATTATTTGATTGATCGAGTCTATCCTACTGTTGCAGGTCTTGAAGCTTTTCAAGATAAAAAGACGAAAGAGGATACTGGTAAGAAACAAAGTGTCAAGTATAACAAGTGTCCGCCTCCGATCTGGGAAAGTTATTCTCCCAGAAAGCCAAATGAGGAACGTTTAAATAAGGCACTCAACATAAAGTTAAAGTCTGAAATCATTGATGAGTTACCAGACAACATTGACGTCACATTCACAGCGTCTGACAATGATCATGAGTCTGAATTATTAAAGAAAGTGGTCGATTAGGTGTTGGATATGGATGAAGAGTCAAAGTCGGAGTCTAAATCTGAAAGTTTGAGTTCATCAGACAAGAGTCCTAGTTCATCGGTCAAACGGGTTTATAATAAAAAATTTCTAATGTCGAAAAATAATTTGAATGACGAAACATTCAAAGTTGCCTATACTTTGAAAGATTCTGACAAATTATTTTCTGATGAAGAATTTCCAATAAGAAGTGTCAAAACTAAAATGATCAAACAGGTTTTCAAATTAATGGAAATTAATATTTCTGAAATAAAAAATTTAAATCTAGCTGAAAAACCTAAAAAATACACTTCAAGAGTTCAACAGAGATTGAACAAGAAAAAAGGTTACAGTTCTGGTTCAGGTTTTCAAAAGAAACCAAACCATAACCATAATTTCAAAAAGAAGGGGTTAGGATTCATTCCCTCAGAAAATCATAAAAATGAGAAAACTTATAAACCAAAAACTAAATTTGTTTCAGGTACAAGTTCAGTAGAAGAAGAGAAGAAACAATTCTGGAGACAAACAAACAAAGAATTTCTTGCTGAAAGGAAAAAGAATCTGGTGAAAGAATCTGAGAAGAGAGTTGAAAGAAGAACATGTTTCAAATGCCAAGAAGTTGGACACATTGCTTGGAACTGCCCAATGTCCAACAACATAAAACAGGGAGTTACTTCTACCTCAGATTTGAAAAAGAAATGTGTTGATAAAACAAAACAACCAGCAGAAAAATTCAAAGTGTTAAAAAATTCGACTTTTGAAGCTGGTAAAGGTTCGAAACGTTTTTATAAAAGAATTTGAACAAACAAAAATGGGTTGTTAAATCTGAAACTAGTTCTGACAATGAATCTGATTCGTCAAAGTCAGAGGAGTCATTTGTTGTGAATAGTGATGAGAATTCCGTTCCAGAAATGAACGATGAAAACTTTCCGCCATTGTCAAAAGAAAACTTGAAGTCAAAAGGTAAGTTTGAAATTTCAGATCAATTCTTCTCTGGTAAGGAAGAATTTGATGCTGAAAAGGTGTTTAATGGAAAAGTGAAACATATTTTTGGGAAGATGGTTGATGGGAAGGTGAAAGGTGTAAAAGAGTTTTATAAATCAAAAAGATGGTGGGATAAAGATGACTTACAATCACCCAAGACTGGTCAGGTTTGGGTGACAGCATTCTCTGCTTAAAATCCTGACTTGCCGGAGCTCCCAAGTTGGTAATCGTGGAGCATGAATCGGCATCTTTCTTAAAAATTCAATATTGTCATACTTAGTCCTACAAGTGGTTATTGTTAATATGCAAACCTACCAGTGGTTGAAAAAAATTGGTTTTCACCGACAAGTGATTAATCAAGGTCATTAAGTTGAACTTGATTTAACTTTCATACAAAGTGATTGGAAAACAAAGTGATGATCATAACCCCAATTTTACAAGTGTTAAAATCAACAAATCTAATTTTCTGGAAAAACCATTTTGATTAAAACAAACTTAAGTGTTTTGAAATCATTATGGGAAAATAGTTTGTTGTAAGGGGGAGTTCTGATTGTTTATGCCAAGTGGATGGCGAATTGAAGCAATTCACAACAGTTGTCACTTTACTTGTATAGTTTGTTTTTCAAATTTTCCTTGAAAATCAAAATTGAAACATATTTTTGATTTTAGGGGGAGTAAAAATTTTAGATATTTCGAAAATTTGAAAAATACAAAAACATGATAAAATTTGAAATAAAACATTGGAAAATTCAAAATGAGTTTTGTTGTGAAAAAGATGAAATGATAGTACATCAGTGGACATTCACTGCATGCTAAAGAATTGGAAAGTCAAATGTGATAAACGGTCTCACTGATGATATGCCAATAGGTTTTTACACGCTTAGTAGATTGTATTCGAGATATAAACCTAAATATCAAACTTGCTTAGCTCGTGGGGAACATCTCTTGGATATATGGGTAACCCCCGAAATCTTGTTTGAAGGGCTTTCTATTTCTGATATACTAGGTCTTTGTGCGTGGTGATATCTGGGGTATTATACCTGGACTTCTGATTTTGCGGGAGCAATAGCCTAGTCCTCGTATAATACTTTGCATTGCTTTAATCTTAAAGCTCGCCCTCAGCATAAAAAATGATGAAACATTGAAAAATGCTAATCATTTGCTGTTGAAAATAAAAGATTCTCTAAAGGGAACACACCGAAAAGCAAATCATCATCTCTCTGATTTTGCGGAAGCAATAGCCTGAGCTCTCATGGTCTCGCATTTAACCCTTTACAGATATCACTAGTGTACATTCACCTATAAGACTGAATATAGGAGTCTGGATACGGGAGTATATTCTGAGGTGGGACATGCAAATAAGTTTAAGTTCTTAAAACATTAATCTCGTATCTCAAAACAGTTGAACTTTGTGTGAAAATTTAAGTGGATCAGTATACTGACAATCTAAGTGAATCGTTTAGAACTTAAAATGTTTAAAGCTTAACGGTGCTAGTGTTTTGTCTCACAAACTGATAAATAAAGTATTGTTTGTATATATTTCTTTACTGTTTTTTGTTATACTATAAAAATCCAAAAAGATTCTCAGTGTGTTTTAGCATAAATTTTGAAAATACAAAAAGATTTTCGACAACTGATGTTGGAGAGCTGATTTTCAAAATTCCGAGTGCTAGACATGATGAACAAAGGTTTGGGAGAATTTGTTTGGAAAAATAAAATGTGATATTTGTGCAAGTGGTCATCAGAAATTAAAAATGTTAAATCATTTTGGATGATATTTACAAGTGATGGTTTGAGATTAATTCTGCAAGTGGTTTTTAAATCTGTTAAATCTTGTCTATTGAGAATCTTATTTTTAGGTAGAGATTTGTGCAGGTCTCCGTGTTTAAACCTGAGCAGGATGAGAACCAGGTCATGATTCTAGAAAAAGAGTTAAGTAAGACTACGATCCCAGCTTATCGAAAGGGGGAGTCTGAATCAGATACAGATTATGGATCAAAATTCAAGGGGGAGTGTGAATGATAAAGAGTCAGATTGAGATGCTGGAAAAGAGAGAGAGAAGAAGAGAAAAGAGATTGAAGGATGCTTACACTGTCAGATACTTTGGGAAAAGCACGAAGACTGATCAAGATTGAAGAGTTGAAATATTGAAATATTGTCACACTGAAGACTCGTCGATATCCAAGGGGGAGTCTGTTGGTGCATATGTCTGTCGACTTCGTCTTGTATCGAGTCTTGTGTCTAGATAGGATAGAATGGAGCTCAGTATACGAGAAATTAGAGTTTTAGAGGTGAGAGTCCATTTCGCACGAAATGGCTAGACCATTTCGTACGAAATGAACCTTGACCATTTCGCATGAAATGGTTCTTGTTCATTCCGTGCGAAATGAGTTTTCTATAAATACCTGAGCTGAGATTTCATTTGTAACAGTTCCTGATTCCGGTACCGAAGTGCTGCCGACGTGTCATTTGATATGTAATAGTGTTATATCAATATACAAGACAGTTAAAGAGTGAATCAAGCTGTAATCAAGTCTGTATCATTGAATTCCGCCTTTGATATGGATTAGAACTCTTCTGATAGACTCGTTTAGATCGATCCTCGATCCTACAGATTGTTTTTCTGTTCCTTTTTAATTTACAGGGTCAAAAGAGCTTAAAAGTGCAAAAGGAGCAAAAAGACAGCAAACACCAACATAAATACAAAGAAGGAGGAATTGACGCAACTCGCCAAGCCCTAATTCACATCAAAACCACAGGAATAGCAAGATCAGAAGACCTGACACAGGGCTGTGTCCACCAGACACGGGCCGTGTCCGAGACTGCATGCTCTGCAGAAGAAAAGATAACAGCAAAGGACAAAACTGACAGACAACACGGGGCCGTGCTAAGCCAACATGGGGCGTGGTTAACTCAAAGATTTTAAGAATATGTGATAGTACAGCAAGTACATTAGCCACGGGCCATGCCGTTGACACACGGGGCCGTGTTAGTACAAGACCTGATAAGCAGTTAATGAGGAAGATAGAGAGAGAGATGACCACGGGGCCGTGCCAGGCGGGCACAGGCCGTGGTGAAAGCTACTGATTTCAGCTATAAATAGATGTGCTTGGTTCCATTCCAAACCATCCCTTGGAAAACCACTTCTCTATCACTTGCCACCACTCCACCACCACTACAACACCATCATCCACCACCATCATCCATTTTCCATCATTTAGAGTGTGTGCAGTAGTCTCGGGATCTAAGATTGATAGTAAGAGTCTTTGTCAAACAAAGGCCATGATTGGCTAAACTCTTACATCACTTGGTGAAGACAAGTCTCTTATTTATTTTCTTTTATGATTTCCAATCTTTGGCAACTTTTTCATTGGGTATGTATTATTGACTTTAATAACTAGTTTTTTATATTGAAGGCAAATTTATCTAATCATTCTTCATATGTTGTTGATTCACATATTCGTGTCTTTACGGTCTATATAAAGCGCGTTAATTTCCTGGAAGGGGGTTAGAATGGTGGTTGGGTAAATTTTATGTCTCATTCAGCGTATAGATCCTGCGAGAACGTGGTTCAAGCTTAGTAACACTTCACGAATCGGAGCGGGCATTACCCACCACAGGAGAAGTGCCAAACGCTTGATCCCCTTATCTATAAACTACTATTAAAACTTTAAACCAACCCTGCGAGGACTGTATCCCTGCTGACTCAGACCAAAGGGTTGATGGTGATCGCTGCCTGGTAGGGGGCCCACCACTTTTCGCATTAATAACTTACTTAATGATCTTTCAATAATCCGTCCTAGTGGGACTGTATCCTTGCTGAATTAGACCACTAGGATTGAGGGTAACGTTGCCTTCATAAGAGGGGCCTACTACTATAACTAAGATAATCTCATAAAATGCCCAAAGTGCGGAAATCATCAAAAGGATACATGAAAGATGAGTCAGAACCAAGTGATTCTTTCTTTTCTATCTGTTTTTACTTTTATTTTATTTTGTTTTTTAAGTTTATCTTTTTTTAGATTTAGAAATCTTTTCCTCAAAGTTTGGTTCGATTAGACGTTGACGATAAGCCGGTATTAAAAGCTCTTGTGTCCTTGGACGACCTCGGTATCTTGCCATCACTATACTACGTCCGCGATAGGTGCACTTGCCCTAGCGGTGTGTAGAGTGATAGTAGAATATCGTGTTTTATAAATTTAAAACTTGAATCAGCGAGTAAAAAGAGCTAAAAATATACTAAAAAATAGAGACACCCACATGCACGTCAGTTAGTCCACGGGTCAAGTCTTGTCAAGATACGGTTAATCCCCTCTTTCCTCGATCGATGGATGGATGATCTTGTATCTGTCGCTTGCGCAATGAAAACACCATGACTCGTAACAAGGAGAATGAGGTGGGGGTTGCTCCTTGTTATCACCCTCCGGCGTGAGAATCAGTATTTGCTTAGGAAGCAAGATAAGTGATTAAGTAGTAATGTTGTGAATGCATATGTCTGTAGCTTACATCATGTATTGAGTCTTATCTTGTTTAGTAGTTTATTTTATGTGTTAGATTGTATTTTGCAATGAATTGGAAGGGTGTTTAATGTAAATGTTCCATTCGTGCGAATGGCCCATTCGCACGGATGGGACATATGCCCAATTCGTACGAATCCCCATCCTCTCCTATGGGTTCATGCGGATCCATGTTGCCTATAAATAGGAGTAGTGGGTTGTTCATTTTAGAACTTTTGGCAGTTGTAGCCAAGCGCTATCAAATTATTTTCTCGGCTTGGTAACTAATTTCAATCAATAGAAAAGAATGTTCAACGGTATCATTTTGTGGTTGTTCACTTCCTACTCGGATTCCGCACGAGATACGAAGATCAACTAACCAGTCCGAGCATTCAGAGCACAAAAACGGTACTCACAAGTGGTATCAGAGCTTGGAGACCGGTTTCGAGGACTTTGAACACAAGATACCAGAGATTTCAGAGAGATTCAAGCCGATTTGAATCTGATTTCATCATTTTTCTACTCATTCTTCTTCTATACATATTCTTCAAACTTAAAACTCAAAATTAACGTCGAATCCATGGACAAGATTGACTGATTTTTGGATATGTTGTGCGAAATCAGGACTTAATCAATCCTTAGAAAAATCAGATCAAAATTCGAACTAATTCACTGAAAATTCTTGAAAAAACCATGACAAACACAACTTAGGGGTTCGCAGGTTACATCCTGTAACACCACGTAAAAACGTGTCCAATTATGTAAAGACACGTGTCCTAAACCCTAAATATGTAAAAGTTCGAGTTTGAAGGACTAAAGTTGACAAACAATGAAAATGTGTATCCGAAAGGACTAAAAGTGTCAACATGCCAAACTTGTGCCTCTGAATGACCACACACGAAGAATATATTCTTAAACGAGTAATTATTTGGATATAAGAAGCCGTTTGTGAAAATAATCGAAAGATTATAAACTACAGGGGTTAAACGTGTCAACATGTTAATTCTTAACTCTGAGTGACCTTTTAACGAACCCGAGGCTTCGTAATATTCAAATATACTCCCAAGAATAAGTGATATCAGTTTCACGTGGTTTCGAGATCGTTATGCAAGTTTTCAAGAACTTGGGTTAAAAGCGTCAATGTTTAGAAACTTATGATATCGGTGATCATTTAACGAAACCGGGCCTAACGAAGTTTGGTTATACTCCCATGTTCCTCTACAAACTAACTACAAGGGCCTTTTGTGCCTAAAATGAAGTTAAATAAAGTTACAAAGGACCAGGGACTAAATCTGCCAAACCTGAAACAATTTTAACCTGAAATCAAGGTTGTCACGACCCGCGTAGACTCCCCTTGAGTCCTACGTGGCCCGCGAGAGATGCCCAGTTCAGCAAAATGTTGCCAGCTGCAGGTTTCTGCTGTTACACCGCCTCAAATACTTCCAAATCGATTCAAGGAGCTTGTTGATGGTTTTATAATACCACTAGGACACCTGGGGTGATCCTAAACATCCCCATAACACCTGTATTGATCTTGATCCATGGCCCTTGACAGGTGGTCCATAGGGCAACCATTTATGGTGTTAAAATATGTGTTAATCCCGCATTTGATCGCGTAATTATCTTGAATTAGATGATTACAGTTGCTCATGTTTCAGGTGCGTTTTGGAGCTTAAAATGTGAGATAATGCTGCTGCGGATGGAAGGGAGTAGAACGGGTCACAAGAGGATGGAAAGAAGAAACAAAACAGAAGATCCAGGGGTCCACCATAAATTACGGTGGCTACCGTAATTTACGGTAGCCCCTAAAAGCTTCCAGATCTCCATCGTAAGACAGTAGAGATGCACCATAACACTTTGAAGTCTACCGTAATTTATGGTAGGCACCGTAAATTACGGTAGAGCTAGCGAGGAAAAAACGTAACTGCCCAATTAAAACCATTTTCATGTTCCTTTTCATGTCATTCATCATTGGGGACGTTTCTCTGCAGTTTGTGGGCGAATTTTGGCTTTGGATAGTGTTTGTGAACATTTTCTAACATTCCGTTTTGTCTTTCGATTCGTATGAACTATAAACTTGATTTTATGATGATCCACCAAGCAATGTCCGGCTAAGCTTTCGGTGATCATCTTAAGTGAAGGTTTATCTATGACTCTTGTGTGTTTTTCCTTTATTTATAGAATGATAACTTGGTGTGTTTGCTATGCTTATCATGATGTATGAATATTTGATTGTAGCTTGTTAATTCATGTTTGAATTCTAGTCTAAATCGTACGTTCTTGGTGTCGTTGACAATTGAGATATCACGGGAAGGGTTAGTGTTGGATATTGATTAATTGATCATCGGGAAACAACCTCGCGTTAATATAATCCGAGTACTTTGTTCCCTTTTATCACAACAAATGTTTATACACGAGTTATGTCTATGTAACTCTTTCTAGTTGGAATTTTGCACAAGTGTTAAAAGAAACCGAAACCTATGATGGTCATTTTCTCATAATCTGAATTACAATCCAATTTTGATTAGCAATTAGTTGATAACTTAGTTTTTAAATCAAACAATCCAAACTCTTGATTTTTAATTTCTGCACATTAGATTAATTGTAAATTTACAAAGCTATATAATCAAGACATTTTCCACAAACTCCCTGTGTTCGATACCCACTTACCACTATCATTGTACCGGTTGTTCATCTCTAGCTCATGGTGTCACACCCCGACCACGTAAAACAACAAAACGTGGCGGAAACTTCGGGGAGTGTTGTAACAGAATCGTTGTTTCACAACCATGGATTAAATAATTTCGTTTTATTGAATTATTGAACTCATTGTTTTATTACAAATTAAATGAATACAAATATTGTCTTTCAAATTTTAAAGTCGCTAAGGCACGAGTCCATCCTATGTATAGCATGTATCAACAATCATCACATAGCAGCACCTGAAACATGTGTAAAAATAGGTACGTCAGCATAAAAATGCCTGTGAGTTACATATGTTTTATTGAAAATAGGATTCATGACTTGTAAGTTTAAAAGAATGTTTTAACAAAATAATCATGAACTTTAAAAATGTTTTCTTTTATAAATCATATAACAAGTGATAAGAAAACAGATGATATAAAAGAAAGATGCATAAATAAATAATTAAGTAAAATGAGTTTGTATAACAATATTTTACAAAAAGGTTTGTAGTATACATGAAAATATACTTTGGTTTTAAGAAAGTCGAATAAGTAATATATCAAAATATATTTCGGTTCCAAAATGGTTAAACAGATAGTAGATTAAATATACTTTAGTCGTCAAAATAATCGTTTTCGGTAGTATATCAAAAGTATACTTTAGTTTTATAAATAACATATTAAACTATGCTTTGGTTTTATAAATAACATATCAAACTATGTTTTAGTAATTAACAAAATATATGTTGTTTTGTACAATATCACACATGAGAGTATATCAAACTATACTTTTGGGAGTATAACAAAATATATAATAAAAATGTGATTTAAGAATTCAACCAAACCTTAGTGTATCAAAATACACCTAGGAGACTATAGAAATACCACGAAGGCAATCCCTATTTGGATAAAATATCGGTTTCTGACATTCCATGACAACAGGAATGGGGTGTCAAATCCTATAGCGCTATATCATACTACCAATCGGTCTGTGAACATAAAATAAGTACAATTCCAACAATTAATTTTATAATCTTTGAAAAAAATTAGTGTTTAAACCATAAATAATCATTCAGTTTGTCAAAAGATAAGTACTAACATGTATAATCAATTATACTTTGAAATCAGGAAAATAACAGATAGGTACACATGCTTCACCCCAAAACAGTTTAAAAACATAAAAGAGGGGACTATGTACTCACTTGAGAATGCTTAGAAGTCTTGAATAACAACCAAGCAACGCTAGAGGGATCACGGAATCAAACGGCACCTAATATAGGTAACTAAGTAAATAAACCGGACCTAAATCAGAAGATCGGATAGAATGAGGTTTCGTAAACAAAATGAGTATGGGAACTCATGTAATATGGTTTAACAAAGCCTACATACTAAATCGAAACCTAACCTAAGTGCTTACGACCCATTACGACCCGTTTAGGTAGCTTATGCTACTTTAACGCGTCGTTCGCGTAAAACGCGTTCGGACCGCCTAACTAGTCCTAGGACAAGTAATATATGCCTTAACATGTCTAATAATGTTTCCTAATCAGTTTAGATGTCAAAATTTATGTTATATATGCTTAAAATGAATTTATGCGTAAAAAGGGCATTTTGGTCATTTACCTAAGGCATATAAATTACCTATCATACAACTACTTAAACGAAGTGACCATAAGGTATAACCTCGGAAGGTTATTCCCTATACAACTATGGTCACAAAATATGTTTGGTCGAATCCTAATGATTGACCAAACGGGTCGGGTTCGAAAGTTTAAGCGGTTGTTTAGACCGCTTATCTTACGACCCTATACAAGCACTAAACCTAAAGTGACGAGCTAAACATGTTAAAAACATGTTAACCGAAGTTTAAAAAACAAGTTTGATATCAAGACAAAGGGTCTTGATACCCAAGAATAGTTTGGTTGCAAAATACGCAAGAATGCGCATTTTGATCGAAACTATGACTCGTCACTACGCCTAAATAACGTGGTAATCAGTAGGTATAGTCACAAGAGACTATAACCATTGTGATTACGCTCACGTTATGAAGTTTAAACGAACTTCGTGTTGACCAAAGACTGGTCAAAGCAGAAAGTCAAACACTGTTTGACTTTCGTGCTTAAAAACGCATAAAAGAACGAAAGAAGCTTACAAAGGGTCCATGCTAGGAAGATCTTGATCCAAAACACTCAGGTATGAAGCATAAAGCTTCAACTTAGAGCATTAAGATCAGATCATGTGGGAAATGAAATGAAATCTTGGTGGGTATATATAGGATTCGGTCCACTGTTAAGATCGTTTATCGAGAACCGTGCTTTAATCATGGCCTTACACTTGGGCCCAAGGTTTTAGAATACCTTGGGAACATGTAAAACCATCAAATACCAGCCCATAGGGTGCAAAACCATGGGTTAAAACCATCAAAACCTCAAAAATGGACCAAGTTCAATGTATCTGCCAGAAATTTCAAAAATGGTCCCTGCACTTATAAAATTTGATTTTTGGCACTTTTAAGCCCCGTTAACCCCATTTCAAGGCTCTAAAATAAACTTAAAGTATAGGGAACTTAAAATATGCTCAAAAACATCTCGGATGTCGGCTCGTTTGGTCGTACGGTTGCATTGTTCGGTTAATTACGACGGAAGTCGTAACAAACGCAAAAACGATCCAAATTAAGCGACGAATGGAATTTTATCATGCCTATCACTAAAATAAAATATTTTAATGATTATATAAATTTTTGGATGTCCGGATATATATTCAGAACGTAAGATATGCTCGAAAATGCAAACTTATGAACTTTTTGACGCTTTTAGTCCCTGAATGACCAAAAAGTTTATTTTAGCATACCGAACACCTTAAAGCCTATTTCTAAGCTATGTAAAGGATATTTATGGTATGTTTAACTTATGATCAAGTTCCGGAATGTTCTTTACCACATGAATCGGCATACTTTCGCAGTTTGACACAAATAGTCCCTACGATCGAATAAACTTGATTTCAACACACCAAACCATCCAAAACTTATTTCTAAGTTATGTAAAGGTTATTTAAGGTATGTTAAGCCTATGTTACTGTTCCGGAGTGTTTGTTGCATTAAATTGGTTATATTTACGCATCAGTTCGCGTATAACCTTCCAGAAAGCGATTAAAAGCTCGAAATCGAACAAGAATTGATATGTGCAAATGATGCACATATTTATACAAATTCCAAGTATGAAATACAATATTTCATTGGTTTGGTATTTGTATGATGGTTGAAGTGACACAGGTGTCACACATGGGAATAAGCATGTGTGCGGTTCCACGACTCTTGTCGGTCAAAGTTGTGTTTCAATGCCCACTCCATGCTAGCACCCATCCACGTTTGGTGATCAAAGAAGGTGCGTTCGGACCCCGACCATGTGTCAAAAATCGACGCCGGTGGACGTTGGTTTTCGATGATTTCTTGCATTGTTCCATCATATGCCCAATTCGGCTCGTACGAACGCTCCATATAGTCAAAGAAACCACCACCATATCCCCGACTTGGGCCCCCTTGTCCCACATCCATATGCTCAGCTTGCGGCTCATCCGCATAATCTTCATCCCCACTCGGGGGTTCATCTTCACTCTCGGGCTCGTCTGCTTCGCCCGGTAGTAGTGCCCTTGCATCAACTTTCAAAGCTCTCCAACTTTGACCTTCCGACTTGAGCTTGTGGTATCTTTCCGAATCATCGTAGGTCCATCCAACACCCATCCTCCTTATATCAAACGGTTTGTGCCTTTTTGCTGCCCCCTTATCTTCCGATGTGATCGCCTTGAACTGTTTCAACAACCCCGTAATAATCCGACAATACGGAATAATGCTCCTCCCCACTTTGTTTTGGCATATCCAAAGATGATTCATTATCAAATACCATATCGGAAAACGGGGAGACTCATGGAGCAACGAGTAAAGAACGGGTATCTCCGGGTACCTCACCTCTTGTTTATCCCCTCTTCTTGGTATCACGTTCAAGATACAAATAGTGAGCAGCAATTTTGCCTCAATCTTCAAATTTCTTCTATACAAGGTGCCACTAAAAGTACCCGGTAAGAACAAGGCTGCTAACATGTCATTCCACCTCGGGTGGGCCTCCGGTTTAATGAGCAAATCATCAAGACTCGGGATTGTATAATCACGAGCAGGCAAACTGTCATATTTCGCCAATTTCCGCAATGTATCAAACGACATTTCCACCTTTATCCCATTAACCGTGCCCGCCAACTTCATCTGCGACGGCTTGTCATACCTATTGCATTTCAAAGTAGCCATCCATTCCTGAATCTCGCTCATGAACAAATTCTTATTGTCTTTGTCATAGCAACTAAGTGCCGCCTCCCAACTCAAGGCGCGAAACTGAGCAAAAACATTAAATGGCCCGAACTCTACTTCTCGAATATCTTTTTTCACAAATAAAGGCAGCAACTTTGTCTTTTAACTTGTTCATTCGATCATTGAATAATGTCGGCTGCCATTCTTCCGGCTGATCATCTAAAGGACCCACTTCCCACTTTGGCTTGTCAGCCGAGTCCAACTCCATCATTTCTTCCTCATCACTTTCACTGTCATCATCCCTACCCAAATATCTCCTCTTCTTCGGATGTTGTTCAGGTTGTTTGCCTTTGCCTTTTGAAGAAGAACTAGCTCTTGCTCTTTCCTTAGTCCTCACCATTTCCTACACACATCACAAACACAAGCAAAACAAACAAACACCACAAATCAGTCCCATTTTTCCAAAAATCCCCACACTTGCTTGTTACTATGGTTGTAGATGCTAGTGAACAAAAAAAATCATATTTATTTTCACAAAAATTGGGCATGGTGCCTCTACAATGTAGAGGTTCCCAAAAGTTCACAACTTTAACATCAATCCTACATCTACAACCATAACAATGTTCAAAGTAACAATTTTTCATTAGAAAAACTAAGAACAAGCAAGTGTGTATGAATAAGTAACAACAATAACCTTCATCTTCACAATGCATCATCAAAAATAAAACATAAACATCACATACCTTGGATTGAAGATGCTAGAACACAAGAAAATAAAAAACTTCAAAAACCCCCAAAAATTTCGGCTCCTAGGGTTTGTCAATCGGCGAAGAAAACAGGTTTTTCTTGTAAATCTCTCCTCAAAATCGGCAAGTACGTGAAAATTCAGTCAAGATAGACCCAAATTTCACTTAATTTGACCAAGAATTGAAGAAGATATGAAGGTTTGAAGGTTGTGGGGGTTGTGAGATCTTGTGGGGTTGAATGAAAGAGATAGGTAATGTTTGTGGAGGAGAAGAAGTGGAGAAAACGAGTGGTCAGGGGTGTATTCACGTGATGCACTTTTTTTTATGTAACCGCCGACCTGTAGCGTTCCTTTGATTGCCAGAGGCTACCGTAAATTACGGTAGCCACCGTAATTTACGGCGGACCTCTGGCACAAAAAACCACCGTAAGGTAGTAGCCTTTTACCGTAAATCCCCAATTTTCCCAGAGCTACCGTAAATTACGGTATATACCGTAAATTACGGTGGCTTCTGGGCGTTTATACTTCGCCAAAAATTCGTTTTTTTAGTATTTTTTTTTATTTTTCTAATTTTTATGTTTTTTAATATTTTTCAAAAACATGGAAAATTACCCTACCCCCTCGAAAATCCCGTGTTGTCCTCAACACGATGCTAGAACTATTCATAACCCGAACGTCCTCACACTTGTTTCAAACACGAGCTTTAAGCGAATACGGTAATGTACAACTAAACAAAACAAACAAAATAAATTACTAACTATGTACACTACAAAACCTGGGCCTCTTATGGTTGTTCCTCATCTACCGGGCGTAGAATGTAGCCCGCTTTGTCAAGTTCCAAGTTGTTGATGTCGTTTCCTTCCAAGTATGGCTTTAACCGATGTCTGTTCACCGTTTTTTGTTTGTTGGTTTGCTCATCTTGGATATCCACATCACCAAATCTACCGACTCGCCGAACGACATATGGGCCCATCCATTTGCTTTTTAGTTTGCCCGCAAACATTTTTAACCGCGAGTTGTACAACCATACCTTTTGACCCACTTCAAAGGTCTTCTTTCTCAACTTTGCATCATGGACCTTTTTAAGCTTATCTTTGTAAGCCGATGCACACTCATACGCTTCATCTCGAATCTCTTCTATTTCACTTAGTTGCAACTTCCGCATCTTCCCCACTTCATCATAGTCCGCATTCACCGTCTTGATTGCCCAATGCGCCATATGCGCTAATTCCATTGGCAAGTGACAACCCTTTCCATACACCATCCGGTAAGGTGTTGTGCCAATTGGAGTTTTGTAGGCCGTCCGGTATGCTCACAACGCATCATCTAACTTGCTTGACCAATCCTTCCTATCCGTTCGAACCGTCTTCAAGAGAATTTCTTTAATTTGAGGGTTGGACACTTCGACTTGTCCACTAGTTTGCGGATGGTAAGGTGTAGCAATCCGGTGGTTCACGCTATACCGCTTCAACAATTTTCCAAAATTAAAGTTCTTGAAATGCGACCCACCATCACTAATGATAACTCTCGGAATACCAAAACGGGCAAAGATGTTAGATTGAACAAACTTACAAACAACCGAATGATCATTTGTTCTTGTTGCAATAGCCTCAATCCACTTCGAGACATAATCCACCGCCACTAGAATGTACAAGAACCCATTGGAATTCGGGAAGGGACCCATAAAGTCAATGCCCCATACATCAAATATTTCCACAACCAAAATTGGTTGCAATGGCATCTCGTCCCTCATTGAAATACTTCCCATCTTTTGGCAATTGATACAATTCCTCGCGAACTCACATGCATTTTTGAAAGTTGTGGGCCAATAAAACCCACACGAGAGAACCCGATAACCCGTTTTATGCCCGCTAAAATGACCTCCACAAGCGGACGAGTGGGCATGAGTCAAGATCTCCAACACCTCTGTTTCGGGCACACACCTTCGAATGACTTGATCGGGCCCGATCTTGAAAAGGTCCGGTTCATCCCAAATGTATTGCTTCACTTGGACCATAAATTGTTGTCTTCGCTTCTTGGTCCAATGATTTGGGATGGCACCCGTGGCTAAGTAATTCATGTAGTGGGCATACCACGGTGCAACAAAAGTGGACACAGCTAGTAGTTGCTCATTGGAAAACCTTTCATTTATCTCGCTTAAATCATCAATCCCTTCCACCGGAATTCAAGAAAAGTGATCCGCCACTACGTTCTCACTTCCCTTTTTGTCTCGAATCTCTAAATCAAATTCTTGTAGCAACAACACCCAACGAATCAAACGGGGCTTCGCATCTTTTTTCTCCATTAAATATCGGACTGCACTATGATCCGAATATACAACCACTTTGCTCCCCCAAATGTAAGAACGGAACTTATCCAAAGCATACACCACCGCTAATAACTCCTTTTCGGTTGTGGTGTAATTCAGTTGCGCTTCAGACAGCGTCTTGCTTGCATAGTAAATCACCACCGGCTTTTTATCAAATCTTTGACCCAAAACTGCACCAATTGTAGTGTCGCTTGCGTCACACATGATTTCAAATGGCTTTGACCAATCCGGTGATTGCAAGATGGGAGCTTTCACCAAGTGTTCCTTCAAAACATTAAATGCTTGCAAACACTCATTAGTAAAATCAAATGGAACATCCTTTAACAAGAAATTACATAAAGGTTTAGTGATAACACTAAAACCTTTTATGAAACGTCTATAAAATCCCGCGTGCCCCAAAAATGACCTTACACCCTTCACATTTTTCGGTGGAGGCAAAGATGATATTACCCGTTTTTTGCCTTATCCACCTCCATACCCCTCTCCGAAATCACATGGCCTAACACAATACCCTCTTGCACCATGAAATGACTTTTCTCCCAACTAAGCACTAAATTTTTCTCAACACATCTTTTTAAAACTTTTTGTAATTCGTTGAGACAAGATTCAAAGCTAGTGCCAAAAATCGAAAAGTCATCCATAAACACTTTAAGCGACTCTCCAACCATGTCCGAGAAGATACTCATCATACATCGTTGGAAAGTTGCTGGTGCATTGCACAAGCCAAATGGCATTCGCCGAAAGGCGAATGTGCCATATGGACAAGTGAAGGTGGTCTTGTGTTGGTCATCCGGGTGTATTGCGATTTGATTGTAACCCGGATACCCATCCAAAAAACAGTAATATTTTTAACCCGATAATTTTTCAATGATTTGGTCAATAAAAGGTAGTGGGAAATGGTCTTTAGAAGTGGCAGCATTCAATTTGCGGTAATCAATACAAACACGCCACCCGGTGACAGGTCGGGTGGCGAGTTGTTCACCATTTTCATCCTTGATTACTTGAATGCCGGCCTTCTTAGGCATAACTTGGGTAGGACTTACCCAAGAACTATCCGAAATCGGATAAATAATTCCCGCATCCAACCATTTAATTACCTCTTTCTTTACTACCTCCCTTAGGTTCGGATTTAATCTTCGTTGTGCTTCTCTTGTCGGTTTTGAATCTTCGGTGGTAATGATCTTGTGCATGACAATTGATGGACTAATTCCTTTGAGATCGGCAATTGTCCATCCGATAGCTCCTTTGTTTTCTTTCAAGACTTCCAGTAGAGCTTGTTCTTGCGCCATCTCTAAATTAGAGGCAATAATGACTGGTAGAGTGTCATTATCCCCTAGAAAAGCATACTTCAAATGGCTTGGCAAGTCTTTGAGCTCCAACTTTGGTGGTTCTTCCAATGATCGCTTAGTACCCGAATTAATTTCCACCGGCAAGCTTTCAAATTGGTGGGTCCATGGCGGTCGACCCTCCTTCAATGCCATCGCATCTTGCTTCTCCTCTTCAACCCTTAGTGCACAAGCATGTACCTGTTCAGAAAAATCACAAACACACATATCCATGCTATCCACCTCATACTCATGCGGGTTGCATCCGTCGACTAAACCTGCCATAAAGCACTCATCAACACCAACAGCATTAGAATTGTTAGTAAAAACATTCAATCTCATTTTTCGATTTCCAAAAGTCATATCGACTGTACCAAATCTACAATCGATCACAGCATGCGCTGTGCTAAAAAATGGCCGACCCAAAATAACATTTTGTTGTTGTTTCGGGTCCGCGGATGAGTAGTCTAAGACTAAAAAGTCAACCGGGTAGTAAAACTCATCAATTTTCACAATAACATTTTGAACCATCCCCCGAGGTAGCTTATGAGACAAATCGGCCAAAACAACCGTTGTCTCTACCCTTGCTAACGGTCCAAAGTCATATTGGTCATATAAGCCTCCCGGTAAAATACTCACCCCGGCTCCAAGATCTAGTAACGCCTTTGCCATTTGAAAATTACCAACTTGTATATTTATTAATGGCGTGCCCGGATCTTAGAGCTTAGGATGAAGCTCCCCATTCAACACCGCACTCACTTGCCCGGTTAAATCTACCCGCTTAGGCATTTTCTTCTTTTGTTGCCTCTTTTGTGTGTACAATTCTTTTAAAAATTTAGCATATGCGGGTACTTGTTTTATTGCATCAAGTAATGGAATGTTAATTTTTACTTGTTTGAACATGTCCCACAACTCCTCTTTTTGGGGACCTCTTGATGCAATAAAGTTTTTCTTACCCGGGTCAAGTAAAGCCGACGAAAAAGGGACTTGACTCGGTTCACCTTCATTTTTTTTATCTTTTTCATATTCACCAAACCCCGGTTTTTTAACATTTGATTCTTTAGAAACTACCGGTGAAACTTCATCGTCTTCGCTTTCATTACCCGTTACATCCTCAACCACCCCTTCAATCACACCCGGTGACAAATTGGCTTTAAATTATTTGCCACTTCTTAACACACTAACATGAAGAACATTAACATTATTACCTCGTGAGGAACTATGAGAAGGATTTACCTTGGTATCACCAGGAAGTTGACCTTTGTTCTTCTTCAACTCCGCCACGTCGGTTACCAATTGACCCATTTGAGTTGTTAATGTTTGAATGCTTTTGTCACGAACTTCATCCTTTTGCATCCGGACTTCATCAAGTTGATTTCATTTTTGCATGTCTTGTTGCATTGCCCGAAGCATATCCATGACCTCATTCCCGCTTGATGCATTTTGACTCGAACCGCTTTGACCCGTTTGTTAAAATTGCCCTTGGTAGCCATAATTATTTCCACCCCCTATAGTTCCCTTGATTGTATTGTTGGCGAGGTGCAAAATTACCTTGAGCTCCTTGAAAATTTGGGTTAGCTTGGTTCGCCGGGTTCCCGTAACGGAAATTAGGATGGTTTCGTAACCCGGGGTGGTATGTGTTGGAGTTCATGTTGAAATTTTGACCACCCCCCATGAATAGCATTTACTTCTTTGACTTTCTCTTCAACCACTCCTACTAAACAAACTTCCACCGTGTAGCCTATTTCATTGCAATTAGTGCACACGTTGTACACTTGATTCGTGGTTTGAACACCCCCACTCTCTACTCCATGCACTTGTGGTCTTGCTATCACATGCCTTGCCCGTCTTGAGGATTGGGCCTTCCTTTTGGAAGTCACCGCCATTTGTTCTAAAAATGCCCAATCATCTTGTTCAAAGTTTGTGCCGAATGTACCGTTAGTAATCGACATCAAGTCACGTGCATCCTCCGAACTCAACCCTTTATGAAACGCGTTCAACAACTCCCAAAGTTGGATACCGTGATGAGGGAAATTCCTTAGCATCATATTGAACCTTTCAAACGCCTCTTGAAACATTTCCCCCGATTATTGTTGAAAGCTTCTCAAACCTCTCCTTGCATCATTAGTCTTTTGGGAAGTGTAAAATTCATCCAAGAAAATCTGTTGCATATCGGCCCATGTAAAAATCGACGCGGAGGGTAAAGTGTGAAACCATCTCTTTGCTTTGTCTTCCAAAGAAAATTGGAAGAGGACCAACTTGACATCATCCGAGGAAAACCCTTGACCTCCAATCGTGTTGTAAATGGAGTCGTATGTTTCCAAATGAAACTAAGGTTCTTCCGTTGCTAATCCCTTAAACTTTGGTAGACTTTAGAGGGCGGTTGTTCTAACTTCAAAAGTTCTTCCATCCGCATGATGAGGAATCACGACCGGTGAAGGATTGTTAGTGATAATAGGCCGGAAGTGAGCTTCAATTCCCCGTACTACTTCCCAGTGATGTCTTCGAGGGGCACCCAATGGTGCTCTTGGTTGACCCATTTGCCCTTGCATAGGCCCTTGAGGTGCAAATGGTGGCTGAAATTGGTATTGTTGCATTGGCGGTTGTTGCATTGGCCTTTGGAATTACGGTTGAGTATTTTGTGGACGCACTTGATGTAGAGGCGTAGGGCGTTGCAATTGTGGCCCTTGTGGTCTTATATGTTGCACCCCAACCGGCAATCTACCCGTGTCTTGAAATTGTTGTAACGATTGAATTTGTTGACCCGCTCCTCCTTGAGGTCCCAAAATGCCTCCATCTCCCGCATAGTAAAATCCTTCTTCTTCATACCCTCGAAAATCTTCTTCATAACCATCATCATATCGATCCCCTTGAATACCCGAAGATTGCCCAAATGGAAAAGATGAATATTAGAAACCCGATTGGTTCGGTGGTCGGTATGTAGATGTAGTATGGATGACGGTTGAGCCTTGTGGTAGTGGGTGAGTAGAAGATGATTGACCCGTAGTTGGGAAAAAATGTGAAAGTGGTGGAATTGTGGTAGAGGGTCTAAATGTAGGAGTAGGTTCAACTTGAGTAGTAATCGGTGGCGTGGTGTTGGTTGGTGTAACGTCATGAGGTGGAGTAGGATTGGTAGTGGTATTAGGCATGGTGGTATTTGGTGAAGGTTGTGTGGAAGTAGGAATGAATGATGAGGTCGTTTGACCCATTGTGGGTGGTACTTAGGTTTCTTGCATGATGTTTCTTGGTGTAATGGGTGAAGTGGGTGAACCAATAATCTTGTTTGCTCGTACCAAAACTCGGTTTTGCCTTAATGTTCTTTCAATTTCCAGATCAAACGATAGCGATGATGACTTGTGAGAGCCCCTAGTATGCATACACCTGTAGTACCTGCACACTAAACACAACCAGCGTAAACCCGAAAATAACAAAACAAAACTATTAAACTAACACACGTTGCGCACTACTTCCCGACAACGATGCCAAAATTTGATGTGCTGTCGTAGGTACACGCAAATTTAATCCAATTACTACTAATAGATAGTGGTAAGTAGGTATCGAACACAGGGAGTTTCTGGAAAATGTGTTGATTATATAGCTTTGTAAATTAACTACAATTAATCTAATGTGCAGAAATTAAAAATCAAGAGTTTGGATTGTTTGATTTAAAAACTAAGTTATCAACTAATTGCTAATCAAAATTGGATTGTAATTCAGATTATGAGAAAATGACCATCTTAGGTTTCAGTTTCTTTTAACACTTGTGCAAAATTCCAACTAGAAAGAGTTACATAGACATAACTCGTGTATAAACATTTGTTGTGATAAAAGGGAACAAAGTACTCGGATTATATTAACGCGAGGTTGTTTCCCGATGATCATTTAATCAATATCCAACCCTAACCCTTCCCGTGATATCTCGATTGTCAACGACACCAAGAACGTACGATTTAGACTAGAATTGAAACATGAATTAACAAGCTACAATCAAATATTCATACACCATGATAAGCATAGCAAACACACCAAGTTATCATTCTAGAAATAAAGGAAAAACACACAAGAGTCATAGATAAACCTTCACCTAAGATGATCACCGAAAGCTTAGCCGGACATTGCTTGGTGGATCATCATAACATCAAGTTTATAGTTCATACGAATCGAAAGAAAAAACGGAATGTTAGAAATTGTTCACAAACACTATCCAAAGCCAAAATTCGCCCACAGACTGCAGAGAAACGTCCCCAATGATGAATGACATGAAAAGGCACATGAAAATGATTTTAATTGGACAGTTACATTTTTTCCTCGCTGGCTCTACCGTAATTTACGGTACCTACCGTAAATTACGATAGACTTCAAAGTGTTACGGTGCATCTCTACTGTCTTACGGTGGAGTTCTGGAAGCTTTTAGGGGCTACCGTAAATTACGGTAGCCACCGTAATTTACGGTGGACCCATGGATCTTCTGTTTTGTTTCTTCTTTCCATCCTCTTGTGACCCGTTCTACTCCCTTCCATACGCAGCAGCGTTATCTCACAATTTAAGCTCCAAAACGCACCTGAAACATGAGCAACTGTAATCATCTAATTCAAGATAATTACGCGATCAAATGCGGGATTAACACATCTTTTAACACCATAAAGGGTTGTCCTATGGACCACCCGTCAGCCCTCAAGTATAAATAGGTCCTTATGTTGCCTTGTTTCATTGCACACTTCATTTGAATCATCTTTTCTCTCAAATCTGGAGGTTCCTGACCAAAAAGGAAGCTCATTCTTGTAGAAAAGATTTCTAGGACCCTTTGTAAGTGTCTTAGCCCCCTCTTTAGTTCAGTTTTATAATTTAAAAACCGAAAAGTCAAAGTTATCGTAAACTGACTTTGACTCTCGGTTTAAACTCAAATGGTCCAGCCACTGTTCGAGATGAATGTGGTTATGTGACCATAATTAGGTAGGTGATTAACCCTTAAAAGGGCACCTCCTAATTATTTCGTTTGCTAAGTTATTTGTAGGGTCAAACTATTTAGTTAAAAAGTCAAACTGGACAGAATTGTAAATAATAATTAAAACTAATAATGCAGAGGTTATAAATTATATTTTAACACTCTAATAACTTAGTAATTATTATTAAAACATGTTTAAACATGTTCAACCCGACAATTCTGAGTTTAGGGTCGGTTCGCAACTGAAAGTCGCAAAAGCTTGACTTTTGCTTTGACTTTCAGTTCTGACCCGATTAAACTTAATTCTTCTATGTTTTAAGCTTCCATTAGGACCACATTATGTTGTAGTATAACCCTCAGGTTTTATATTACCTGGTCATTTATATTTTGAATTATATGCTTGTTTCCGTTAATATGCTTATAAATGCCCGTTATGCCCTTATGTCATATAAACGAGATTTTTGAAAATGTGAGAGGACAAAAAGCTTTATTACTGATATATAAGTATGTCAAATAAATTTGACATCAGTTTCTGGTCTCAAACTAAAGTTATGCATGATATCGTAAATTAGAACTTTTTATTAATTAAATTACGCCATTATGCATAAGTCATGTTTAAACATAGGTTTTGAACCAAAACTCATTACCTACTGTTAAGATATTATTTTTAGGGATTTTTTAAATTTTTGGTCGGATTATAAACTGACCATATCACTGAGTTCTCGCACAATATGGTAAATGACGATAATAACCTTTTCATTCATAAAATGAGATTAACATATGATTTGCATACCAAACCTTTTCCAACTGACATTATATATTAAATAAAATATTTTGAACAATTACGACTGACCAAAATCTCAGGTTTCCATAAACGTCTTAATTATCTTCAATTATCGACTTTTACGCTATTTAAGCGCATAGTATGGTTTAAAACCATACTAAACACCTAAGACTTGTTACCTACTAATTTTATAAATAAATTTTAATATTATTACAGTAGATATAATTCATGAACTCAGACTTCCAAAAATGTCCTTAAAAGCATATGTGAAATGACCAAAATACCCTTTCGGGGCATAGTTTGGCCATAAATGGTAACCCTCACATATGTATGATATCTTACTGATGTAACTTGATAAAATAAATACTTTTACTAAATGTTTTAGACCAGAACCTCAGTTTACTATTAAATCTCTTTTATAAACGTTAAAATGACCAAAATGCCCCTACGGGACTTAAATTGGTTTTAAATACTTTTTGGGCATATGTGTTAACATCCTGCTGATGTATTAAAATATTTTAAGCATAATAACATATGAGATCTGTATATAATTCTTTTTGTTACCCGTTATGTATTTATGCGTTCGGTTCGGTTTATGTAGCTAGTTTGCATAAATTAGCCGAAATGGGTTTAACCTTATCATTAAATCTTTAAAATCCAGAATGTGTTTAGTTTACCCATATTATACAAGTATCCAAACTTGTCGGGCCTAAATCACATTCCATTCCGGTCTCCGCTTAACCTAGCGTTTCGAATCGTAAAGTATCTTTCAAACACTGGTCTAAGTCTTTGACTTAAATAAAGACCCGTTAGTACCCTAATAGGTTAATAAACCTTCCATACAGATTGAGTACCTTCGGTAGAAGGTGTCTACATAAGGCTTTAGGAAATATACGGCTGAGTTACATCCTTTCACATCTAGCTCAGGTAAATACTTTTAACTTATTTTCCGTTATACGGGCTTGGGATACGGTATTATAATAATACCGCCTTGTCGGGTATGAAATCATTTAATCGGATTGTGATTAATAAATTTGCATAACCCGTTTTAATCTTTCTTGTTTGATAACATAAACATTGGGGGTTAATACGACCGTGTCCTGGATATCCTCGGCTCATTTCATTTGAAAATTACCACGACCTATGCACGGGGTGTAGGCATACACCTGACAGATGCAAATGCTAAATAACCCACATGTTGGGGATAACTCCTTTGTGGTTTTTATAAGTGGTGAGTTGGTTAATCATGACCGGCTTCCAAACCGGCCACATATGTATGACAAACATGTAAAACTGTATACAAGATTTTATTAAAGATTGTCCCAAGTTATAAATGGTTTGTGCCTTGTGCGCCTAAATCAATTTTTCATAAACTCTTTTAAAATGAGTCAGTTAATTGTATTTACCAGTGAAAACTGACGTATTTTCCAAAGACTAAGTGACAGGTACCTCTCGAAACTAGGCTGGAGCTACTTGGTGTCAAATAAGAGGATCTTGCAAATCCTTAGATGCCTGAAGTATGTTATTTCAGTTTCTTGTATTTTGTTTTTATGATCCGCCTATGGATCTCTATTACAACCAGTCTGTATATTCTTTTATTTGGACACTCGGACACTATGGTTTGTAATAGTAATTAAATACCAAGCCTTCCACTGTGCTATTATATTGTGTATATTGACTATGATGATATCAACTACGCCACGATACTCCCCACCGGGCCCACCGGTAATATGTGGAAATATCGGGGTGTGACTGGTTGGTATCAGAGCCAGCATCGAGTGAATTAAACACTAGCCTTTTGTGTTTAATCTCAAAGACACAATAAGCACATTCCTTAGACTTCCGATTCTAGGCAAATGACCTAGGATTATTCTTAATTTTCCTTTTGTCGTTTATATTTTGTTTTACTTGTTTTGACAGGTTTACTAATCAAAATGCCGCCAAGAATTAGAGGCCGTGGAGGCCGTGGAAAGGGTCCTATGCGAGGAGGACCTTCAAGTCAAGCTGGACCATCCCATAGACGCACTCCATCCGAGTCCTTTAGCACTTCCGATTCGAATGATGATTGGAGGCAGTCCTTGCAACCCGCGAGGCGATCCGTCTTGCTAAGTACATCACCTTCATATCACCATTCTTTTGGGCCGCCTATTCAAGACGAGCCCCAACATTCTCACCACTCTCACCATTCCCACCACTCACATCTTTCATACCACTCTTTACATTCTCACTATTTTCACCATTCTGGTTCTCTCGATCCCTATTCACCAGGTCAATTTAACCCCAACGATTAAATAAATGAACCACAAGGTTACAACCCTCTTGGACCCGAGGATCATTTCTCCCAAGATATGGAGATGGACGATGATCCAGATCCGGAGATGCCACTAACTGGAACACCAACTCATCCCATCAGTATCTCCAGCGGTTCTCCTTATGAAGGATCGCCATATCAAGGCCCCGACTCATGGGCCGAAAGGTGGAACACGTACCAATGGGAATTTACCCCTTCTTTTCATAATTCTCCTCCACAACCTCCATTGGAGGAACCGTATCTTCAAGCGGTTACTCCACCGCCATTGCCCGTTGAGGAACCACCTCAACAACCACCACAACCACCTCCTGAGCCACCTAGGCGAAGGAGGAATGCACGGATGTCCGTGCGAGGGGGACCAAAATTTAGTTCCCCACAAGCTTCAAGTACCTACCCTCCTATCCCTGAAGATCCACAAATGGGTGGACCTTCTCATGCGGTACCGGAAGATGTTCCCCCGCCAGTTACTTTTGCACCACCGCCACCGCCAGTGGGTTATGAAAAACTAATACCGACTTACCTAGGTTCATCTGGGTATAACCCATTTGAATATCCAACTCCTACGGATTATGGATTTCAAGCCCCTGCCCAAGATCCATATCTTGAGGCAGCTCAATTTAATGCACTTTATCCATCACCATTTCCTCCAGTATACCCAACTGGGTATCCAGTGCAAGGGTATCAATACCCACCTTACCAGCAATAACCTCCTCCTCCTTAACAACTGCAAATGCAACAAATCCTACAGAGGTTGGATCAAGTTGAACAAAAAGCGGAGGAACGCGATAAAACGCATAATAATTTTCTTAAAGGACTTGCGAACATCATACAGGGCAAGACGAAGTAGAAGTTTGTTTTATTTTATTTTGTATTGTAATTTCAATCAAGTCCCTACGTGGACATTTCATTTTCTGTACTTAGTCCCTGCATGGACTTGTTTCTTTTCTGTAGTCCCTGCGTGGACAGTTTGTTTATTTCAAGACCCGTTTAGGGCATTCTTGTAATAGTCTAGTAATTTAATGGAATATCTTTTGAGATTTTTATGTGTACTTTACTACATCATCATGCAAATATCATTTCATTTTTAATTGATCTACCAATGAAATTTCAAAAGAAGTTCTTAAAGGTATAACCTAGCCAAAATATTAATGGCTATGATGGTACAACCTTTTTAAGACAACAAATTCTCTGTTAACATCTGAAAACATGTTAACATTCCTGGCTGTGTGACTTGAGAGACCACACTAGCTTCCAAAAGTACTTGGATCCTTCCAAACCACAGTTATGGCCAATATGATCAATATGAATCATGGCTATTAAACGTCAAATATGATGTATACATCAAAACATCCAATTGAGATGTATGCCTATGGGCGAAGATGTATTCATGACAATGATAGTTTTATTTTATAAACTTCTTGTCAAAAAGGCGATGAACTATGTTCGACCCTTAAAAATTACTGATTCGAGAGATCGTTGATTATGTTTTAATTGTCCTTGTGACAAGGCCTTTTGTGCCATTTAAATGTCCTTCTAGACGAGCCTTTTGTGCTATCTAAAAATGTCTTTATGACATTGATAGTTGTGACTTATGTCCCCTGTCTAATAAATATAAAGGATTATATCCTATTAATTGCCAATAATGGTTCATTTGTAGCCTAGGCAAATCATAATCAAATAGATTTTGACTTTTTACCCAAATGGTCTATATGGTTTATTAATACCATGGCCATCTAATAATCAATGCGATGATTCATTATATAATCTAAATACATCAATATTGTTTGATTTTAGTATTCAAATCATGGCTGGCTCTGACGAAGCAAACAGTCATCCTGTTGAAGGAAACAATAATACCAGAATAAATGTTACTGGTGCTGAATTACAAGCGATGATAAACACAGCAGTTGCTCAAGCTGTGGATAATATGTTTAAGGAGCCGAGTAATGTTCGGTCCAAAACTCATACAAAGTCCCTATCACATTCGCATACACTGAAAAAGGATGAGTCTCGACACTCATCCAATAAGAAAAGTGAACCACAGAGGCAAATTGTCCTCGATCAAACTCCCAGGTACAACAAAGGTTGTACTTATAAATATTTCGTCTCATGTAAACTAAGAGATTTCACGGAAGAAAAGGGAGCTATCGACTGTATGAAGTGGTTGGATGAAATAGAGACGGTGATTGACATCAGTGGGTGTGCTAAGGAGGACGTCGTTAAGTTTGTGTCTCAGTCCTTCAAGGGTGACGCCCTAACATGGTGGAATGCCTTGGTGCAATCCACTGAAAAGGTTCCTTTCTATAACCTTTCTTGGAATCAATTTGTTGATCTTGTGAAGGACACTTATTGTCCGCAGCATGAAGTAGAGAGGGTGGAGACTGACTTCCTCACTCTAGTGATGAAAGATTTGGATTGCAGGTCTTATGTGACCAGTTTTAACTCGATGTCTCGACTCGTCCCATATCTGGTCACCCCTGAACCCAAACGCATTGGACGTTTTATAGGTGGTTTAGCCCCTGAGGTTAAAGGAAATGTCAAGGCTTCTAAGCCTACTACATATAGACCGGCTGTAGATCTATCCTTGTCACTTACTCTTGATATTGTAAGGAGTAGGTCAAAGAAAACCACCGAAGAAGGGAAGAGGAAGAGGGATGATGACCAGTCCCACCAATCGAATAAAAAGAAGAAAGGGAACTCTGGTTCCAAGAAGGGGCAGTCAGGTGACAAGCCCAGATGTAAAACGTGTGATAAAAGGCACTTTGGAAAGTGCAATCAGGACCCACAAGCTAAACCTTGTGGGATCTGCAAAAAGAAAGGGCACAAGACTGTGGAGTGCTGAAATATCAAGGATGCAACCTGCTATGGTTGCAACGAAAAGGGGCACATTAAGACTAACTGCCCTAAAAATGCTAAGAAGCCTGATGAGGCAAAGAAAACCAATGCAAGGGTTTTTCAGATGATCGCGAGGGAGGCGGTGAACGACGATAACGTTATAACAGGTACCTTCCTCATTAATGATATTTATGCTAGAGTTTTATTTGATTCAGGTGCTGATAAATCGTTCGTAGACCATAAGTTTAGTTAGTTACTGAATCTGCCTATTAAAACTCTAGAAATAAAATATGAGGTAGAACTCGCAGACGGTACCTTAGAAACCGCTTCAGCTCTTCTTGATGGATGCTTTATATCCATTAAGAATCATTCTATCCCGCTATCTCTTTTGCCAATGAAATTGGCTGGGTTTGATGTAGTTTTAGGCATGGATTGGTTATCGCATAACCAAGCCCAAATTGCCTGCTATAAGAAACTAGTAAACATCAAAACCCCATCGGGTGAGTCAGTCACCATTTATGGAGACACACAATATGGATTGCCCGACAATGTGTCTATTCTCAAAGCATCCAAATGTCTGAAGAACGGATGTGTCATCTACATGGCACAAGTGACAGTAGATGAACCAAAACCCAATATTGAAGATATCCCAATTATTTCTGAATACCCCAATGTCTTTCCTGATGAACTACCTAGATTACCTCCTGAGAGGCAAGTCGAATTCATGATAGACATTTTGCCAGGATCTGCACGAATTGCACGAGCTCCTTACCGTCTAGTGCCTACTGAAATGAAAGAACTCATGACTCAATTTGATGACTTACTAGAAAAGGGTTTCATACAACCCAGCTCTTCGCCTTGGGGAGCTCCTATATTGTTTGTGAAGAAGAAGGATGGATCAATGCGTTTATGCATTGATTATCGTGAATTAAATAAGGTAACGATCATGAATCGTTATCCTTTGCCCAGGATCGACGACTTATTCGAACAACTCCAAGGGGCAAGCTTCTTCTCAAAGATCGATTTAAGATCTGGGTATCATCAACTTAAGGTTAGAACTGAAGATGTACCTAAGACAGCGTTTAGAACAAGGTATGGCCACTACGAGTTCTTAGTGATGCCATTCGGGCTCACTAATGTACCTGCAGCATTCGTGGACCTAATGAATCGAGTCTGCAAGCCATACCTACATAAGTTTGTGATTGTCTTTATAGATGACATACTTATTTATTCTCGAAATCAAGTTGATCACGAGAAACACCTTCGATGTATCTTAGGATTGCTACGACAGGAGAAGCTGTATGCTAAATTCTCCAAGTGTGAGTTCTGGCTTCGTGAAGTCCAATTTCTTGGACATGTTGTGAGTGAGCGTGGTATCCAAGTGGATCCCGCCAAAATAGAAGCAATTATGAACTGGGAGACACCTAAGACACCTTCGGAGATTTGCAGCTTTCTGGGATTAGCTGGCTATTATAGAAGGTTCATTGAGAACTTCTCGAGAATAGTTGCACCATTGACTGCTCTGACCCGCAAGAATGTGAAGTTTGACTAGGGTCCTAAACAACAAGAGTCTTTTGAGATTCTTAAACAGAAATTAAGCAATGCTCCGGTGTTGACATTGCCCAAAGGAATAGAAGAGTTCGTCGTATACTGCGATGCTTCAAACACCGGTATGGGTTGTGTACTTATGCAGAGAGGCAAGGTGATTGCCTATGCATCGCGACAACTAAAGGTGCATGAAAAAAATTACACCACCCATGATTTGGAGTTGGGTGCTGTTGTATTTGCACTAAAGTTGTGGAGACATTACCTATATGGAACTAAATGTGTGATATATTCGGATCACAAAAGTCTCCAACACTTATTCAATCAAAAGGAGCTTAATATGAGACAACGCCGTTGGATGGAAACTCTAAATGATTATGATTTCGAAATTCGCTACCATCCTGGCAAAGCGAATGTAGTCACCGATGCTCTAAGCCGAAAGGAAAGAATCAAACCTATAAGGATTAATGCAAAGAGCATTGAACTTAAGAATAGTTTGAATGAAAGGCTGTTAGCTGCTCAAAAGGAAGCTACATTGGAAACTAACTTTCCCAGTGAAAAGTTAGGTGTAACAACTGATCAGCTGACATCTGGAAAGGATGGAATTCTTAGATTAAATGGTAAGATTTGGGTTCCTATCCATGGAGGACTTAGAGATGTAATCCTCCAGGAGGCTCACAATTCCAGATATTCAGTTCACCCTGGAGGTGACAAAATGTATCAAGATTTGAAAGCCAATTATTGGTGGATAGGTTTGAAGAAATCTATAGCCACACATGTAACAAAATGTCTGACGTTCGCTCAGATTAAAGCGGAACATCAAAAGCCGTCAAGTTTACTACAACAGCCAGAGCTTCCCAAATGGAAGTGGGAGATGGTAACCATGGATTTTATAACCAAGTTACCTAAAATAAGGCATGGAAATGATACTATATGGGTCATAGTTGACAGACTGACTAAGTCAGCACATTTCTTACCCATCAAGGAGACTCATAGCTCTGACAAGGTAGCTCAGTTGTACGTGGATAAAATTGTATCTCTCCACGGAGTGCTAGTATCTATTATATCCTATAGAGATACTAGATACACCTCTCATTTTTGGAAAAGCTTCCAACAATCATTACGCACTCATTTGAATTTTAGTACTGCTTACCATCCTCAAACGGATGGACAAAGTGAGCGTACAATTCAAACTTTGGAAGACATGCTTCGTGCATGTGTTATTGATTTGGGTGGTAGCTGGGATGACCACTTATCGCTAATCGAGTTCTCCTATAATAATAGCTACCATACTAGCATTCAGGCTGCGCCTTTTGAGGCATTATATGGGAGGAAATGCAGAACGCCTGTTTGTTGGGCAGAGGTAGGAGAAGATCCGTTATCAGGACCTGATATAGTCCTTGAAATAACGGACAAGATTTTCCAAATTCGTGATCGCCTAAAGGCTGCCAGGGATAGGCAGAAAAGTTATGCTGTTAAGAGGCGAAAACCTCTAAAGTTTGAGGTAGGCGACAAAGTCTTACTAAAAGTATCACCCTGGAAGGGAGTGATGCGTTTTGGTAAGAAGGGCAAGCTAAGCCCAAGGTATATTGGACCATTCGAGATTATCAAATGTGTCGGCAGTGTAGCTTATAAGCTAAACTTACCTGAGGAGCTCAGTGGAATTCACAATGTGTTCCACATCTGTAATCTAAAGAAATGTCTAGCTGATGAATCGCTAGCAATGTCTCATAAATACGTACAGATTGATGAAAGCCTGAGGTTTGTTGAAAGACCTTTATCGATCGAAGATCGATAGGTTAAAAAGCTCCGAAGGAAACACGTGCCTAAAGTGAAAGTTAAATGGGATGCCCGTAGAGTCCCTGAATATACGTGGGAGGTTGAGTCCACTATGCGACAGAAGTACCCTCACTTGTTTCAGTAAATCTCAGGGTCGAGATTTCTTTTAAGGGGGTGAGGATGTAACACCACGTAAAAACGTGTCCAATTATGTAAAGACACGTGTCCTAAACCCTAAATATGTAAAAGTTCGAGTTTGAAGGACTAAAGTTGACAAACAATGAAAATGTGTATCCGAAAGGACAAAAAGTGTCAACATGCCAAACTTGTGCCTCTGAATGACCACACACGAAGAATATATCCTTAAACAAGCAATTATTTGGATATAAGAAGCCGTTTGTGAAAATAATCGAAAGATTATAAACTACAGGGGTTAAACGTGTCAACATGTTAATTCTTACCTCTGAGTGACCTTTTAACGAACCCGAGGCTTCATAATATTCAAATATACTCTCAAGAATAAATGATATCAGTTTCACTTGGTTTCGAGATCGTTATGCAAGTTTTCAAGAACTTGGGTTAAAAGCATCAATGTTTAGAAACTTATGATATCGGTGATCGTTTAACGAAACTGGGCCTAACGAAGTTTGGTTATACTCCCATGTTCCTCTACAAACTAACTACAAGGGCCTTTTGTGCCTAAAATGAAGTTAAATAAAGTTACAAAGGACCAGGGACTGAATCTGCCAAACCTGAAACAATTTTAACCTGAAATCAAGGTTGTCGCGGCCCGCGTAGACTCCCCTTGAGTCCTACGCGGTCCGCGAGAGATGCCCAGTTCAGCAAAATGTTGCCAGCTACAGGTTTCTGCTGTTACACCGCCTCAAACACTTCCAAATCGATTCCAGGAGCTTGTTGACGGTTTTATAATACCACTAGGACACCTGGGGTGATCCTAAACATCCCTATAACACCTGTATTGATCTTGATCCATGGCCCTCAAGTATAAATCGGTCCTTATGTTGCCTTGTTTCATTGTACACTTCATTTGAATCATCTCTTCTCTCAAATCCGGAGGTTCCTGACCAAAAAGAGAGCTCATTCTTGTAGAAAAGATTGCTAGGACCCTTTGTAAGTGTCTTAGCCCCCTCTTTAGTTCAGTTTTATAATTTAAAAACCAAAAAGTCAAAGTTATCGTAAACTAACTTTAACTCTCAGTTTAAACTCAAATGGTCCAGCCACTATTCAAGATGAATGTGGTTATGTGATCATAATTAGGTAGGTGATTAACCCTTAAAAGGGCACCTCCTAATTATTTTGTTTGCTTAGTTAATTGTCGGGTCAAACTATTTAGTTAAAAAGTCAAACTGGACAGAATTGTAAATAATAATTAAAACTAATAATGCAGAGGTTATAAATTATATTTTAACACTCTAATAACTTAGTAATTATTATTAGAACATGTTTAAACATGTTCTACCCGACAATTCTGAGTTTAGGGTCGGTTCGCAACCGAAAGTCGCAAAAGCTTGACTTTTGCTTTGACTTTTAGTTCTTACCCGATTAAGCTTAATTCTTCAATGTTTTAAGCTTCCATTAGGACCACATTATGTTGTAGTATAACCCTCTGGAGTTATATTACCTGGTCATTTAAATTTTGAATTATATGCTAGTTTCCATTAATATTCTTATAAATGCCCGTTATGCCCTTATGTCATATAAACAAGATTTTTGAAAATGTGAGAGGACAAAAAGCTTTGTTACTGATATATAAGTATGTCAAATAAATTTGACATCAGTTTCTGGTCTCAAACTAAAGTTATGCATGATATCGTAAATTATAACTTTTTATTAATTAAATTACGCCATTATGCATAAGTCATGTTTAAACATAGGTTTTGACCCAAAACTCATTACCTACCATTAAGATTTTATTTTTAGGGAGTTTTGGAATTTTTGGTCAGATTATAAACTGACCATATCATTGAGTTCTCGCATAATTCGGTAAATGATGATAATACCCTTTTCATTCATAAAATGAGATTAACATATGATTTGCATACCAAACCTTTTCCTATTGACATTATATATTAAATAAAATATTTTGAACAATTAAGACTGACCAAAATCTCAGGTTTCCCTAAACATATTAATTATCGTCAATTATCGACTTTTATGCTATTTAAGCGCATAGTATGGTTTAAAACCATACTAAATACCTAAGACTTGTTACCTACTGATTTTATAAATAAATTTTAATATTATTACAGTAGGTGTAAGTCATGAACTCAGACTTCCAAAAATGTCCTTAAAAGCATATGTGAAATGACCAAAATACCCTTCCGGGGCATAGTTTGGCCATAAATGGTAACCCTCACATATGTATGATATCTTACTGATGTAACTTGATAAAATAAATACTTTTACTAAATGTTTTAGACCAGAACCTCAGTTTACTATTAATTCTCTTTTATAAACATTAAAATGACCAAAATGCCCCTACGGGACTTAAATTGGTTTTAAATACTTTTTGGGCATATATGTTAACATCCTACTGATGTATTAACATATTTTAAGAATAATAACATATGAGATCTGTATATAATTCTTTTGGTTACCCGTTATGCATTTATGCGTTCGGTTCGGTTTATGTAGCTAGTTTGCATAAATTAGCCGAAATGGGTTTAACCTTATCATTAAATCTTCAAAATCCAGAATGTGTTTAGTTGTTGGTGCATATGTCTGTCGACTTCGTCTTGTATCGAGTCTTGTAACTAGAATGATAGATCAAGTCACGTAGATCGAGAAAAATGAGAAACATGTAAGGTAAAGCCATTTCGCACGAAATGGAGTTTCCATTTCGTACGAAATGACACTGGCTATTTCGCATGAAATGGGCATGTCCATTCCATGCGAAATGGTTCTCCTATAAATACCTGACTTGAGTCTTTCATTTGTAACTTTGGATTCCGGTAGCGAAGCTCTGCCGAAGTGTCTCCAGCCCGTGTATCTTTGTCAAATCAATACAAGAGACAGTTTAAATGATTCTAAGTGTATATCAAGCTGAACGAAGATCAAATCAATGAATTCCGCCTCTGATTTGGTCCGAGATCTCTTCTGAATGACTCGTTTGGTCGTGCAAACGATCCTACATGTGGAATCAGAGCTCAGGATGAAGAGTTCTTACCGATTCAGTTTGTTTTCACTAGAAAATCTGATATCTACTCATTCTTCTACACATTTTTCAAAATTAAACAAGATTTCACGGATAAAATGGCTTGATTTTCACATATAACATGCGAAACACTGTTTTAACAAATCCTTGAAAGAATCAGAACTAAAATCGAACTAAAAATTGATCAATTTATAAAAAATCTGGCCGATTGTGTGACATCAGCTTCAATTCGTACGAATTGCTTTCCAGTTCCTTTGAATTTGAGCTCCATTTCGCACGAATTGAAGGTATTTGGCTCATTTCGCACGAATTGAACATAGTTAATCTCAACTCGCATGTATTGAACCTCCACTTTGCTTGTAATTGTGCATTTCGCACCAAATCTGTTCTATTTCGCTTGAAAAGTGACAATTCATTTGAAAGTGTCAGTCAACATATTCGGCAGTTCATCTGAATCAATATTTCAATAAATTGCATGTGATCAAGTCTTATAGTACGGCCCAATCAGAAATTGATGAATATTGATTTTGTCGACACATGAATTAATAGATAAATCGACTTGTCAGATTGTGCATGTGATCTGATTCAATCTACTCGGCTCATTAAAGTGTGCATGTTTGCATGTGTTGTTGTCAGCCCAATTAATATCGGCCCAATCAGATTTGAGTTAAACATCACTGTTGTCGGCTTAGTGGTATTTTGGTCCAATTAAGTTTTGTGATATCTTTTTGAATTGTCGGCCATTTATAATCGAAGAAGAAGTGTGGCAGATCATTTAAAGGTGATAAGCCCAAGATACTTACTCAAAATTAGCGGCCCAATTGAATCCAATTAAGGTGCATTGTTAACAGATTCATTAGAGTATAGGCCCAATTGGATTGAATTGAGATTTAAAGTTGTCGACCACATAATGTCAGTACATGTGACATTTATTTGATATCAGTTTGCATGTGGGGTTGAAGCCCAATACAATTCAAAGGTCCAATTAAAATCAGTAGTTATTAAAGAGTTGTCGGCCATCACTTGAAATCCCGTGTAAACATTAATTGATAAAGCAATTGTTCTCGGACTTATCAATTTGAAATTTGAACAGGTTGTGTTAACATCACATCAGTTTATCTAAAGTGTGGTTAAAATGTTTGACGAAAACGAAAACGATAATCTTGAAAGATTAAATGATTGGTTTGATGCGTTTTGGTTGTATGGGAAAAAAGAGGATGTCAGATGAAACGTTGAATGAGTTGGAAAACCGGTATGATCATTTACTTGACAAATTAAAAATGTACGAGATAAGGATGTCAGATGCTGAAAAGATATCTAAATTTGCAGACGCTTTACCTTAAGAGTGGAATGAATTTTTGATCAAACTGAAAAAGGATTCTAGATTCTCAAATTTTTATCCAAAAGAATTCACCAGAGAGCTTAAAACACACAATTATGAAAATAATAAGAAAAAGAAAAATCTGATTAATGAAATCGAAGGGAATCTAGATAAACTGAGTTTGGATGTGATTCTTGAAATAAGCAGAAAAGTTAATATATGTCTTGCAGCAAAAAATGTTATGAAATATGATATTAAGAGGGGTTGTTATATAAATAAAGATTTGAATCCTCTTGATTTCTGTAAAAATTTTTCTGCAGGTACATTCAAGGCAGAGTCAATTTCAAAGAAGAATCCAAGAAAATTGGAACTTCAAATTCTGAACCAGTGTGCTCAAAATGTGATAAATCTTGATCAGACAATGTCAAACTTCTGAAAGACGTGGATAGTTTGACATTAGAGAACAAAATTTTAAAAGAAAATGAAAAAGAATTTCAAAATAAAATAACATTTTTAGAAAATGAAAAATTAAAAATTGAAAAAGACTTTAAAAATCAAATAAAAATTTTAGAAAATGAAAAATCTGTTTTCAGTAAAAATAATATTGAAAAACAAAAGGCAATAAATTCTCATCTTGAGAAAATCATTCAACTTGAAAAAGAAGTTGAATGTGCTAAAAATAAAATTGGTGATTTAGAAAAGAAATTGAAAGGTTTTGTGACTTCATCATTAGTACAAGATCATATATGTCCAAAACCGATCAATGAAAATAAAGAGGAAAGTTCAATAAGTGACAAAGTCACAAATTATGATGAAGTCATAATTGAAGATTGTGATGATAAATCTGATGATGAAAATGATAGAAAGAAAATATTTTTGAAATTAAAAGAAAATTTTCAAGAAACTGTTTTACAGTCTACTGAAAAAGGTGAATGCTCAACGCAAAAACCTTTTAAGAAGATTGTAGAACAAAAACAAAATCAAAATTCTAAAAATTTTCAAAACTATAATAAAAGATCATCAGTTCGTTCATCCAATCGTTTTCAAAAGTCGCAAAAATTTGAAAATTAAAACTCACAAAAAGTTGGTAATAAGTGGTGCAGGTTTGACCACAGTGCTCAAAAGTCAAATCAAGCTTATGGAAAAAGAAGGAATGAAGATTCTTCAAAGACAAATCTTTGTGAGGATAGAAAGAGGAAAAGTCATGACTACCACAAGGCCAAACAATGTTATGATTTAAATGTTTGGTATGAAAGTGGTGAATGGTATGATAACAGGGTGTGTTACAAGTGTGGTTTCAAAGGACACATTGCTATTAACTGCCAGAGTCAGAGTTTTGAGACAAGAAGATGCTATGAATGTCAAATCAAAGGTCATATTACCAAAGATTGCCCAATGAGATCAAAGAGAAGATCGAGGGCTGAATCTCAGAGAATGGTAAAGAAAACAGTCAAAATCGAAGAAAAGCCCAAAGAACAGAAAGTGAAATTGTCACAAGGACAGAAAGATAGACTGAGAAAGAAAAGAAAGAAAGCAAGAGAGTATCTTGAAAATATTTTGTCCTCGGGTACAACTGGTGATTCAGATAAAAGTTCTGATGAATCGATTTGCTCAACAAAAAATGGTCAGTCAAGCAAAACGAATTCATCAGATACAAATCTGAGGACAAAAGAGGGAATAAAGAAAGAAAAATTGGTCAATCAAACACTTAAAAAGTCAAAAGAAAGTTAAATTTTCAGACAAAATTTTTATAAAAGTGTTTGAATACAAAAGAAATTGTGAAAGGTCGTTCATGACACATGTCAATGAACTTTGAAAACCTAAATCCAGTAAGGATTGGGTTCCACTTTCTGGCAATGAATTTGTTTCTTCAAAAACAAAGGAGCCAATTTCTGGCGATGAATTTGTTTCTATGGAGACAAAGGAGCCACATTCTGGCGATGAATCTGATTCGTCAAAGTCAGAAGAGCCACAAATTGAGGCAAAAAATGACAATTTCGTTACGACAATGGATGATGCAAACTTTCCATCATTGTCAAATGGAAATTTAAAACCAAAAAGTGGTAAACCCAAGGTTTGTCAGGCTTGGGTGGATCTCTTTAAATGAAAAACCTGACTTGCCGGAACTCCCAGGTTGGTAATTGGGGAGTAGGAATCGGCATCTTTCTTGAGAAATGTTTAATCAAGGACATTAAGTTGTACTTGATTTAACTTTCGTACAAGTGGATGAAAGAATGTTGGTGCATATGTCTGTCGACTTCGTCTTGTATCATGTCTTGTAATAGATTAGTTAGATCAGGGCACGTTGTACGAGATGATGTGAAAAATATAGGAAACATTCATTTCGCACGAAATGAGAATTGTTCATTTCGTACGAAATGGA
This sequence comes from Helianthus tuberosus, assembly GCA_030545235.1. Taxonomy (NCBI): domain Eukaryota; kingdom Viridiplantae; phylum Streptophyta; class Magnoliopsida; order Asterales; family Asteraceae; genus Helianthus; species Helianthus tuberosus. The sequence continues at coordinate 160,833,474 of CM060452.1, forward strand.
AAATCCATTTCGTTTGAGTGGTTTCGTGCGGAATGAGTGAGTCTATAAATACTAGGTCGTGTCAAATCATTTGTAACGTTCTGATTCCGGTGCTGAAGTGCTGCCGAAGTGTCTCCAGCCTATAAAAGTTGTGTTTTCAATATAAAAGACAGTTTAAAGTGATTTTTGTGTAATTCGGCTGAAAGAAATTCGATATGATTGAATTCCGCCTCTCGTATTGAATAGAACTCTTCTGAATGACTCGTTTTGGGTCTTCAAATGATCCTACAAGTGGTATCAGAGCTCAGGAGGAAGAGTTCTTACCGTTTCAGTTCAAAATTCTGATTTCTACACCTTCTTTTCAAAATTAAACTAGTTTTCATGGTTAAAATGGATTGATTTTCTCACATAATAAGCGAAATACTGTTTTAACAAATCCTTGAAAGAATCAGACCTAAAATTGGACTAAAACCTGATCTATTTGACAAAAATATGGCCGAATTGATGACATCAGCAGCATTTCACACGAATTGAGTAGTTCATTTCGCACGAAATCACACCAGATTATTTCATTTCGTACGAAATCATCATTTCGCCTGAAGAAATTTATCATTTCGTACGAAATCACTCATTTCGTACCAAAGAGTTCATTTCGTTTGAAAAGGTCATTTCGTGTGAAGAGGTCCATTCCGCATCAAATTCATCTCGTTTGAATTGTGTCATTTCGCTTGAAAGTTGAGTTTGTGAAATTTTTGAAACTAAAACATGGAAGAGGAATTTTACAATGCGTTTGCCACTCCGATTACTATTGCACAGAACACAATGTTAGAAAATGAAACGGGCACCATGCAAAAACCGCCAAAGCTCATGAATATTGAGGAGTATAAAGGATGGGAGGAGCGATTTGAAAATTGGGTTCAAGCAAATTACTTGGATGCTTGGGAATGTGTTGAAACAAAATCTGTTAGACCGGTGAATGATGAGGATGAGGTTATTGCAATTAAAGATCTAAGTGTTAAGGAGAAAAAGAAATACAAAGATGAGAAGATGATGACTAGTCTATTGCATCAAGCTGTTAAGGAAGATATCCTGGTTTTATTGCAACACAATGGAAGTGCATATTCTATCTGGAAAGCATTAAAATCGATGTTTGTTGGAAGTAAAGAAATGATCAAGAATAAAAAATCGCTTTTGAAAAAAGAGTTTGATCTATTTCGTGGTTTAAGAACTGAAAACACCAAGCAGATCATAGAAAGATATTGCAATTTGATAGTTAACATGAAGAGGTTGAGCATCACAAAAGATAATGAAGAATTGATTGAAAAGTTGGCTGATGCGTTGCCACATGATATTTGGGGCACGTACCTTATGATGTTGAGAAATAAGAAAGATTTTGGCAATCTAACACTGGGAAAGTTTATTGAAAAACTTGAAGCTCAAGAGATGGAACAACGGAAGGTCTCAAGAATGAAAGATTTTGATGGTGAACAAGATATTGGTTTATATTACAAAGGAGGTATCAGTGATAAGACCAACATGTCACCAAAGATCAAAACTGCATTCAACGCTAAAAGTTCTTCTGGAGAGTCATCTCGAGGATCAAACAACAAAACGGGATTTTCTTCATATCCATCAATTGATCCAAACTTTTCAGCAACCAAAAATGGCAAAATGTTACAATGCAACATTGCATTAAACCTTGAGAATGATCAAAATTTCTCGGAAGAGGTTGCAAAAGGTCACATGTCTTTGTTAGTGACTGTGTTAGAGTCATATGAAAGTTTAGTTGTAGGACGGATCGGAAATCCAATGTTGACAAAAGAGGATTATGATCAGATTGATGCTGAGGAAATGGAGTTAATGGATATAAAGTGGTGTTTGGCAAGTGTGTTGAGAAGAGCTGAGAAATTCAAACAAATCACAGGAAGAGATGACTTCCGTGATGCAAATGTTTCTACTTTAGGTTTTGATAAATCTAAAGTTACTTGTTTTCGTCGCAGGGAAAAAGGGCATTTCAAGCGAGAATGCACAAACCGCGAAGCAAGTGGAGCTCAAAATCCTTTCAACAACAATGATTATTATCGGAAAGCAATTTATCATCAAGTTGCTCAACAACCAAATCAACAACAATCACAAACTGCTCATGCTAGGAAGGAGATTGAAGAATAAAAGAAAGCTTATATGGTGAATCAAGATGATGGAAGTTCGTCTAAAGGATTCAGTTGGGATAAATATATTTTAGCAGATAGTAAAGCATGTTTGATAAACAAAATGATAGATCAAGATGATGAAAGGCTTCCAAAAGGTTTTAGTTGGGATGACTATGATCCTAACAAAACTTCAGATCATAAAGCTTTTGTTGCTCAAGTTGTTGAAGATAGTGATAATGATGACTATTATGCAAACAGAATGAAAGAGCACTTAAGAATGCTAGAGGAGAGTGATGACAGTGATGATAAAAAAGTTCGAGTGAAAAAGAAGAAAGTTAAAAAACAAGTTAACAGTGACGATGAAGAAGTTCGTGTGATAAAGAGAAAGGTAAAAGAAATTCCAGCTTTCAAAGTTGAAGTAGAAGCTGATGCACGGAAAATTCCCGTGAAATGTGAAACCTGTGAAGCAGTGAAGAAGCAAAACAGTACTTTGATTCACAACATGAACAGATTGAAAGAATCTTACGATGTTCTAAACAAAGCCATGAATCAATACAATCAATCAAGCAGTGAACAAGCAACAGCTATGAAGACACTTCAAGGAGCTTTTATGACAAAGCAGAAAATTGTCAATAATTACATTGAAAAGTGTGTTGTGCTGGAACAGAAACTGGAAACCTAGAGGATTGAAACAGAAAGGGTAAACAGGTTGTTAAAAAGTTACTCATGTACTTCTTATGTTATTGACATGATTTATCCAACCGTTGAAGGCATGAAGGCGTTTGAAGAAGAAGATATTGAAGAAAAGAATTCTGGTAAGAAACCTAGTGCCAGTTATACCAAGTGTCCGCCTCCGCTTGAAAATGGATATTCTCCACGAAATCCTAATCTGGAGAGAGTCAAAAAGGCAACAAATTTACAGTGGGAATCTAAGTCTTCAGATAATTTGCCAGACAATATTGATGTCACTTTCACTTCATCTGATACTGATCATGAGTCAGAATTAATAAAGAAAGTGGTCGATCTGGTGTTGGATAAAGATGAAACCGAGGAGTCAAAGTCGGAGTCAAATTCAGAGTCAAAGTCTGAAACGTCAAGTCCAACAGTCAAAAAGGGCAAACGGGTTTACAATAAAGAGTTTATGTTATCAAAATCTAATTTGAATGATGAAACATTCAAAGTAGCATATACTTTGAATGATTCTGACAAATTATATTCTGATGAAGAATTTCCAATAAGAGGTGTTAAAACTGAAATGATCAAAAAGGTTTTCAAACTAACAGAAATTAATATTTCTGAAATAAAAGGTGTAAATCTTACTGAAAAACCTAAAAAGTACACCTCAAGAGATAAACAAAGGTTAAACAAGAAAAAGGGTTACAGTTCTGGTTCTGGTTTTAAAAAGAAACCAAACCGTAATGGTAATTTTAAAAGGAAAGGTCTTGGATTTATTCCACCAAAAAATCATAAAAATGAGAAAACTTATAAACCAAAAACTGTATTTGTTTCAGGGACATCATCAGAAGAAGAAAAAGTTCAATTGTTTAGGAAACAGACAAACAAAGAATTCCTTGCGAAGAAGCAAGAGGAAGCGAGGAAGGAAGTTGCTCAGAAGAAGATGGAGACTAGAACCTGTTTTCAATGCAAAACAATTGGTCATATTGCCAGGAATTGTCCTAAGGCAATACAAACAAAACAGGGAGTCTCTGAAAAATTGAAAGAAAAGATTGTTGAAAATGAACCACCAATCAAACAATTTAAAATTTTTAAAAATTCAAAATTTGAGGTTGGTGAATGTTCAAAAAGTTTTTATAGAAGAAAAGTGAACCTTAACAACCAAAAATGGGTTGTTAAGAATTCAGATGCTAGTTTTGGTGATGAATCTGACTCGTCAAAGTCAGAGAAGCCACAAGTTGAGATAAAAATTGTAAATTCAGTTCCACCATTTGATGATGCAAAATTTCCACCATTGCGGGCTGAAAATTTAAAATCAAAAGTTGGAAAAGTTGAGATTTCAAATCAATTTTTTTCTGAAAAGAAAGATTTTGATGTTGAAAAAGCCTTTAGCCCCAAAGTTCAAAATATTTTTGGAAAATGGTTGACGGGAAGGTAAAAGGGGTAAAGGAATTCTATGAGAAAAAGAAGAAAGGAAAGAAATCGAGTGTTGATAACTCAGAATCTCCCAAGGACCGTCATGCTTGGGAGAATCTCGATAACTGAAAAACCTGACTTACCGGAGCTCCCAGGTTGGTAAGAGTGGAGCAGGTATCGGCATCTTTCTTGAGAAATTCACATTTGTGAAATTTCGATCTACAAGTGGTGTGTTTGTGAAAAACATACAAGTGGTTATTGGTTGCTCCTACAAGTGGTGATTCAAGGACATTAAGTTGTAATTGATTTATCTTTCCATCAAGTGATTAAAAATGAACAATGTGATGAGTTTTTCCCCTAACCTACAAGTGGTTTATAAAATCAACAAAACTAATTTTCCCGAAAAACCATTTTGATTAAAACAAACTTAAGTGTTTTGAAATCTTAATGGGAAAATAGTTTGTTGTAAGGGGGAGTTCTGATTGTTTATGCTAAAGAGGATAGCGAATTGAAGCGATTCGATATCAGTTTGTCACTTTACTTTGTACAGTATGTGTTCAAATTTTTTCTCAGAAAAATCAAAATTTGAAATATATTTTTTATTTTAGGGGGAGTAAAAATTTTTAGAAATTTCGAAAATTTGAAAAAGCCAAAAACATGAGAAAATTCAAAATGAGTTTTGTTGTGAAAAAGAGGAAATGATAGTACATCAGTGGATTATCACAACACGCTAAAGATATGGAAAGTCAAAAGTGATAAACGATCTCACTGATGATATCCCAGTAGGTTTTCGCATGCTTAGTAGATTGTATTCGAGATATAAACCTAAATATCAAACTTACTTATCTTGTGGGGAACATCTCTCGGATATATGGGTAACCCCTGAAATCTTGTTTGAAGGGCTTTCTATTTCTGACATACTAGGTCATTGTGCGTGGTGATATCTGGGGTATTATACCTGGACTTATGATTTTGCGGGAGCAATAACCTAGTCCTCGTATAATACTTTGCATTGCTTTAATCTTAAAGCTCGCCCTCAGCATAAAAATGATGAAACATTGAAAAATGCTAATCATTTGCTGTTGAAAATAAAAGATTCTCTAAAGGGAACCCACCTAAAAGCGAACCATCATCTCTCTGATTTTGCGGAAGCAATAGCATGAGCTCTCATGGTCTCGCATTGAACCCCTTTACAGATATCACTAGTGTACATTCACCTGTAAGACTGAATATAGGAGTCTGGATACGGGAGTATATTCTGAGGTGGGACACGCGAATAAGTTTAAGTCTCTAAAACATTAATCTAGTATCTCGAAACAGTTGAACTTTGTGTGAAAATTTAAGTGGATCAGTATACTGACAATCTAAGTGAATCGTTTAGAACTTAAAATGTTTAAAGCTTAACGGTGTTGGTGATTTGTTTCTTAAACTGATATGATCCTCTTACGTAAACTCGAAAAAAATATTGTTTGTAAATATTTCTTTACTGCATTTCATTAATATTAAAATCCAAAAAGTTTTTCAGTATGTTTTAGTATAAATTTTGAAAATTTAAAAAGATTTTTGACAACTGATGATGGAGAGCTGATTTTCAAAATTCCGAGTGCTAAAAATGATGAACAGGTTTGGGAAAGTGTGTTTGAAAAAGATTTTCTTACAAGTGGTCATTCGAGATTATAAATGTTAAATTATTTTGAATGATATTTTCAAGTGATGGTTTGAAATTGATTCTACATGTGGTAAGCAGAGATTAAATTTGTCAAATTTTAAATTTGTGAAATTTATTTCTGGGTAGAGATTTGTGCAGGTCCCTGTGTCTAAGCCTGAGCAAGAGTGTGAGCCAGGTCACGATTCTAGAACAAGAGCTATGTAAGATTACGATCCTTGAACAATTTAAGGGGGAGTCTGCTAGCTAAGGGGAGTCTGTAGATGCAAGAGCCAGATTCGAATCCTGAGGATCACGTAAGCTGATAATGCTGATGAACGTAAAGAATTAAGAGACCTAATCTAGAGAGGATAAAGCCAGGTTGTGATTCTAATAGAGAAAGTAAAAGAGAGAGGGAGAAGAGATTAATTGAGGATTGCTTACAATCGAGAATATTTTGGAAGAGAGCACGAAGACTGATAAAGATTGAAGACTCGATATACTGAAGACTAGTACTGAAGACTCGTCGACATCCAAGGGGGAGTCTGTTGGTTCATATGTCTGTCGACTTCGTCTTGTATCATGTCTTGTAATAGATTAGTTAGATCAGGGCACGTTGTACTAGAAAATGTGAAAAATATAGGAAACATTCATTTCGCACGAAATGAGAATTGTTCATTTCGTACGAAATAGCAATGGCTATTTCGTACGAAATGGAAAATCCATTTCGTTTGAGTGGTTTCGTGCGGAATGAGTGAGTCTATAAATACTAGGTCGTGTCAAATCATTTGTAACGTTCTGATTCCGGTGCTGAAGTGCTGCCGAAGTGTCTCCAGCCTGTAAAACGTTGTGTTTTCAATATAAAAGACAGTTTAAAGTGATTTTTGTGTAATTCAGCTGAAACAAATTCGATACGATTGAATTTCGCTTCTCGAATTGAATAGAACTCTTCTGAACGACTCGTTTTGGGTCTTCAAATGATCCTACAAAGAACAAGGTGATGAATGAACCTCGTGTGTGTGAATTCAACAAAACTAATTTTTCCAGAAAAAACCATTTTGATTAAAACAAACTTAAGTGTTTTGAAATCATAATGGGAAAATAGTTTGTTGTCAGGGGGAGTTCTGATTGTTTATGCCAAGTGGATGGCGAATTGAAGTAATTCACATCATGTTGTCATGTTATTTGTACAGTTTATTGCTTTCATTTTCAAATTTTCCAGAAAATCAAAATTGAAACATATTTTGATTTTAGGGGGAGTAAGAAAATTTAGAAATTTTGAAAAATACAAAAACATGAAAAAATCTAAAAGGTAAAAAACATCGAAAAATTCAAAATGAGTTTTGTTGTGAAAAAGAGGAAATGATAGTACATCAGTAAACAATCACAGTACTCTAAAGAATTGGAAAGTTAAAAATGTGATAAACGGTCTCACTGATGATGTGCCAGTAGGTTTTTGCATGCTTAGTAGATTGTGTTCGAGATATAAACCTAAATATCATACTTACTTATTTCGTGGGGAACATCTCTCGGATATATAGGTAACCCGTGAAATCTTGTTTGAAGGGCTTTCTATTTCTGACATACTAGGTCTTTGTGCGTGGTGATATCTGGGGTATTATACCAGGACTTCTGATTTTGCGGGAGCAATAGCCTAGTCCTCGTATAATACTTTGCATTGCTTTAATCTTAAAGCTCGCCCTCAGCCTAAAAAATGATGAAACATTGAAAAATGCTAATCATGTGCTGTTGAAGAAAAGATTCTCTAAAGGGAACACACCTAAAGTCGAACCATCATCTCTCTGATTTTGCGGAAGCAATAGCCTGAGCTCTCATGGTCTCGCATTTAACCCCTTACAGATATCATTAGTGTACATTCACCTATAAGACTGCATATAGGAGTCTGGATACAGGAGTATATTCTGAGGTGGTACACGCGAATAAGTTTAAGTGCTTAAAACATTAATCTCGTATCTCGAAACAGTTGAAATTTGTGTGAAGATTTAAGTGGATCAGTATACTGACAATCTAAGTGAATCGTTTAGAACTTAAAGTGTTTAAAGCTCAACGGTGCTAGTGATTTGTCTCAAAAACTGATATGATCCTCTTACACAAACTCACAAAAATATTGTCTGTAAATATTTCTTTACTGCTTTTCTTTAAAAACAAAAAAAACCCAAAATGAATGTGTTTTAGCATAAAATTTTGAAAAAGTCAAAAAGATTTTATATCATCTTATTTTCGACAACTGATGTTGGAAAGTTGATTTTCAAAATTCCGAGTGCTAAACATGATGAACAACAGGTGAGGGGTAGTTTGTTTGAAATGAGGAAAGATTTCGAAATGAAAATGTCAAATCTGAATGTTATTCTTACAAGTGGTCATCAGAAATTATAAATGTTAAATCATTTTGAACGATATCTGCAAGTGGTATATAAATTTGTCAAATTGTTAAATTTGTGAAATTTATTTTGAGGTAGAGATTTGTGCAGGTAAAGCCAGGTTACGATCTTAGAACCTGTGAAAGTCTGTAGATTGTGAATTCCAGACTGCGATCCCAGCTTATCGATAGGGGGAGTCTGAAGATGTTAGAGCCAGATTCAGATCCTGGAACAATACTCAAGACAGAAGCTGTTAATGCTGAAGAATTTATAGAATCAAGAGACCTGATCAAGAGAGATTAGAGCCAGGTTGCGATTCTGGAAGAGAAAGAGAGAGAAGATAGAGAATGAGGATACTTACAATGGAGAATACTTTGGAAAGAGCGAGAAGACTGATAAAGACTGAAGATGTGACATACCGAAGACTCGACACTGAAGACTTCGTCAACATCCAAGGGGGAGTCTGTTGGTACATATGTCTGTCGACTTCGTCTTGTATCGAGTCTTGTAACTAGAATGATAGATCAAGTCACGTAGATAGAGAAAAATGAGAAACATGTAAGGTAAAGCCATTTCGCACGAAATGGAGTTTCCATTTCGTACGAAATGACACTGGCCATTTCGCACGAAATGGGCATGTCCATTCCATGCGAAATGGTTCTCCTATAAATACCTGATTTGAGTCTTTCATTTGTAACTTTGGATTCCGGTAGCGAAGCTCTGCCGAAGTGTCTCCAGCCCATGTATCTTTGTTAAATCAATACTAGAGACAGTTTAAATGATTCTAAGTGTATATCAAGCTGAACGAAGATCAAATCAATGAATTCCGCCTCTGATTTGGTCTGAGATCTCTTATGAACGACTCGTTTGGTCGTGAAAACGATCCTACATTAGTTTACCCATATTATACAAATATCCAAACTTGTCGGGCCTAAATCACATTCCATTCTGGTCTCCGCTTAATCTAGCGTTTCGAACCGTAAAGTATCTTTCAAACTAACCGGTCTAAGTCTTTTACTTAAATAAAGACCCATTAGTATCCTAATAGGTTAATAAACCTTCCATACAGATTGAGTAGCTTCGACAGAAGATATTTACATAAGGCTTTAGGAAATATACGGTTGAGTTACATCCTTTCACATCTAGCTCAGGTAAATACTTTTAACTTATTTTTCGTTATACGGGCTTGGGATACGGTATTATAATAATACCACTTGGTCGGGTATGAAATCATTTAATCGGATTGTGATTAATAAATTTGCATAACCCATTTTAATCTGTTTTGTTTGATAACATAAACATTGGGGGTTAATACGACCGTGTCCTGGATATCCTCGGCTCATTTCATTTGAAAATGGCCACGACCTATGCACGGGTTGTAGGCATACACCTGACAGATGCAAATGCTAAATAACCCACATATTTGGGATAACTCATTTGTGGGTTTTATAAGTGGTGAGTCGGTTAATCATGACCGGCTTCCAAACCGGCCCCATATGTATGACAAACATGTAAAACTGTATACAAGATTTTATTAAAGATTGTCCCAAGCTATAAATGGTTTGTGCCTTGTGCGCCTAAATCAATTTTTCATAAACTCTTTTAAAATGAGTCAGTTAATTGTATTTACCAGTGAAAACTGACGTATTTTCCAAAGACTAAGTGACAGGTACCTCTCGAAACTAGGCTGGAGCTACTTGGTGTCAACTAAGAGGATCTTGCAAATCCTTAGTTGCCTGAAGTCTGTTATTTCAGTTTCTTGTATGTTGTTTTTATGATCCGCATGTGGATCTCTATTACAACCAGTCTGTATATTCTTTTATTTGGACACTTGGACACTATGGTTTGTAATAGTAATTAAATACCAAGACCTCCGCTGTGCTATTATATTGTGTATATTGACTATGATGATATCAACTACGTCATGATATTCCCTACCGGGCCCACCGGTAATATGTGGAAATATCAGGGTGTGACACATCCGCACGAATTGGTAATCCCAATTCACACGAATCAGCATAACAGTTGGTGTTTTTTAAAGAATTGTCACATCCGTATGAACCGGAATTTCCGATTCGCACGAATGCGCACACTTGTGGTTGACCAGTCAAAGTTGTTCGATTTGCACGAAACGGCATTCCCGTTCGCGTGAAAGGGGTTTTTGTTATTGTTTCAAGTTTTATTTGATCGTGTGTTGATTTTTGCAGGTACTTCTCGAATATTTCAAAGTTGGTAATCATGGAGTCAGAATTCTATAACGAATTTTATGACACTTTCACAACTTCAACAACATCCACGCCAAACAATGTTTTGAATGTCATATCTGAAAGTCTAAACCTTGATAATGCTTATGGAACCTATCAAAAACCACCCAAACTTATGAACATAGAGGATTATAATAGGTGAAAAGATAGATTTGAAAGTAGGCTAAAAGCTTATGCATTCGAAAGCTGGAAAATGTTACAAATAGGATATAATCCTCCAAAAGATGATCAAGGTGTTGAAGTATCATTTGTTGATTATACTAAAGAAGATAAAGATGATTTCTCTAACCAACAAAAAATGATTACACTTTTACAACAATCAGTTAGAGATGATATAATTTCTTTGCTTCAATACGATAAAGCATCAAAATCTTAGTGGGCGACTTTAAAAAGTAAGTTTGATGGCGGGAAAGAGATAATGAAAAACAAAAAATCACTGCTAAAGAACGAGTTTGATTTGTTTAGCTGTCAGAAGGGTGAAAATGTCCGACACATAATAGAGCGTTTATGTTATCTGAAACTTGAGTTAGAAAGATTTAATATTAAAAAGGACAAAGAGGAAATCATAGACAAACTCATTGAGGCATTACCCAATGAAGATGATTGGCAAACATATATCATGGTTCTTAAAAATGGTGCAAAGTTTGATGAGATGAATTTAGAACAGCTGATTGAAAAGCTGGAAGGTCATGAGCTGGAACTCCGAAAGCAAAACAATATGAACCACTCAAATTATCAGCAGAACGTGAGTTTATATTATCTCGGAAGCATGTTTTCGAACAATCAATCGTCAAAGATTGGTACTGCATTTAGTGCAGAGAACTCGAATGAATCACCAAAAAGCAGTTCTTCGAATGGTGGTTCATCGAGTAGTGGTTTTGGTTATTCGAGCTTAACTGCCAACAATCAATCATCGTCTACATCAAACAACCATCAGAATCAAACCAACTCCAATGTGAATGTGATACAATACAACGTCGCTGTAAATCTAAACAGCGCACCGAGTATGAGTGCTGATTCAGCGAAACAGCAGATGGTCTTCTTAGCATCCATTTTAGAATCTTACGAAAGTCTTGTGGCGGGTAAGATCGAAAACCCGAACATGACCAAAGAAGACTACGATCAAATCGATCCAGAGGAGATGGAGTTGATCGACATCAGATGGTGCATGGCAAGCATGATCAGAAGAGCTCAGAGATTTATGGAGATTACTGGTAGACAATGCATTGGAGGTCCTACAATAAAACTTGGATTTGACAAATCCAAAGTTACCTGCTTCAAATGTAAACAAAAAGGACACTTCAAGGGTGAATGTCCAAACCAGGATGTGGATGAAAGCGTGAATCCGTTCCACGATGATTATTATCGGAAAGCAGTTTATCATTGCAACAAAGAACAACCACCAAAGATCAGTCGACCACAGATCGATGAAGGATCTTCAAAGGAGAAAAACAGAGCATTGGTTGTTACTCAGGAGGATGAGGGCTTCAACTGGAACAAGTATATTCTGAATGAGGGAGTTGCATTGGTTGCTGAGTTGAAGTGGAATCGAGAAGAAAATATTACACGTAGAAGGCTGGATAGAATGTATGATATCTAGAAAGAAGCAAAAGAAGCCAGGATGTGGGATGATGAGAGAAAATGCTACTTAGATCCTGAAGGGAATCCTGCTACTGATCCTAAGATAGTAGATTTCGATGCATTGGTTAAATCCATTCCTACTACTGAAGAGCAATATAACGATGTCTTGGCGATGAAGAAAAAGAAAGAAGAATCAGAGAAGAAGCATGTAGAAGAAATCATCGATGTGAAGTGTTGATCCCAGATAGAGATACCCAAATACTTAATATGGCAAGTGATTTCAACAAATAGGAAAATATTATGCGGAACTAGAAATCAAACTTTCAAGAAACAACTTATAGAATGTTCAAGTGAATTAATGACTTTGAGAAACAAAGTTATTGGACATTACAAAATGAATACTCAAAGAATTCTATTCGAAGAGTAATGAAGTTTGTGGTGTGTGTATTGAATGCTAAGCACAACTCATTTAACCTTCTGAGTTGATATCTCTATTTATAGAGAGTCTAGATCTGAATAAACATTTGTTTATTTATCACTTGCTCTGCACAAAGGGAGTTTTTGGCATATTCATTGAATCGGTTATTGCCAACTTGTTGCTTTTTGGGTTTGTGTCAGGGCTTATCTAGAAGGTAAGTTGGTCCACCAGAATTTATGGTGACCACCTTACCAGAATTCTGATGAACTTGATCATCAGTTTTCTGGTGATCAGACTTACCAGATTCTGATGATAAATACCAGATTTATCATCAGACTTCATCAGAAAGGTCTTTGTCTGATTGTCTTCTTTGTCTTGATCTTTTCCTGATGCTTAGTTGAAGATGTATCTTTCTTTTCTTCTTGTCAAGTTATCATGTAGGCACCTTTTTAGTGATACTCCTTGACTGTATCTTCAGCTTATGATCAAGATGATCATCTTTTTCTTCAATACTTACATTTAAAGTTTTCTAACAATTTCCCCCTAAGTATTGTAAGAAAAATGAACTACCTTACGACAAATGAAATATACTTAAGAAAATTTCCCAAACAGTGGAAACAAAATACTTCTGTTTTGAAACAGATTACATGAATGAACAATCATAAAAATTAAACATGTTTTCAAAACAATTTCAAACGTTTATGCACATCTCCTGTCTTCAACTTTTTCTTGTAGTGTATGTACTTCTTGCAATTGTCATACATGCGCTTGTACCAAATTTTTGCTTGTATCCACTCATCAATCATCTGCTCAATCTCCTGTCTTTCTTCTTCTTTTTTCTTCCCTTTCTTTTGAAGTTGCTCCTGCCTTTTGTTCATGCACTCCTTAATATATCTCAGTGTTTGGTTGGAGTACTTGCAAATATCAACACTTCTGAACAGAGCCTTATTGTCTTCAAAATCTCTGTACACAACACAGAGATTGTGTCTATTTTTAATCTTGGTCAGTTCAAAGATATCTCCAGTTCTTGCATGATCTTTCAGCTCTAAGGGAATTGAAGTGTCAGGTGAATAAAGATGGACCTTCTTCTTATGCACATACTCATAGTTGATACATAAATCAAAGTCAGCAAAAGCTATTCTTTCAAATAGCTTCATTCCTGCTTTTGATATGCTTTTCAATGCTCTTCTGATAAACTGAGTGTTGCCTTTTTCCTTTTCATAATAGTTCTTCATAAACAGAATATCCAGAGGATGCAGCTTATCAGCAAGGTCTCCATTTGTTACTTTCTGTTCTGAGTTATCTTGTCTAAGAAGAGTGTATCTATTTTGTACAAAGTGTCCTCCATCACCATTAGACCCAATCTTCTCTTGATCTACTTTCATGATTTTCTTTATTGGATTTGGATTAGTGTAGTGGATACTCATTGCACCTCTTTCTAGCCTTTCCTCCCTTATGCCCCTACTATAGGGACTTGGTGGTTTTCAAGCTTATCTTCTTCAGTCCAGTAATATTCCTTTAGGTTGTATTCTGGGAATATCATGACATCTCTGTCAATTTCTTGAACAAAGACTGTTCTAGTTTTAGAAATTTTTCTCTTTACAACCTGTGGCTGTCTTGAAGAGTGAGCTTCCTCTTCCTAGTTCTTCATGGCTTGCTGAGTTATGTCTTTACTAAAGGCAGTGTCCCCAGATGAAGTTTTTTTTGGACCAGATTGTGGGACTTTGATATTCAAATCAGAGATAACCAACGGTGAGGATGCTAACCTTTTCAATATTTCTTCTTTTGAGACCGCAGGAGGTGGACCCATTACAGTGGTTCCAGCTTCAGTGATTGGTGTGACAATGGGTTGCTGCCTGATGGGCTTGGGTACTTCCAGATGAGATGCTTCAACAGGAATGGGCTTCCTGATTTCCTTGGGGTCAATTTTGACCAGTCTGGCAATATTAAAATGCATTCTCTTCATGAGAGATTGCACTTCACCCACAAGTTTGGCATTGTTGGCTTCATTCTCTTGCACTTTAGTGAATTTAGCTTGATTCTTTTCTTGCAGTGCAGCCCATTCTTTTATCAGATTCTCAAGGGCATCAGTGATGCTATTGTTGCTTGCCCTTAGAATTGTGATCTCTTCCAGAACTTTGTTGGATCTGCTTGATTGTCTTGATTCCACAGCATTTGTGACTTGTGTTTTAATCTTCTCCATTTATGTGAAGATTTTCTCAATTTCTGATGCAGAGATGCTGGTTTCTGGTGTCTTTTCTTTCTGTTTCTGCAGAGCTTTCAGAGCTTCAGTGTTTTTCTCTGTTTGTGTCTTGATAAGTTCCATTGATTCTGATAAGGTCTTCAATTCAGCTCTTTGACCTTTTACTTCTGACATTTAGTACGTTATCCAGAACTCTTTGAAGATTTTCTTGTGTCATTTGAGGTGGTTCAGGGATATTTGGAACAACAGATATTCTTTCTAACACTGTTGATGCATATTTTGTGGACACGACTCGGCTCGGTTCAACTTGGCTCAGTTCGACTTGGTTTCGACTTGAAGACACGAAGATCAAGACGAAGACTTGTGTTTGTACTTTGTCTGTATTCGGTCACGATGTAAACGATGTCCTTGTCAGTCCTGTAAGTTGACCAAGTCAACCGTCCTCCTGGTTTGACTTGGCCAATCTGTTAGAAATATGG
This sequence comes from Helianthus tuberosus, assembly GCA_030545235.1. Classification (NCBI taxonomy): domain Eukaryota; kingdom Viridiplantae; phylum Streptophyta; class Magnoliopsida; order Asterales; family Asteraceae; genus Helianthus; species Helianthus tuberosus. The sequence goes on from CM060452.1 coordinate 160,848,665, forward strand.
TTGTCTATGTCGAAGGATAAGGCATCGAAGGATAGTGTAAATCCTTCGATGCCCACGAAAGATATGCTTCGATGGAAACTAATAGACCTCGAAGGATACACCATCCTTCGAGGTGCTTGTGAATCCTTCGATGGCTTTGACATCGATAGATGATCCTTCGACCATCTATCGAATCCTTCGGACAGACAACCAATGCTGGGTATATATATACCCATGTATTGTGTGTTCAAAGTATGACTTGAGAGACTTGGAAGACAGATACACACACACTCACTTGAGAGCATTCTGTCCAAAATCACACACACACGAGAGAGAGTTTACGGAATACATCTGTAAACATTGAGCTTGTAACTGGAACCTTCATTCGTATTAATACAAGTGGTGTTAATCGGTGAACTTTGTGTGTCGTGCTTTTGCGTGTTCTAACTCGGTTTGCATGCTAGCTTGGATTCCGCACTCGCTAGTGTGTTAATATAACAAGGATAAGGTTTCACACCCATCCGGGAAGAGGGACCTACAAGTGGTATCAGAGCTTTGGCTCTTTTCCTTGTTAAAACCGAGTATTTTAGAGTGTTTCGGGTTTTTGAAGTTCATAATTTTCTGAAAATTTTCTGTTTAAACTTCGAAAATCATTGCATGTTGTTGAAAGTTGTTATAAAAGTCTTGTTGTTCTTCATTTTCACATTGTTAAAAGTTGGTTTTTATTGAGTTTTCGGCCAAAACCCGTGTTCCGAAGTGTCGGTTTTCTGGAAAATTCAAATTTTCTGTGTTTGTTCTTGGTATCTTCATCATATCTTCAAGTGTTATTCAAAGTGTTGCATGTTTTGATCTTGTTTGACTATTTTCAAAAGTTGTTTGTGTTGGGAAGGGAACCAAATCAAAGTTGGTGAAAAAGCAGGGTCTGACCATACTTTCTGTCTTCTGCCATTTGCCGAAAGTTCCTACCAACCCGTCACACTTTCACCAACCTGTCTACTTTGTGTCAGTTGTGTCAGTTGGAATCGAAGGATATCTTTCGACCTCGAAAGATCATCTTACGATCAGGAAGGCTCGAAAGATAATCATCTTTCGACCCATCATTCGAATTCAGAGACATATCCTTCGATCAAGGATTCGAAAGATAAGGATATACATTCGAAAGATAAGGATCTGTCAAATTGTGAATCTTTCGAGTTAGTGAATCTTTCGAAACCATTGTTCGAGACTCAACAGTGATCTTTCGAACACTGTTGATCTTTCGAACAAGTGTCTGTCTTTCGAACCTGTGTGCATCTTTCGACCCTAATTTGTTTTAGCTTAACAGTTTGTGTTTTTCAGGACTTTCGATCAAGGATCCTTCGGCTGTTTGGTTATCATTCGAAATCTTAATATAGTTTGTGAAAATTAATTTTATTTTAAATCAATTTTCACCTAATATTTTAATTTTTATAAAATGGGAACAAACGATCAGTGGGATCCAACCGCGTGGACTCTAACATCTTCACGATCATCAGTTACCCAACCTGAGCCAGAATTCGACAGATCTGCATGGATGCGATCTATTGCTCCAACTCAAGCTGCAATGATTACTGCAAATCAATGGGCACTGGTCACAAATCAACACAACAGCATTCAATCTATGATGCAGAACGACAGTGAAACTGGTACAAGCACAAAACCGCCAAAGCTGAATCACATCAATGATTGGGGATGGTGGAAAGATAGGTTGAGAACTTATGTTCAGGGGCAAGGTCAAGATCTATGGATGTGTTTCTTCACTCCATTTGAAAACGAATTGGAAGTTGCAGGATCAAATCCAGAAACTTACAGCACTCTGACTGATGCAGATAAGAAGAAGATTGAGTTAGAAAAGAAAGCCTTCATGATTCTCACGCAAGCTCTTAACAGAGACATTTACCACCAGTTTGTTTATTGCACTACTACTAAAAGCTTGTGGGATATGCTCACGTTAAGATGTGAAGGAAACGCTCAATCAAGAAAGATCAAGCAAGATTTGCTGAAGAAAGAGTTTGAAGGATTTACGTGTATGGAGAATGAGACTTTGGCAGATTTATCTACAAGGTTTCATCACTTGTTGAGCGAGATGTTTGCTTTTAAAGTCAATGCCACTCCACAAGAAATGACGAAGAGATTTGCTGATAGCTTACCAGCAAAGTGGAGCAGTTATCTTGAAATCCTTAAAGAAAATGGTGTTTTAGACACAATCACCGTTTATGATTTAATTCAAAAATTGGAGAACAAGGATGTAGAAGAAAAACTGAAGGCGAAAAGGACACTCACTCCTCAAAGTCCAGAGATGTATTTTGGGATTGCTGGAGGTATTGGTGGAGAAAGACCAGCTTCTCAACACGCGAAGCTTCAAACTGCTTTCGTCTCAAACACCGGATCTTCCACAACAGATCAGTTTGATCCTTCAGCATACTTGATGTATCCAAGACCAGATGCGAAACCGACAGCTCCTCAGCAGCAACAACCGCAACAGCAAGGGTTTTATGGAAGCTCTTCAAACATTCATGCCACTTCCAATCCAAACACTGTCAGACTAGACACTTCCAACTTTTCCAAAGTCAGTGTCGAAATAGCCAAGGAGCATATGGAGATGTTGAATACCTTGGTTAGTGCTTATTGTGGATTGATCCCAGGTCAGATTGGGAATATCAATCTAACCAATGAAGATTATCAGCAAGTGGATAGAGATGAGTTTGAGATGATGGATATTAAATGGGCTCTTGCTAGTGCTATTCGGAGAGCGAAGGAGTTTATGGAAAGAACGGGGCGAACCAACTTGGAAAGCAAGAAAGATACCAAGTATGGTTTCGACAAGCAAGCTGTGACATGCTTTAACTGTGGTGAAAGGGGTCACTTCAAAAGGGAATGCACAAGACCTGCTCAGCATGGAAACCAAAACCCCTTCAGAAATCAAGGCAACCAGCAGCACCAGAACAGGAACAATGTTCGTACGTTGGTACCTGTCAACAACCAAAGCCAACCAGGGTCATCAAATGCCAACCGGGGACTCGTGGTTCAAATGGATGAAGGCTGTGATTGGTCGCTTCAGCTTGGAGAAGGAGGAAACGGTGGAACAGCATGTTATGCTAAGGTGACAGAGAAGATAGTAGAACCCGTGTCTGCTGGTGAATCTTCAGAAGATGAAGATAGTTCGGGTTATAGTGGGAGCACAGATGGGGAATCACTAGATGTTGGTGATTTATCAAGTGATGCTTTAGATTTGAAGGTTGATGAACTTTTGGCTGAAGCTGAAGTATTATGCAAGAGAAGATCTATTCTATGCCAGAAATCTGCTGGAACTTCCGAGAAGCTTGCTAAGTTCTTCTCTGAAGATGGATCTTTTTCTTTCCATTCAGCCTTTACGGCTAATGTCGACAGTTCATCAGGCCAGGTAAGTGTCGATGAACCCACTGTAGTTAACTGTGAAAATTGTGATAGTTTAAAGGTTAAATATGCTGAACAGGAAAGTAAATTTGAAGTCACACACAAACACAATCAAGAATTGATTGTAGATCTTTCCAAAGCAACTGAAGCTAACTTGTTTTTAACCAGAAATGAAAAGGAATTTAAAGCTACAATTGCGTCATTAAAACATGATGTTTCTGAATTACAAAAGGCTGTTTTAAGAAAACAACATGTTAACAATGATTTAATTGACACAATTGAAAAGCAAATGGTAGAGTTAGCTACAGCTCGGTGTGAATGTGAGACAATCAAGCAGAAATTGGAAAGCTATTCCAATTCCCGCTATGTTTTGGATCACATTATTGACGTTCAGAAGAAAAAGGGGGATCGGAAATGTAATGGATTCAAATCATGTCCTCCCCCAATGAATCACAATTACTCCAAATCGCCTGATGTTGAGGATATGCCCCGTTTTGAACCTACAGTGCCACTCAATCTAGATGATTTTGCAGCAGGCCTCGGGTTCACAACTGGTACATCATCCTCAGGTCAATCTGAATCTGAGTCTGAGAATGTGACAGATTCATCATGTGTTAAGGAACAGAGTCCTCCCACTGTTGAGGATACTGATTCTTCGGATGATGAATCTGATACATCGGATGATGAGTCTATAAAAATTGTGAATCAACAGTCTAACTCGGTTACAACAGATATTCCAATTGAGAATCACATCTTGTGTGATCCACCAGTGGAACCGAGTAAGACTGAGATGTCAAAAGGAATGCAGTCCCTTGTATCTGGTTGTGAAGGGAATAACTTGTTGTATACGCTCAAAGGAGATGACAAAATCTACTCTAACAAAGATTTCCCAATTAAAAATGTAAATCAAGATTTAATTGAGCAAATTTTTGAAGGATGTATTGAAAAGTTTTTGGGAAACAAAAGTGGCAAAGTAACAGTCACTCAATGTGATCCAATTCCGTGTGAACAAATTAGAAAACAATACGGAAACCAAAAACCAATTGAGCGAAAACTACAAGTTAAGTCAGGAAAGGGTAAGGGACAGGGAAATAAGGCTCAGAACAAGAATGTTCAAGCACCTAAAGTTCAGCAGCAAAAGGTGCAAAACAAAAGAGCTCCCGTTAAGAAAAGAGAACAGAAGGTGAACTTTGTTGGATCAAAGGGTACAGATAAACTTGAAACATTTCAGGATAAATCTAACATTGATTTTATAAAACAAGTTAGAATTTTGAAACGAAATGATCAGAATAATTACACCCAACATACCAAAGGATGTGATTTAGGTCCAAGTACATCTAGATCACAAAGTTCATTGTCTGGTTCTCAGTCTGGTCATCAACATGTTTCTCCGAGGTTTGTAGAGCGGAGAATGTGTTTTGAGTGTGGCACAATTGGGCATATTGTGAGATACTGCCCATACCTGCAAAAGTTGAAGGCTCCCCTAGAAACCAATTACCAAAAACGATCGTTTTCCTCGAAACAAGACCCGCGTGTCTTGAAAGAAAAGGAAAAGAAGTTGAAACAAAAGAATCAAAAGGTAATTGAAAAGGCCTTAAAGGCAGAGGTGAAAGAAGAAAAACCTGTTCAAGCAAAACCTAAAACGGTAAAACCCGTAAATGCAAAAACAAATTCAAATACTGGTACAGAACAAACAGTTTGGAAACCAAAACAGGTAATTCAGTCAGGGGGAGCACCGCAGGTTCTTTTTCCTAATCATCAGGAGATTGAGATCACCTTCCTTGATGATCAAGGACGACCCAAGTCCACAAAGGCCTGGGTCCCCCTCTCCGTTTAATCTTTGAATGAGTGTGTAGGATATTCCAGGAGGAACTTTCGATAGTCGTAAGATTGTTGATAGTGGAGTGTCCATGCACGAAATAGGCGACAGAAGAAATTGTTGCCTTTGATGGAGAGAAAAGAAAAAGGGAAAACAGAAATGTCTGTTGAAAAAGATTGAAAAGCTTCGACAAATTGAAAATCATTCCAACGTTTAAATTGTCAAAGGCTTTGATCGGGTCCCCAGGATAGATTCAAACAAAATGTACGCACCTGCAGCACGTTTGAAGTTCAAAATCAACAAGATGAACGTGCAGTGTACATTTCTTCGCGGTGTGTTTGAAGAAAATGTGTTTGTTGAACAAACCAACCTGGTGTGCGGATGCCTTGGCTTGGGTTGAACAACCGCACACCACTTCTCAAGAGAAAGACAAAAACCTTCGCTGGTGAAATGTTGAAGACCAGCCGGACCCAAAGGTTTATGATCTTGTTGCTGTCAAGAGACTTCTCAGTAGCTACAAAGAACCGACTTTGAAATCCACACCGGGTGGATATCCAGTTGGGAAAGCACTCAGATTCCTTGCAATGCACGAAGCAGTTGCAGGATACGGTTTTAAATTTCTAATCTCTCTTTTACTTGTCGATATTTAAGCTACTTTATAAATTGTTATCCTCTCGCAGCACTCTTTGGCCAGACAATGTTGTCATGGTCAGCACCGTAAACCGACATGCCAACTGATTTTTCCAAAATTCGATAAATCTTTTCAGATTAAAAATTAATTTTGGTAAACGGCATTGAGGTAAAACATGAGTTAACCAACATCGGAAAGTCATTTTTGTAAATACCTTTGTGTTTTTAAATTTTATCTTAGTTTGTTGATTTTAGGGGGAGTAAATCCAAAATTTGAAAAATCCAAAAACATCGAAAAATTTCAAAAGCACAAAAACAATAGAAAAACAAAAATGAGTTTCCTGGCGAGAAAAAGAGAAAATGATAGTACATCAGTGGTCTGTCCAAACCTCTTTAAACCTTAAATGAAAAAGCGATAAGCAGCTCTATATAAGATGTATCGGTAGGCTCACAATCATTTTAAAGTGTGCAGGGTGATATAAACTTAAAATCGACTGAAGACTGGGTGGGAACCATTCATTGGCATATGGTCTTAGTACCGAAATTTCGTTTGAGAGATTGCCGAGGTTCTGAGATATTCGGTCTTTATGCTGCTTATCATCTGGGTATCATGGTTGTATCTTTTACCGAAAAATAACGGGGACGCAAGTCTAGATCTTCCATGATACCATACATACGTGTACATATCTCATACTGCATTCGACCTCAATAAGTGATAAACAATCACATGTCCATACAAAATAAGTGATAAAATATCACATTTATCCGGGAGTCAAGTTCGTCTCTCTGCTGTACGAAAGTACTGACCTGTTCACGGACTTGCTCCTGTGCCCTCATGCATATGAAAATCAAGTTCCTCATCAATAAGTGATTATATCACATAGGGCTTGTTTTCAAATCAAAATAAGTGAGAATCTCACATCATATACGGTCAAACAGATGATAATCGGTATACTCACCGGTAAGATGAACCCTCGTGCATACCTTGATACGGGAATGTGTCGTGATGTGGATGAACACCGGTCGGTAAGTATAAATCATACCTTAACGTATCCCCTCGCCATGATTACTAATGATAAGTTGAGCTTAAGTGGACAACAATACCGATAATTGTTATAGGATGCTTATCTTAATGTTAAATAATTGAACAAAAAGAGCGTTTTGGCATGACCGTACACTGATATGATTCTCTTACCCTCGAAACTCGCAAAAAGAATGTCTGTAGATATTTATTTACTGCTTTTAGTTTCTGTATCTCTATATATATTTATTTATTGCTTTCCGTCTTTACATTTGAAAAATGAAAATTCCAAAAAGATTTTAGGTGTGTTTTAATATAAACTTTATAAAAGCCAAAAAGATTTTGCTTCTAGTTTATTTTTGATTGACTGATGTTGGAACTCGAGTCTATCCTACCCAAAATCCTGATTCTAAGCCGGAAAACAATTGCATCTTCATAAACTGTCGAAGTTAACAAGTGTTGAAAGTTAAAGGATTAAAATTGAATATTTTTCTAAACTTTCAAAATATTGTCGGTTGGTGTTTGATTGAGATTTGATCTCATATGTGTCATTTGTTTAAATGTTATCTATATTCCAAGCGGTTGTTCTCATTATGCGTTTAGCTTTCTTGCATGTGCAGATGCTAAAGGCGAGGAGAACATGGTCGATGACAAAGCTTTGGAATGAAGACACGAAGTGGAGGCACTCAAAGGATAAAGTGATCGAGTTGCCGCTGACACTTCATCAACACCACAAGGATCTGAATAATTGACAAGTCAAAAGATTCACGAGCATGACTCAATGGAGAGCTCAATCTAAGGGGGAGTTTATTGACACACTTCCTAAACACAAAAGGGGAGTTTTGTTGATACACTTTCTACTTACGACACGTGAAGACTTTGAAGATCCTCCGACGTTAAAGACATCGAAGTTGAATCTTACGAATAGCGTTGAACCTCACAAGAGTGTGAAAGGGGGAGTTGTTGATGCAAGTTGAACCTCACGAGTAGCGTCCAAGGGGGAGTTTGTTGATGCATATTTTGTGGACACGACTCGGCTCGGTTCAACTTGGCTCAGTTCGACTTGGTTTCGACTTGAAGACACGAAGATCAAGACGAAGACTTGTGTTTGTACTTTGTCTGTATTCGGTCACGATGTAAACGATGTCCTTGTCAGTCCTGTAAGTTGACCAAGTCAACCGTCCTCCTGGTTTGACTTGGCCAATCTGTTAGAAATATGGTTGTCTATGTCGAAGGATAAGGCATCGAAGGATAGTGTAAATCCTTCGATGCCCACGAAAGATATGCTTCGATGGAAACTAATAGACCTCGAAGGATACACCATCCTTCGAGGTGCTTGTGAATCCTTCGATGGCTTTGACATCGATAGATGATCCTTCGACCATCTATCGAATCCTTCGGACAGACAACCAATGCTGGGTATATATATACCCATGTATTGTGTGTTCAAAGTATGACTTGAGAGACTTGGAAGACAGATACACACACACTCACTTGAGAGCATTCTGTCCAAAATCACACACACACGAGAGAGAGTTTACGGAATACATCTGTAAACATTGAGCTTGTAACTGGAACCTTCATTCGTATTAATACAAGTGGTGTTAATCGGTGAACTTTGTGTGTCGTGCTTTTGCGTGTTCTAACTCGGTTTGCATGCTAGCTTGGATTCCGCACTCGCTAGTGTGTTAATATAACAAGGATAAGGTTTCACACTCATCCGGGAAGAGGGACCTACAAACACACCAGTTGCAAACACATTTGTAGCTGTTTTGGAAATGATTGGTGTACCCTTGGATTTACCAGAATCTGGTACATTCTTAAGCCTGCCAGATTCATCTCCACCAGATATGAAAAACTCATTTTCACCCTGGATTTCCTTATATCCTTGAATCATTCCAGTGAATGATTCTCCATAAGTTGTTGAGACAAACATATTATCTCTTCCCAGATTTCCTTGATCAGTTTCCTGATCTCCATTTGTTGGGATCTCAAACTCCTCCTCATCATCTGATTCAGATTTGAGATGAAGTGAACTAGATATTTCCTCATTATCAACAGTTTGTCTAGGTTCAACTTAGTAAGATGCAGTAATTGAATCTTCAGAATTTGACCTATTTATTGAAGTGTCAACTAAAACTGTGTTTAAAAGAGAATCAGTACCAGCAACATGAGACTCTTCAAATTGTAGGACTTCTGTGTCTTGATTTGTTGTACCAGCAACATGTGATTCCTCATAGTGCTGGACTTCAGTGTCTTGATGGGTTTCAACTTCAAAGTGGAATCCAGCATCAGGATTCTGATGGCTTTCTTCAAATTCTGGTGCTTCCCTGTTTCTGGTAAATTTTTGATCATCAGAATTGGGTTTTCTTCAGTAGGTCCTGATTCTAATGTCCAAGATTTTTGAACTTCTTCTTCTTCTGGTGAAGAAGAGCGGACATACACTTCATTTGTGGGTGCATCTGATGGTGTGACAGGTTTGTTGAGGATCTCCTCATGTTTCAGTCTGTATGGTGAATTTGGTTAAATTAAATTCAACATACTTTCTGGTAACATAGGAACATCCCTACTTGATGCCCAACCCTGATTTGCACTCAATAGCTTCATTGTTGTTGAACTCCAAACATCTTCTAAGATAGGAATTTCTACATTCCTTTCTACAAATGTTTTAACAATGAAGATTGAAATGAACCTTGGGTATGGTAAATGAGAAGAGATTTTCTCATTTCTTATGAGGATTGATCTTTTTATCAAGTTGTAGATTTCTGTCCCATAATCAAGTTTGAACCCTGTTATGAGTCCATACATGATTGACAGGATTGATTGGTTCACTTGATCCGTTCCTCCTATCTCTGAAGTGAGGCACTTGTTTAAAGTTTCCATCATGACTTGCGAGAATGTTGGCAGTTCATTTCTTATGAATTCACCAATTTTTATGATATTCTTATTCTTGTATCCTAGCTCAATGAAGAAATTTATCAGCTCCTCTTTTTCTAGGGTTTGAACGTAGTTACCAAAAAACACGAAGCTCAAGCCATTGTCTTACTCTTGAAGGGGTTAATGTCACAGAGACATTGCAACAAACATGAGCAGTGACTTGATTTCCCCATCTTTACTGAAAGTGTGGATGAATTGCTGCAACATTCTCTCCGGTACTTCTCTTCCTTTAGTCAGTGCTCTTGAGATTGGACATCTCAAGAGGAATTCCACCAGAAGTTGACATCTTTCGTCATATTCAGAATGCTCTGTATTCATCAGTAAATTGTTCTCCTTTATTGGCAAAAATTGATGATCTTCAATAAATGGAACATCATGTTGAACAATTAGAATGTTGAGATTAACTTCTACCATTGCTAAATTTTGAGAGTTAGGGTTTGATTTTAAGGAATTTTGGCTTTTGAAAAAACAGAGGGTTTTTAGGGTTTAAGGCTTTTTGTGAGGAAGAAGGTGAGTGATGAAAATTTCTGCCAAGGTTGGGTTTTATAGTGAGAGGTTTAGCAGAGATTTAGTTGTTATGGGAGTTAAGGGGACATGGAAAATGGGTTGTAATAGCGGTTAATAGGTCATTAATTACCTTTATTACCGTTAGATCGTGTGATGTGAGGTTTGGTTCAGAAAGTAACCGTTGGATCATGGGTATCAAGGTAAAATTAATGGGTATTATACGTGCAATCGTGGGTTTTGATCATGTCTTCTCAACTTGCATTTTCTTCAATTATTCCTTTTGTTTAGAAAATAACTGAATTTGATTGGAGAACACTAACGGCCACATGACACCTTTCCTTTTGTGGGACCCATTTTTGAGAAATGGTCCAATAATTTGCCTTTGTATTCTTCCCCCTTTTTGAAAGTCAAAATTCAATTCTGGTGACGTCACCAGAAATAAATCCCATTTTCTGATGAATCAAGTCTTGTTGATGATGTTTTTCTATTGTCAAGTCAACATAATTTATCAGACTGAGAAGTTCCCCCTTGATAGAGCAATCTAGTTCCTTGTTGATGTTTTCTGTTGACAAGTCAACTGAGGTCGACAGAAGTCAACAAGTCTCCCCCCCCCTTTTTTGAGATGAGAGGGAATGAGTAAAGGATCAGAAGAGTGACTTACATATGGTTTTCTGGTAGTGTCCAAGCCCGCTGTTCTTTCTTCAAGGAAATTTTTTTGTGAAAAAGTTTTAAATGATGAGTGATGATGAATAGTTTTTCTAAAGTTTTCACACGGTTGTTTTCTCATTTTATCATTTATCATTCTTTTTTGAAGTTTTAACTTTCCAGAAAAATTTTTGATTTTTAACATCTTTTTGAACAAAGATATTTTTATCAGATTTGAAGTTATTTTACAAGATTTTACCTGATTTCAACTTTATGTTATCCGAAACTTAGGGTTTTGTGACATATGTTTTGTTTCTGATGAACACAAGTTGTTTTTGTGGTATTTAACTTCTTTACTTTAACATATGCTTTTTACCCATTTTGTTTTTCCTTCCCCCCAATCAATGAACCAGAAAACAAAAATTTTAAAAGCATGATATATTAACATTAAATAAACGTAAAAAATAAACAAAACAAACAAACTAAACTAAAAACAACCTAATCAAGGTCTATCCCTTCTTCTCCATAGATGATTTCATGAAATAACCAAAGAGGAGTCTCCAAACCAGTGTTGCGGTCAGTTGGTATGAGCCTGTTGTTTCTGATATTTTGTCGAAGTATCATTTCTGCTCTGGGGAACCACACAGGAATGCCTCCAAAATTTAGCTGGTTAGTGATTATCCTTATCAGGAAACGAGGATACACTAAAAAGGGTCTGCCAGACCATAGGTTGCTTGCAAAATCTTTCATTAAATAATGAGAGAAATTGTAAGGGATGTCCTGTACAAGTGCATGTATAGGCTCCATCAACCTGTAGGAGACTTCATGATGGTTAATGATTTTCTTTGAAAAGCATGCCCCCATTTGAGTTACCAAGTACTGCCATGGCTTGATGAAGCCAGTTTTGGAGATTGGCCTAAATGGGTTTTCTGGATTGTACCCCATTTGCTCTAGGGTTTCATCTATCTGGTCTCTTGTAAAGAGGAGAACATCGTTGTCATCATCAAGGTTTAAAACCCTTCTGATGATGTCCTCAATCACCACTATAGGTCTGTTGAGCACAATACTTCCAATGGAAGTTAAACCCCTTCATGCAGCAGTAAAGTTGCATTTCTCCAGAACATTTGCAAAATGTTTGGGTAAACCATGATGTGTGCTGAGAGGGCGTATGCCAAACGGCTTGACATAAGCATGTTTAGGATGACTTGGCATCCTACCCATTAAGGACCCTCAAAGTTGGTCCTAATCCTAAGGTTGTGATATGGATGACGTGGGAGTGGAAAACTATCAGCACTGATGGTTGCCATTTTTGGTTGAAAGAAGTGGAGAAGATGAAAAGTTTCTCTAGGGTTTTTCTTGGATGAAAGTGACTGAATAAGCTTAAAGTGGTAGACATTTATAGTAAAATTTAAGTTTTCCTTAAATGACATCTACCTACTTTAGATTATGTATCTCCATTTTCTTTGTTATTAAATTTTCTGTCAGGTGGCAAAAGAATAAATGAGATAAAATCTCCCGCATTAATGGTTTAGGCGGCCATTTCTGATAATTTATCATGATTATCTGCCTATATGTCACTTCTATCTCTTTAATATTGATGAAATGTAATGAATGAAGGAGAGAGAGTTAACTACCATTAACAAGTTCCCAGAAGCTTTCTGTCCATGACGTTATCAATCCTATTCTAAAGAGATAAAATTTGTGATTACCCTAGTCTAAAGAGATAAACTTTGCAATTATAAAATAAAGAAAATGAAAGAAAAATAAAGAATACAGATGTAAACGAATAAAATTTACAAAATCAATGAGAAATGATGATTACAAATGGACTTTGTTCATGTATGTGAAAAGATAAAGAAAAATATGATATCTCAAGTTTCATAAAAAATTCTGTGGACATGGTCAACTTCTGGTGACTTACCAGATTTTCTGGTGAAATGTGAATTTTCTGATAGATTATCAGAGTTTTCACCAGAAATCGGGTTATTGGATTTTATCACCCCCAACTATCGGCCTTTGGCCGTTGCCACCCCCAACTAACACTTTGACACCCGATACCCCCAACTTGACTTTTAGTTTGTGCTGGCACCATTCAGTTAAATCTTTACTAACTCAGTTAGGTTTTTAATCCTATGTGGCCAATTCTTGATGACTTGGCTTGTTTTTATCCTACGTGTCCATTGTGTGTATATTATTTATATAAAGAAAAAATTCTTTGTCTCTCTACCTCTCTTTCTCTCTCTACCATTCATCATCATCATCATCCTCAACACAACTTCAGCCATTAACAACCAACACTTTCACCGTGAGCCACCAACTTCCACCTCAAACCACAATATCATCACCATACATATTACTTGAAACAACCCACACTCACCTCTGTGAGCCACCAAACTGTCACCACTACCACCGTTACTCCATCTCCTATTAACCACCACCCACGATTATCATCGACCACCGTACAATCTATCTTCGCCGAACCAGATCCACCTCCACCACTCCGTCCAACTTCCACGATTAACCACCTTCACCATTCAACACACCAAACACCCATCTTCGAACACCCACCTTCGACCGTACCATCATCACAACCATAATTGTAACAACCCGCACTTTTGTGCGTTGTTATTGCTCGTTATACTCGTTACGCCTAGCACCAGAGATTCGAATCATAATGTAACTATATCGCACACATCGCTATATCGAAACATTTTCGCATATTATCGCATATTTTATCACTAACACATCACATTGCACTTGCTGACAACCACGAAGATGTCAAGTGAGGACCAATTCTACCCTCCTTGATAGCCGTAATGTGTCGCAGGGCAATTCACTACTTAATACGCACAATAACGTTCACAATGACATAGAGAGATGACCTATTCTACCCTCCTCAATGACTGTGAAGCGTCGCAAAGTAATCGCATACTCGAAACAAAACCCGGTTATTGTATCGCAACTTTGAATAATAAAATATATATATGAATACGTACATACGGCCCTTATGAATAAATAAATATATAGTAATAATAAATGTAGGAAACGCGTACCCAAAACTATCGCAACGCTTGAAATAACGTAGCTCGTCACGCCGAAGATCCAATAGGATAGGCCATCCGAACGGATAGGCCATCCGGACGGATATGCCATCCGAACGGATAGGCCATCCGAACAGATAGGCCATCCGACCCGAATCACCAAATCACCTCCACCCTTCTCTCTTGCCTATAAATACCACTTGAACAGTGATGTGACAGCTCCCACTCGACCAGCATGTTCTTGGACCCTTTTTCTCTCGATTTCTCGCGATTCCGGTAAGATCTTAACCTAAATCTTGTACTTCTATGATCTACACTCAATTCTACACCATTCTATCTTTTAAAACTAGACTTTTAACCATGAAATCTACTGATTTGAGGTGTTTAAAGATGATGTCATCAAGATTTCATGATGAACTTCAAAGAGTGACCTCGTTTTACCATAAACAACTCAGATCAGAGTGATTTCCACATGTTTTTATATCAAATCTCACCAAAATCCATGGATCTAATTAAAGTAATGTGTGATTTCGGGTTAAACATGGAGAAACCGTCAAGAACAGCCAGATCTGATGGAACGCGGTGGTTCCCGGCCGTTAGAACGGGTCGGAGCTGATGGAATTTCATTTGTTTAATGCGATGTCACACCGTTTCGATCAAACCACTCGTATTCTTTCCAGAAACCATCAAGAACGGTGTGATCAGGACGTTGGAACGAACTACTGTCACCGGATAAGGTCATCCGACCGGATAAGTCTCATCCGACCGGACGGTGTCATACGACCGGATTGTGTCATCCGACCGGATAAGTGACATACGACCGGATAAGTCTCATCCGACTGTACGGTGTCATCCGACCGGATAAGTGACATACGACCAGATAGCCTCATCCGACCGGATAGTCTCATCCGACCGGATATGCTCATCCGACTGGATATGCTCATCCGACCAGGTAAGGCCATCTAACCAGACCAGGTCATCCGACCGGATAAGCTCATCCGACCAGATTGACACTAGGCCGTTTACTCAACTATTCCCGTTTAGCACGCCGTGTATCGCTTACGATACCATTCGATGTTTAGGCTAACTCAGATCCGCTCTCAACCGATCCAACCAAGTTGTGTTCTCGCTGAATACGCACTGTGAGTATACTCGAACCCCTTTTAATCGCATTTTTGGGTGTAACATACGTTCCTAACAAATCAAACTTATCAAACGAAATATTCAATCAAACTATATATCACTTGCGAATGACTGTTATGTATATTTATACGTGATGCTAGTTACATATGCGTTAGGACTTATACTCGTGAGGTCCCGCCTTAACTAGTATAGTACTATAGCACCCGACGGGGTCTAGTTAGGATGAATAGCAATCGCAATCACAGCTCGAGTGACTTAGCTGGTAGTATCTGTCTTTTCGCATGTATGTCGAGGTATCCCGTTTATGTATTTGGTAATTCGCAACACTTTTAACTATTTTATCGCTACACTATCAAACTTGTATACTCGCCAATACTTTTGTATTGGCGTTGTTTTAACGTATGTTGCAGGTTAGATCGCTATCTACATCAAATCAAGCTAGGGAGTTTAGAAATTCTCCTAAAATCTAGGTTGTCGGATTTGTATTGTTCGAGAGGACAAGAAATCTGTGATAACTTATGTGATTGTATTATTTGTTAGTAAGGGATAACGAATGTAATAAATATTATCGCAATATAGTTGTTATGGATTCTCTTGAGCAATCTGATTCGCCTAGTGCCGCACCCCGATGATTCCGCCATCGGTTGGGGTGTGACAGATTGGTATCAGAGCCATAACTATAGGGAATTAGGAAAGACACGACCTAGTCCGAGTTCGTTGTCTTAGAAATAACCTAGTCTATAGTCTAAGTACCAACGGGCCGACTCGTGCGAACTTAGTGGGAATTGCACGGGCCTACTTGATACTCTCATTCGAAGTCGCTAAAACTACTACTTCGTGTGAACACCGCATACTACGATTTCACGCGAAGAGCCTTTCCTAAGGCCTGAATATTACTTAGCCTTTCCTGAGGCCAACACAATACACATGTTTTCAAAATTATTCGCATATGACAACCGAGTGATCCAGTCGAGACCAGGTGTGAAAACCAAGAACTCTCGATAGGATTGCTCACTCAGCGCCTTTTTCTAGCACGAGAACCTTTCATCGAGCTAGGAGTGACATCCACATCTCGACGAAAGCCTCCATTTCGAAATTCTAGTGGAACTCACGAATTTATTCGAAGAGCATAACCACAATTAGGAATGAAGCTGTTAAGTCAGGGGTGAAACCCGTATCTTAATAAACCGTCCCACTCTCTAAAATGGTTTTCAAAAAGCTCTCACCAAGGACTCGACCATAACAACGACTCGAGCCAATCGATGATTAGGAAGACGAATGCCATGAGCTGCATCCCAGTGGAAGCATAAGTCTCCTAGGTTAACGCGCGTGCACAAACTTATTAGGTATAGTTGGGCTACCTTGGGTAGTCGATGCCTAAACAACCGAGGCACTCCGATTTCTTTACTAAGCCTACGACTCACCGGTTTTACGTTTTGATGAACCTAGTTACGCTTTATGTGTTTATGAATTATCAATTTTCGCTTCCTGTTTTACAAAACGCACAACTCGCACAGCCATCGCAATCTAAAACGAAGACCGAATGTTCGCAACAAAACAATTGTCTAAATTACTCGCTTACGCTCTCGCTCTCTTCCTCTCATCGCGTTCTCGCGTATTCTACACCGATATATATATGTGTGTAAGTATAAACTACAACTATCTATATCTAAATACAAGCAAATCATTGTGTGAGAACTTAGAAATCTCGTGTCTCCTATGTGGCTCCTATGTGAAATCTAGCATATTACGCGTTACAAGTTTTGATCGCGCTCAATCACATCGCAAAACTCAAAATCATTATGATCGAATCTCATTCCAAATCTCTCTCTGTCTAGATGCCTTCCAACAACTCTACCTCGAGACGAGCAGCTAGGAGAAGAGCCAAACGAAGCGCCGATAAGATGATTGCCTCGGTTGTGACCAAGGAAGTGGCCAAAGTTATTCCTCAAATTGTCGCTCAGGTGCACTCTCTCAGCAACTCTCGAACCTCAGAAGACTTCAAGACAGAAGCGCCGCAATCTGCTTTTCTCTACAAACACTTCAAAGCCTGTGATCCGATGGAATTCACGGGTGAAGGAGGTGTGACCCAACTACTCCAGTGGTTCGATTCTATCGATGTTACCCTTCGTCAAAGTGGGTGTCCCGATAGTTTCCGTACCACTTGCGCAACCGGAGTATTTCAATCGCGAGCACTCGACTGGTGGACCGCCGAACGCAACAAACATGGGATCTCCGCAGCTTACACTCTCTCTTGGGATGAGCTGAAAGAGCTCATGAAGAAAGGGTACTGCCCTCCCCATGAAATCCAGAAGCTAGAAGACGAATTTTGGAAAATCAAGCAAGACGGAAGTGACAATGCTGGCTACACCACAAGGTTCAAACAGCTTAGCATAATCTGCCCAAGTCAAGTCAACACTTCAGAAAAAGCCATCCCGAAGTACATTCGCGGCTTGCCTGAGTGTGTGGGTGATTTTATCGAAGCTGCAAGACCTGCTACATCGAAGAAACCTACCGCTTAGCCGTAGAAATCAACGACAAACGAGTCTTGGACGGATGCTTCTCCAAGAATCCTGTCAAACAAGCGCATCAAGCAATAATCATCAATTCTTCTGACGATTCTTCCAGCAAATCTACCGACGATTCTTCTAAGGATTCCTCCGACGATGTCTCCAGCGAATCATCAGACGAATCCGCCGACGACACTGCATCATCTCAGGAAGCTCAGCCCAGCCGTAAATGAAAGACCATGAGCCCAGACTCTTCAACAACTGGACTGTCGCAACCAGAACCTCTCCGAGCAGCTCCAGTTCACTTGAAGCGCGCCTACAACGGAGCTCATCCCCTGTGTCTCACGTGTACGTATCATCACCCGCCGGAAACTAACTGTCGCTTTTGCGCAAATTGCAACTGGTATGGTCATCTTACGTAGCACTTTCGCACAGGACCGCAGCCTTAAGGGATTTCAGCAACAACCGCAGTCTCCACAGAAGTACTCTACAGTAACATTATTTTGCCTTTGATGTTATTGTAATAATACGACTTATCGCCGTCAAACTCTCTTATGTGTGGAACCTATTCTATCTCTCGACGCATGTGGATTCTATTTCTCTCTTATACTCACGCACAATCTAAATGCTAACACTATGTACTGTATAATGTATTTTACCCCTATCATGCGTTCTTGAGATAAGGTACGATGAACGTGCAGGAATCAAATTAATCATGGGTGCACACGGGATTATTTTGGTTAGTGCACGGAGATTGTAGTGAGTTTCAATAATGCCTTAACATTCAGGGCATGGTTAAGCGTGGTGGATACGCCGCTGGTACTTCATATATATAAGTGTCTTGACCATGTCTGACGAAGTGTGACATCTATTCACGGAACAGAGGAGCATGGTTGAAACATGACGGTGTTTCGCTGTGCCAACCGAAGTTTCGTGAAGAAAGTGCCATGTGGAGTTGGAACGTAGACCTATCATACTATTGTGGTTATTTTCGACACACTAAACTATAATACATCGCAAGGCATAACAATCTCAATCGTAAACCCAAGCGTGTACTCGCAAGACTTTTCGTAAGTCGACACGCTCGCAGTCGCGTGGAATCTATCTCGCAAATCGCAATCGTATATTATATGCCTCGCGCTATCGATTTTTGTATATTCTCAATCTCAAACGTTTATTACATGGCTCGAGATCGCAATCGCATATTGTGCGTATCTCGCAATCTCTACCGCGGGTTATCGCTCGTTGTGTGAATCGCTATCGTTTTTAGTGTGTTCTCGCTTAATCGCTTATGTGTGTGCACGCCACTTGGTATGCATCGCTTATTACGCATACCGCTGCGGTGTATCGCTTGCTGAGAATCGCGCAACGTGAATCGCTTGACAAGTATCGCACGTCACTCGTTGCTTTTCGCCGTAACGCTTCTCGCACCTACCTCATCACTTCGATATTTTCATCGCTTATCGCCATCGCTATTCGTGTTATCGGTGCTATCTGCGTTATGTCAGCACTCATGACCTTGCTTCGCGAGATGAAACTAATAGGGTTAAGACATGGTGGTGTTCTAGCCGTATCAGCAGACTTTCGTGGAAAAAGGCCATGTGGGCTATGTTAGTTAAAATTGTGGTGCTATTAAATCTAATCGAATCGCATGTCTTAATCGCTTGCAACACATCGACTGTCGCTATCACTTGACGCTATCGCTCATCACTTTTCGCTTATCGCCGCCATTTCATTTTTACGATTGGTGGTTGGTGTTGCGTTACTAATTATTGTGTACCGTTTATTGCTCCTCGCGCTCGCCAGTGTCACTAAACTGGGTTCGAAAACGCCCTCATCACCCAGTTTACCCAATTCGCTTTCAAGACTTAATCCAACCCTTTCTCATTTGGATCAAGTCATCGCAAATCTGTCTGTACTATGTCGACATGGATGACACTGCCTCACGGGACGGAAGCCATATGAATAAAACATGGTGGATACGCCACTTGTACTTCGTATAAATAAGTGTTTTAGACATATCGTAGAACTTTCGCGGGAAAGTGCCATGCGGGGTCGACCTTAAATTTAAATTTTTAGGTATAATTAAAAGGCTTTGTTTACACAAATTTTAAAATTAACCTTTTCATACAAAACGAGACTTCCTTGAAGACATTGGTGTGACAATCGACTCAAGTCAACGCCGTGTGGCGAGAAAATCTCGTAAAACGAGTTTTTATCACTTTAAAATCTTTTAGTAACCTAACAAAACCCTTCTCATAGCGCTGGTGTGAACATCGCTTCAATTAACGCCACACCGTGAGAAGATTCTCATAAACAAGTTTTCCCTAATTAATCGACTCTTCAGAAATTTACAATGCTTTGGAATCGCATTCCTGTGTGTGTTATCACCTTTGACTGTACGAATCGCATTCTCGTCGCTCTCGCTTGGTCTTCGCAAAGCTCTCGCGCGCTAATTCTCTATCGATCGCTCGCTATCCGGTCGCTTTTAATCACTACTCTCATTCGCATCAACTCTTGCGACCCTCCTTGTGGATTAATTTCGGGACGAAATTTCCTAAAGCAGGGGAGACTGTAACAACCCGCACTTTTGTGCGTTGTTACTGCTCGTTATACTCGTTACACCTAGCACCAGAGATTCGAATCATAATGTAACTATATCGCATACATCGCTATATCGAAACATTTTCGCATATTATCGCATATTTTATCACTAACACATCACATTGCACTTGCTGACAACCACAAAGATGTCAACTGAGGACCAATTCTACCCTCCTTGATAGCCGTAATGTGTCGCAGGGCAACTCACTACTCAAAACGCACAATAACGTTCACAATGACATAGAGAGAGGACCTATTCTACCCTCCTCAATGACTGTGAAGCGTCGCAAAGTAATCGCAAACTCGAAACAAAACCCGGTTATTGTATCGCAACTTTGAATAATAAAATATATATATGAATACGTACATACGGCCCTTATGAATAAATAAATATATAGTAATAATAAATGTAGGAAACGCGTACCCAAAACTATCGCAACGCTCGAAACAACGAAGCTCTTCATGCCGAAGATACAATAGGATGGGCCATCCGAACGGATGGGCCATCCGAACGGATGGGCCATCCGACCCGAATCACCAAATCACCTCCACCCTTCTCTCTTGCCTATAAATAGCCTGTCACTTCACTTGAACAGTGATGCGACAGCTCCCACTCGACCAGCTCGTTCTTGGACCCTTTTTCTCTCGATTTCTCGCGATTCTGGTAAGATCTTAACCTAAATCTTGTACTTCTATGATCTACACTCAATTCTATACCATTCTATCTTTTAAAACTCGACTTTTAACCATGAAATCTACTGATTTGAGGTGTTTAAAGATGATGTCATCAAGAGTTCATGATGAACTTCAAAGAGTGACCTCGTTTTACCATAAACAACTCAGATCAGAGTGATTTCCACATGTTTTTATATCAAATCTCACCAAAATCCATGGATCTAATTAAAGTAATGTGTGATTTCGGGTTAAACATGGAGAAACCGTCAAGAACGGCCAGATCTAATGGAACGGGGGGGTTCCCGGCCATTAGAACGCGATGGAATTTCATTTGTTTAACGCGATGTCACACCGTTTCGAACAAACCACTCGTATTCTTCCCAGAAACCATCAAGAACGGTGTGATCAGGACGTTGGAACGAACTACTGTCAACCGACCAGATGGACCATCCGATCGGATAGACCAACCGACCGGATAAGGTCATCCGACCGGATAAGTCTCATCTGACCGGACGGTGTCATACGACCGGATTGTGTCATCCGACCGGATAAGTGACATACGACCGGATAAGTCTCATCCGACTGTACGGTGTCATCCGACCGGATAAGTGACATACGACCAGATAGCCTCATCCGACCGGATAGTCTCATCCGACCGGATATGCTCATCCGACCGGATATGCTCATCCGACCAGGTAAGGCCATCTAACCAGACCAGGTCATCCGACCGGATAAGCTCATCCGACCGGATTGACACTAGGCCGTTTACTCAACTATTCCCGTTTATCAAGCCGTGTATCGCTTATGTTACCATTCGATGTTTAGGCTAACTCAGACGCGCTCTCAACCGATCCAACCAAGTTGTGTTCTCGCTGAATACGCACTGTGAGTATACTCGAACCCCTTTTAATCGCATTTTTGGGTGTAACATACGTTCCTAACAAATCAAATGTGACATCTGTGCCTCCACGGCCATCGAACAAATACAAAATCAATGAAATGTTGTGTTTCATACTTGGTATTTGTATAAATATGTGTATCATTTGCACATATCAACTCTTGTTCGATTTCAGGCTCTAAATCGCTTTCTGGAAGGTTATACGCGCACTGATGCGTAAATATAACCATTTTAATGCAACAAACACTTTGGGACAGTGACATAGGCTTAACATACCTTAAATAACCTCCACATAACTTAGAAATAAGCTTTGGATGGTTTGGTGTGTTGAAATCAAGATTGTTCGATCGTAGGGACTAGTTGTGTCAAACTGTGAAACTATACCGATTTTGTATAGAAACGAACATTCTGGAACTTGATCATAAGTTAAACATACCCTAAATATCCTTTACATATCTTAGAAATAGGCTTTGAGGGGTTCGGTATGCTAAAATAAACTTTATTGATCAATAGGGACTAAAAGCGTCAAAAAGTGCAAAAGTTTGCATTTTCGCGCATATCTTACGTTCTGAATATATCCAGACATCCAAAAATTTATGTAAGCATTAAAATATTTTATTTTAGTGTTTGGCATAAGAAAAATCCATTCGTCGCTTAATTTGGATCGTTTTTGCGTTCGTTACGACTTCCGTCGTAATTAACCGAACAACGCAACCGTACGACCAAACGAACCGACATCCGAGATGTTTTTGAGCATATTTTAAGTTTCCTATACTTTAACTTCATTTTAGAGCTTTGAAATGGGGTTAACGGGGCTTAAACGTGTCAAAAATGCATCGAAAACCAAGTTTGGGGCTTCGGGGACTAAATCTGCCATTTTTGAAACTTGCTGACCTGCAAGGTCCTTACGGACCATATGGGGATGTGCTTACAGTCCGTAAGCAGTGCTCAGATCAGCAGAAATTCAGAAACATTGAATCTGGTCCTTTCCACCTATTCCAATGGTTTTGATCTCTGGTTTTTCATGCTATGGGCTGGTTTGTGTGGAGAACAAGTCCCCCAATCATTCTCTAACACTTGTAAGGCCAAGATCATTCCCTCTTTTCCAAGAAATGATCTTAACGGTTTTGCAAAAACTATATATAGCATGGCCCTCATTCCATTTTCTGCATATTTGATCTGAGATTTCTCTAAGTGGTTGTGATTATTCACTACCTACCTGAGAAAACTTGGAATCAAATCTATTTGGACCCTTTGTAAGTCCTCTTTCATTCTTTTGTTGCTTTCCTAGCTTAAAAGTCAAACAGTGTTTGACTTTCAGCTTTGACCACGAGTTGGTCAACGAGAAGTTCGTTTGAACTTCATAACGTGAGCGTAATCACGATGGTTATAGTCCCTAGTGACTATACCTACTGATTACCACGTTATCTAGGCTCAGTGACGAGTCGTAGTTTCGGCCAAAATGCGTATTCTCGCGTATTTTGTAACCAAACTACTCTAGGGTATCAAAACCGTTTGTTTTGATATCAAAACTTGTTTTCTAACTTAACTAAACATGTTCTAGCATGTTTAGCTCGTCACTTTTTAGATTAGTGCTTATGTAGAGTCGTAAGTCAAGCGGACTAAACACCCGCTTAGACTTTCGAACACGACCCGTTTGGTCGATCATTAGGATCCGACCAAACATGTTTAGTGACCATAGTTGCATAGGGAATAACCTTCCGAGGTTATACCTTATGGTCACTTAGGTTTAATTAGTTGTATGATAAGTAGTTTATATGCCTTAGGTAAATTACCAAAATACCCTTTTCATGCATAATTGGTAATTAAGCATATGTAACCTAAACTTTTGTCACATAACTGATTATGTAACATTATTTAAACATGTTTTGGCATATAATACTTGTCATAGGACTAGTTAGACGTCTCGAAACGCGCATTTGCGCGCGCGACGCGTTAAAGTAGCATAAGCTACCTTAATGGGTCACGATGGGTCGAAAGCACTTAGGATAGGTTTCAATTTAGGATGTAGGCTTTGATAAACCATATCACATGAGTTCCAACACTTATTTGGTTTACAAGACCTCATTCTGTCCGATCTTCCGATTTAGGCGTCTATTGTTTGACTAGTGATTCGATTACTAGGTGCTGTTTGATTTCTCTGGTTTGCTCGAGTTTGTTGAAGTTCTATTGATTGAGGATACTTTGCACTCCATGTGAGTACATAGTTCCCCTATTTTACTGTTTTCAATTGTTTTGGGGTGATTCATATGTGCTAAATGTTTTCAAGGTTTTAACGATGGTTTTCAAAACGATTTTCGATATTTTAACAATGGTTTCAAAAATGATTAAAATGGTTTATATTAAATTAATAATGATTTCGATATAGTAAACAAACTTGTTGGTTGTATTTACATAACGAATAATATCCATTAGTTTTGGCCGAACCGACCAGTATTAGGTTATGGTACCATAGGATCTGACAAATCCCGTTATCAGACTGCACCCATGGTTATGTGTGGGTTAGGTGGGTAACGACTGAATCTGTGATTGTTAATTTACCCTTTGGTGGTTTATTAATGCGAGAAGCGATAGGCGAGATAGTCGAGTCACGAAGGTTTGGATGTTATTAGCGAGACAATCAAAAGTAGTTTTCACGATTTAAAACGAGAATGATTTAAACGACTAAAGCGATTTTTAACGAATTAAACGATTTGGGTAAACGATTGGTTTTCGGTTAGTGTTTAGATAACGGGACGGGTGTAATGTGATGAAAGCATGGTGGATACGCCGCTGGTACTTCCTATATATAAGTGTTTCCATCGTATTACATACCGTGGCGTTATTTAGTTCACTTGGGTAAACGATTTTGAAACGATGTCACAAAAACGAGGTTTTCGAAATGATATAAACCATACGAGTTTTATTAACGAGATTTATTAACGAGTTTTATTAACGATTTAATACGAGATATTTTACAAATTGGTTTTCTAAAACAAAATGTTTTCGAGTTAAGAATCATGGCTACGAGATTTTACAAATTATAACCAACTTGATTTGAGTTGGTTAATTATGTCGCAATACTACACTTTTCAAAACAAGGTTTTTAATTAAGTATTGCAACATGTAAACTAGCCATGAATCCGACACTCTCAAAAACCTATGTACTCGCCAGCATTTCTTTGCTGACTTTGTTTTCACATATGTTTCAGGTGTTGTTGAATGATGTTGATTGCTAGGATGCAAGCTCACATAGGACTGGACGAGGCCTTAGAGACTTAATAACAATGATAGACTATGTTTAAATTGTTTATTTTGATTTCCAGACGATGTAAATATTCAATGTTTAATAAAACGAAACTTCAATTTCCGTGTGTTTTGAAACAATGATTCTGTTACAACACTCCCCGACGATTCCGCCGCGATTTGTTGTTTTACGCGGTCGGGGTGTGACAAAAAAGTTGGTATCAGAGCTCATGGTTATAGGGAATTAGGTTATTAGTAATGCTTTGACCTAGTCTATAACCTTCCTAGGACCCTAACGCGAGTTTACTTGCGTTTAGTCATAAAACAATACCGTCACCTATCCTTAGGCGACAACCACAACAAGAACACAAAAATCCGTATCTGCTTCGAAAATTAATCATCCGTTCTAGGATGATTGATTACTAGGTTTTGAACCCTCTGTTATAGGGTTTTGAACCCTTCCAGTTTGACTCGTATTTGGCTTAGTGCCTTCTGAGTTTTCAAAATCTCGTCAAAGTTTGGGTCTAAATAATGTGAACACGTGCAAACTGGAAGAGTGAATGCCTGTACTCTGAGTTTTCTGTCTAAGGCTAGAGTGTTCGTACAAATCCGCAGTATCGGACCAGTCATTCTTACCTGGGAACTCTTGGGGTGAGTGTTCACTTATAGCCAAGCATGTCTTCAGTGATACATTAATATGACCTGTTTACTTTGATTAGTCACCGTCTCATTTGTTTGCCTTAGGTAACAAACAAATGATCGCAATTTCTATGCGTTGTTGTTCTGTTTTATTTATCCGATAACATTTCACTTGTTTTCTCCTATGTCTTTCATTCCTCTAGAATGTCTCTTCATCGCAACGACACTCAAATGTCCGAGCAATCTGCCAAATTTGCCCAGCGAATAGGCAAAGTAATCCTTAAGACTGTGGATTTAGGTATCGCCATGTCTCGTCTCAATAATGAGGCCACCCAAGAAGCATCGAAAGAAGCAGAAGCCGAGCCTTCGAAAAAGTCAAAGAAGCGTAAAGCTCCAAAGGGTCTCGTAGCCGTTACACTAAATCAAGCAAAACCTAGCCAGGTGGCACCACCACCAGCCAAGAAGCCGTACTTAGGAACTGCTCCTTTGTGCAATCAGTGTAACCCTCCACCACTATGCCAGTGTCAAATGTCGGAAATGTTTCAACTGTGGACTCATTGGTCATTTGGCATGAGACTGTCGTTCAGTCACTGTGCTAAACTAAGCTTTTCAGAACCCCGTTCAAGTTCAAGCAGATCCAGCACAGGCTCGTTTTCCTCCTGGTATTTGCTACACCTATGGCGAGACGGGTTATGTCAGGGACAGATACCCAAAGATTTTCAATGCAAATCCAACCCACGGATGAGCATTTGGCCGATTAGAAGAAGCTGCTGCTCTGAATAATCCGAATCTTATGTTTATGTTTCTAGTGTTTTCCTTTGAACTCGGAAACAATCGATTTTGTTTATAAATAAATCTTTATTTACAATTCTGATGTACAAATATAGTTGCATGTGTGTATGGCATACCCCTACGATACCTACACCAAAGAACCGTATTTGTAGTTCTCTCGTTCATATGATCGCTCATGAATTCCTCGAAAATTCTAAGTGCTCGCTTCATTCTAAGAAACGAAGTGGCAATTTGAGTAATCATCTTTTTCCTTTTGACCTCACACCGATGCAACTTGGGAGTTTCGACATTATCATTGGGATGGTTTGGCTAACCAAACATCATGCTGAGGTGATTTGTTTCGATAAGATTGTTCACATTCCTCTTTCGTCTGGCGATGTTCTGGAAGTTCATGGCGAAAAACCTTCTGGTAGATTGAAGCTCATGTCATGTACGAAGGCCCAAAGTTATTTAGGAAAAGGATATGTTGCTTTTCTGGCACATGTCACCGAGGAGAAAGGGAAGAGCAAGAGTATTCAGGATATTCCGATTGTTCGGGATTATCCAGAGGTGTTTCCTGATGAACTGCCTGGTTTGCCTCCAGTTCATCAAGTCAAGTTTCATTTTGACCTTGTACCCAATGCCAAGTCAATTGCGAAAGCACCTTATCATCTTGCACCGTCAGAGATGCAAGAGTTATCTGATAAAGGATTCATCCGTCCGAGCTTTTCACCTTGGGGAGCTCCTGTCCTCTTTGTGAAAAAGAAAGATGGATCTTTTCGAATGTGTATCGATTATCGTAAGCTTAATAAGCTTACCATCAAGAATCGATATCCCCTACCTCGAATCGATGATCTCTTTGATCAGCTACAATGTGCTACCTGTTTTTCCAAGATCGATCTGCATTCTGGGTATCACCAACTTCGTGTTCTCGAAGGATATATTCCCAAAACTGCCTTCCGCACAAGATATGGGCATTACGAGTTCACTGTCATGCCTTTTGGTTTGACGAATGCCCCAGCTATCTACATGGACTTAATGAATAGGGTCTGTAAACCTTATTTAGATAAAGTTCATTATTGTGTTCATCGACGGTATCCCTGTTTATTCGAAGTCTCGAGCCGAGCACGAGCAACACCTTCGCTTAACATTGGAACTCCTGAAGAAAGAACAACTTTTTGCTAAATTCTCCAAGTGTGAATTTTGGCTTGAAGAAGTTCAATTCTTGGGTCATATAGTTAATGAGCAGGGTATTCACGTGGATCCATCCAAGATTGTTGCTATTAAGGATTGGAATACACCAACGACACCCACAGAAATTCGTTCTTTTCTTGGTCTCGCTGGTTATTATCGTCGTTTTATTTCAAACTTCTCGAAGATCGCGGTGCCACTCACTGCTTTGACTCAGAAGAATAAGCCTTTGGAGTGGGGATATAAGCAAGAAGAAGCGTTCCGAACGCTGAAACGGAAGCTATGTGATGCTCCTGTTTTGTCCTTGCCCAATGGAAACGATGATTTCGTTGTCTTTTATGACGCGTCGAATCTAGGCCTTGGTTATGTTCTTATGCAATGAGGTAAAGTCATAGTATATACGTCAAGACAGTTGAAAGTTCACGAAAAGAACTACACAACTCATGATCTTGAGTTAGGTGTTGTGGCATTTGCTCTCAAAAATCTGGAGACACTACCTCTATGGAACGAAGTGTGTGGTTTTCACAAGACCACAAAAGTCTCCAGCATATTCTTAATCAGAAGGAGCTGAATATGAGGCAGCGACAATGGGTTGAGCTCTTGAACGATTACGATTTCGAGATTCACTACCTTCCTGGTAAGGCGAATGTCGTAGCCGATGCGCTTGGTCGAAAGGAGCGAGACAAGCTTCATTCTGTTCAAACTCTATCTGATATTCAATCTTGTGTCCTTCAAGCACAACGATCTTGTGTAAACGAAGGATTATTGAAATATGAGCTACCACTTCAACTCGAGCTTAAACTCGAAACGAAAGGGGATGGGTTGCTTTATTTTAAGAATCCTTGTGGATGATTATCGCCCAAATCGGAGCCCTGATTGGATTCCTTGTACACCTTAATATGTACATTACAACTCAATAAGGACAAACCGAATTCCTATTAAGATCTTCCTATCTTCATAGTTAGATTCTTGAAAATATTTAAAGTGCCAAATGAAATCCACGGATTGGATTCCTGGTATGCTTTAAATACCCGTGTCCAAAGATAACAAATTAAAGGTCAAGATAAACAATTATGCGATTATGCGATTATGTGTTTATGTGTTCTCCTCTATGTTTTTGTGTGATCTGATTTTCGTTATCCAAATCCTCATAGAATCTTCCATATCTTCATATGAGGGATTCATAGTAGGATATTCAAAAGGTACTACCCTAAATCCTTAATGGGCTTCTACGTGGTAGTTAAGACCCTTGGGTTACCATTCCATGATTCGAAAAGAGACCCTTGAGTGGTCTAGTTAAAGATTGATTCAGAATCTGGTTAAGAGTGGCATGTGATGATACAGCTGAAAGGACCCTATGGTGGTCCAGTCACACTCATCACAGGTTCATTCATTTGATTTTCCCCTACACATTATCAAATGCACTGTGTGGACTATGCAAGGAATTACGTAATTATGGACGCGTACATAATTATAAAAATTCAGTGCATGGAAACCACAGTAAGATTTATCATGTGTAAGAACCAATAGTGACAACAATAACGAAACGTGAACAATGTAATGGAGGTACGGTGGATGCACCAATGGCGCTTCATATACTTGTATATAGGTGTCCCTCTTACATTGCAAGCATAATGTTATTTAAAGTTACTAGAAGTTTAGAACCCTAACCAGTGTTGTTTTATCTTTCGACTTCATGTTTTGAGCTCTCACAAGTTTCCTCTAATTAAATTTCGGGACGAAATTTCCTGAAGTAGGGGAGACTGTGACATCTGTGCCTCCACGACCATCGAACAAATACCAAATCAATGAAATGTTGTGTTTCATACTTGGGATTTGTATAAATATGTGTATCATTTGCACATATCAACTCTTGTTCGATTTCGGGCCCTAAATCGCTTTCTGGAAGGTTATACGCGCACTGATGCGTAAATATAACCAGTTTAATGCAACAAACACTCCGGGACAGTGACATAGGCTTAACATACCTTAAATAACCTCCACATAACTTAGAAATAAGCTTTGGATGGTTTGGTGTGTTGAAATCAAGATTTCGATCGCAGGGACTAGTTGTGTCAAACTGCGAAACTATACCGATTTGTATAGAAACGAACATTCCGGAACTTGATCATAAGTTAAACATACCCTAAATATCCTTTACATAGATTAGAAATAGGCTTTGAGGGGTTCGGTATGCTAAAATAAACTTTATTGATCAATAGGGACTAAAAGCGTTAAAAAGTGCACAAGTTTGCATTTTCGCGCATATCTTACGTTCTGAATATATCCGGACATCCAAAAATTTATTTAAGCATTAAAATATTTTATTTTAGTGTTTGGCATAAGAAAAATCCATTCGTCGCTTAATTTGGATCGTTTTTGCGTTCGTTACGACTTCCGTCGTAATTAACCGAACAACGCAACCGTACGACCAAACGACCCGACATCCGAGATGTTTTTTAGCATATTTTAAGTTCCCTATACTTTAACTTCATTTTAGAGCTTTGAAATGGGGTTAATGGGGCTTAAACGTGTCAAAAATGCATCGAAAACCAAGTTTGGGGCTTCAGGGACTAAATCTGCCATTTTTGAAACTTGCTGACCTGCAAGGTCCTTACGGACCGTATGGGGATGTGCTTACGGTCCGTAAGCAGTGCTCAGATCAGCAGAAATGCAGAAACATTGAATCTGGTCCTTTCCACCTATTCCAATGGTTTTGATCTCTGGTTTTTCATGCTATGGGCTGGTTTGTGTGGAGAACAAGTCCCCCAATCATTCTCTAACACTTGTAAGGCCAAGATCATTCCTTTTTTTCAAGAAATGATCTTAACGGTTTTGCGAAAACTATATATAGCATGGCCCTCATTCCATTTTCTGCACATTTGATCTGAGATTTATCTAAGTGGTTGTGATTATTCACTACCTGCCTGAGAAAACTTGGAATCAAATCTATTTGGACCCTTTGTAAGTCCTCTTTCATTCTTTTATTGCTTTCCTAGCGTAAAAGTCAAACAGTGTTTGACTTTCAGCTTTGACCACGAGTTGGTCAACGAGAAGTTCGTTTGAACTTCATAACGTGAGCGTAATCACGATGGTTATAGTCCCTAGTGACTATACCCCACTGATTACCACGTTATCTAGGCTCAGTGACGAGTCGTAGTTTCGGCCAAAATGCGTATTCTCGCGTATTTTGTAACCAAACTACTCTAGGGTATCAAAACCGTTTGTTTTGATATCAAAACCTGTTTTCTAACTTAACTAAACATGTTCTAGCATGTTTAGCTCGTCACTTTTTAGATTAGTGCTTATGTAGAGTCATAAGTCAAGCGGACTAAACACCCGCTTAGACTTTCGAACACGACCCGTTTGGTCGATCATTATGATCCAACCAAACATGTTTAGTGACCATAGTTGCATAGGGAATAACCTTCCGAGGTTATACCTTATGGTCACTTAGCTTTAATTAGTTGTATGATAAGTAGTTTATATGCCTTAGGTAAATTACCAAAATACCCTTTGCATGCATAATTGGTAATTAAGCATATGTAACCAAAACTTTTGTCACATAACTGATTATGTAACATTATTTAAACATGTTTTGGCATATAATACTTTTCATAGGACTAGTTAGACGTCTCGAACGCGCATTTGCGCGCGCGACGCTTTAAAGTAGCATAAGCTACCTTAATGGGTCACGATGGGTCGAAAGCACTTAGGATAGGTTTCAATTTAGGATGTAGGCTTTTATAAACCATATCACATGAGTTCCAACACTCATTTGGTTTACAAGACCTCATTCTGTCCGATCTTCCGATTTAGGCGTCTATTGTTTGACTAGTGATTCGATTACTAGGTGCTGTTTGATTTCTCTGGTTTGCTCGAGTTTGTTGAAGTTCTATTGATTGAGGATACTTTGCACTCCATGTGAGTACATAGTTCCCCTATTTTATTGTTTTCAATTGTTTTGGGGTGATTCATATGTGCTAAATGTTTTCAAGGTTTTAACGATGGTTTTCAAAACGATTTTCGATATTTTAACAATGGTTTCAAAAAACGATTAAAATGGATTATATTAAATTAATAACGATTTTGATATAGTAAACAAACTTGTTGGTTGTATTTACATAACGAATAATATCCATTAGTTTTGGCCGAACCGACCAGTATTAGGTTATGGTACCATAGGATCTGACAAATCCCGTTATCAGACTGCACCCATGGTTATGTGTGGGTTAGGTGGGTAACGACTGAATCTGTGATTGTTAATTGACCCTTTGGTGGTTTATTAATGCGAGAAGCGATAGGCGAGATAGTCGAGTCACGAAGGTTTGGATGTTATTAGCGAGACAATCAAAAGTAGTTTTCACGATTTAAAACGAGAATGATTTAAACGACTAAAGCAATTTTTAACGAATTAAACGATTTGGGTAAACGATTGGTTTTCGGTTAGTGTTTAGATAACGGGACGGGTGTAATGTGATGAAAGCATGGTGGATACGCCGCTGGTACTTCCTATATATAAGTGTTTCCATCGTATTACATACCGTGGCGTTATTTAGTTCACTTGGGTAAACGATTTTGAAACGATGTCACACAAACGAGGTTTTCGAAATGATATAAACCATACGAGTTTTTTTAACGAGATTTATTAACGAGTTTTATTAACGATTTAATACGAGATGTTTTACAAATTGGTTTTCTAAAACAAAATGTTTTCGAGTTAAGAATCATGGCTACGAGATTTTACAAATTATAACCAACTTGATTTGAGTTGGTTAATTATGTCGCAATACTACACTTTTCAAAACAAGGTTTTTAATTAAGTATTGCAACATGTAAACTAGCCATGAATCCGACACTCTGAAAAACCTATGTACTCGCCAGCATTTATTTGCTGACTTTGTTTTCACATATGTTTCAGGTGTTGTTGAATGATGTTGATTGCTAGGATGCAAGCTCACATAGGACTGGACGAGGCCTTAGAGACTTAATAACAATGATAGACTATGTTTAAATTGTTTATTTAGATTTCCAGACGATGTAAATATTCAATGTTTAATAAAACGAAACTTCAATTTCCGTGTGTTTTGAAACAATGATTCTGTTACAACACTCCCCGACGATTCCGCCGCGATTTGTTGTTTTACGCGGTCGGGGTGTGACATCAAACTTATCAAACGAAATATTCAATCAAACTATATATCACTTGCGAATGAATGTTATGCATATTTATACGTGATGCTAGTTACATATGCGTTAGGACTTATACTCGCGAGGTCCCGCCTTAACTAGTATAGTACTATAGCACTCGACGGGGTCTAGTTAGGATGAATAGCAATCACAATCGCAGCTCGAGTGACTTAGCTGGTAGTATCTGTTTTTTCGCATGTATGTCGAGGTATCCCGTTTATGTATTTGGTAATTCGCAACACTTTTAACTATTTTATCGCTACACTATCAAACTTGTATACTCGCCAATACTTTTGTATTGACGTTGTTTTAACGTATGTTGCAGGTTAGATCGCTATCTACATCAAATCAAGCTAGGGAGTCTAGAAATTCGCCTAAAATCTAGGTTGTCGGATTTGTATTGTTCGAGAGGACAAGAAATCTGTGATAACTTATGTGATTGTATTATTTGTTAGTATGGGATAACGAATGTAATAAATATTATCGCAATATAGTTGTTATGGATTCTCTTGAGCAATCTGATCCGCCTAGTGCCGCGCCCCGATCATTCCGCCATCGGTTGGGGTGTGACAATAATCGTTCTGATTAGCCTCATACAAACACCACTTGCCACGTTCGTTAACACCCAAAGCAACTTCGACCAAAAAAAAGAAGAGAAAGAGTAGAAAGAGATAATGTCAACCAAATCATCACCACCTATGCAATTCGCCGAACCTGCAGAAACTCCAGCAAGCCCTCATCTTGTGTGTTCTTTGCAATCTGTATCCAGCAAGCCCTCACTTGTATGTTCTTTGCAATCTGTAAGTTCAATCATGTGCCTTTTGTTCAATTTTATGCCATGAACGAAACCTCAACTTGATTTCTATATCATAGTCTGATTCAAACTCAATTTGGGGACAACAAAATTAGGGCTCATATGGAATCTAATTTGGCTGAGATGTCGAGGGGAGAGGTTGAGGTTTTATAAAAAAATGTTTTTCTTTTCAATAAGAATTAAAAAAATATAAAAATATTTGTACTCATCATCATGCCACGTCATACGCCACATAATCATGTCCAACTCATCAGCTATGTGCCACGTAGGATAAAAAACAAACTCAGTTAGTAAAGATTTAACTGAGTGGTGCCAGCACAAACTAAAAGTCAAGTTGGGGGTGCCGGGTGTCAAAGTGTTAGTTGGGGGTGGCAACGGCCAAAGGCCGATAGTTGGGGGTGATAAAATCCAAAAACCCCCATAAATCTGATCAGATGTTTGTATATCAGATTTTTCTTTATTTTGTGACTCAGTTTCTGTTTGTTCAATTTCCATGTTGACCATTCCCAATTTGCTGATCAGAAAATTGTGTCTATTTTCATCTGAAGGTTTAGTGAAAATATCAGCAAATTGATTTTCTGTTGGAACAAAATACATTTCTATGTTACCTTTTTCAACATGGTCTTTTATGAAGTGGTATCTGACATCAACGTGTTTTGTTCTTAAGTGATGCACTGGATTTGAGGTTATTGCAGTGGCACTCATAAAATCACATAAAATTGGAATTTTTGTCAGATTCACTCCATAATCTTTTAGTTGAGTTTGGATCCACAGAACTTGTGAACAACAGCTTGCTGCTTCTACATATTCTGATTCTGCTGTGGATGTGGCAACACAGTTTTGCTTTTTGCTTGCCCAACACACTAATTTTTCTTCCAACATTTGACAGGCACCAGATGTGCTTTTTCTGTCAAGTTTGCAGCCTGCATGATCTGCATCTGTGTATGCAATTAGTTCTAAATTTATGTTCTTAGGATACCATAGGCCAAGATTTGAAGTTCCTTTTAGATATTTAAACACTCTTTTGACAGCTTTCATGTGGGACTCTTTGGGATTGCATTGATACCTTGCCAGAAAACAAGTGGAAAACATTATGTCTGGTCTACTGGCTGTTAGGTATAGCAAGGATCCTATCATTCCCCTATAGGTTTTTATATCTACAGGCTTTCCTTCAACATCAGAATCTAGTTTATTTCCTGTGGCCATGGGAGTTTTTGAAGATGAACAGTTTTCTAATGAATACTTTTTCAAAATAGTTCTGACATACTTTGATTGACTTAAAAATATGCCATCACTTTGTTGTTTAACTTGTAAACCAAGGAAAAAGGTTAATTCACCCATCATGCTCATTTCAAAGTGATTGGTCATAAGTTTCCCAAACTTTTTGTAGAATTTGTCATTTGTGGATCTAAATATTATGTCATCAACATAAATTTGGACCAAAAGTGTGTGCCCCTTGTGTGTTTTTAGAAAGAGTGTTGTATCAATTGTACCTTTGGTGAAGCTAGAATTGATTAAGAAGTTTGATAGTGTTTCATACCATGCTCTTGGAGCTTGCTTCTGTGACAACTGTCACTTTTCCATGTATTTCCGTACATGTTAAACAGTAATTTGTATAAGTGCCTAATCAAGTTAATGACATGAATGATTTCTGATTACTGTCATATACATACAAATGCATTTTATGATGCAAGAATGTTTATCATTACTACATGCAACACAATGTGGTTCATTTAGTGCACGAAACAAAGTTAGCATAGTTATCAGACAAACTAGAAGTACTGACGGGAGTTCAGTACTCAGACAGACATGATGTTAAGACACAGAATGAGCCCCGAAACCAAGAGTTACACTAGAATTGTGTGTAGGAAAATAGGGATCATAAAATTGCCTTCCTAGTGATGATTTAAGTGCCGGAAAGTGCCCAAAACTCACAAAAACTGCAGAATTCTGCATAAATCAGCAAAAATCAGCATTTTAACTACAAAATATAATGCAGAATTATGGTTTAATGGTCTAGAATACCTTCCTAAGTGCCGGGAATCAAAACTGTCATAAAAGACTACATAAAGCACACTAAAATGCGCTACTTAGCACTTTAATGAACCGGTAACCAACCGGACACTACCCGAAACACCAAATTTTCACTAGAAGCATTATTTTAGTGTTACGAAGCTAGTTATGGTCACCAAACATCATAACACATCCTAAAACACTATAACACATATATCCCTAACTAATATCCTTACAATCTAACTTAATTTCCTAACTAAGGATTAAATCACAACTAGACCCCCCCCCCCCAATTGACGGTCCAACATGGGGGATCCACCCATGTATTTCTTTTATATTGTTTAATAAGTTTGTTGTTCTAATTTGCAACATAATATCCAAAATATAAAGAGTTGTTGGAAAGACTTTGTTATAAACCTCAAGACCTTAACCAACATCTCATTCTTCATCTTCACAACACTCTCACCTCTCTTCTCCTCCCACTTGCTCTCGGTTCACATAACCCACACACACACATCCATTTTCATTCAATTCTCAAGCAATCTAAGGACTCTCAAGGGTGTAAGAAGCATAACTAAGAGACTTGGAAGCTTTGGAAGTTGAAGGACCTTCTCCTAGAGCTTTTATCCACCTCATTCATCATCATCATCATCATCATCATCTTCATCTTTGTTTCTTCCCTAGCCATAGAGCTAGTAGTAAGCTCCTCACAACTTGTTATTACTTCTAATTTTAGTGGTTAAAAGGTTATGTAACTTGTTAATATTAAGAATCTCAAAGAAACATAAGCATGATCTTGAACATAAAGCTTAATAACATGAGAATCTAAGTTGTTTAAGTGTATGTATGAAACTTGTTTGTTGATTTCTTGAGATTATGATGTTGATCATCATGAGAAGCTTGCTAGGTGATGATTAAACACATGATCTAGCAAGTATAAGGATGAATCTTGTGAAATTTGTGATGATCATCCTTTATGTTAAACATGAACTTGAATATGAACTTGTTTTAGTGTATGATGATTATGTTTAAAACTTATATGTCTTGAGAATAAAAGATTTCAAAGATAGTATTTTCAAGAAACCAA
Source organism: Helianthus tuberosus (assembly GCA_030545235.1). Lineage (NCBI taxonomy): Eukaryota > Viridiplantae > Streptophyta > Magnoliopsida > Asterales > Asteraceae > Helianthus > Helianthus tuberosus. Next base: position 160,885,439 of record CM060452.1, read on the forward strand.
AGTTTATTACAAGATTTAACATGACCATGGTTTTTAAAGAAAGTAACATGTTTTAGGGTTAAATCAAAGCTAGAAAAGTGTTGGTAACAAGAAAAATACAAGAAGAATAATTTTTAGAAAATCATCATACAAGTTGTAAAGAACTAAAATTTACAAGAATGAGTTTTATAAACTAAAAACCATGTTTTTAGAGGTAACAAAACTTACTAAACAACATGTGAAGTTACTACAAATTTTTACAAACTTTCAAGTTCATGTCATAGTGTAAAATGCATATTTAAAGCATATGGTAAGTTATGTGTAAATTGTTGATGATTGATGTCACACCCCGACTTTCCACGTGTCACCGGTGGGCCCGGTGGGGGAGTATCGTGACGTGGTTGGCAACATAATCGTCAAACAACACAATATTTAATAATGCACAGCGGAAGCAATTTAAAAGATATAACAACCGAAATTATTATTGTAATAACCAATGTCACAATATTCGGAAGTTTATCCACAGAAGGATCGAACATAAAATGGAAACAATAGTTCAACAGACTTTTAGGCATCTTAAGCTTGCGAGACTTCTACTGATGCTAAGGAGAAATATCCAGCCAATTTCGTATAGTACCTGCATTTAGCCTTTTTGGAAAATACGTCAGTTTACACTGGTAAATACATTCAACTGACTCATTTTGAAAATGGTTTTAAGGAAATTGATTTGGATGCACGTGGCACAAAATATCTTTTATAATTTGATTAAAATGCACAGAGGCAAAATTAATCTTTTTAACTTGGGAGAATTATTTAATATTAAAATCTTGTGAACGAATTACATGTTACTTATGCGTTCAGTAGCCCGGATCTAGTCCGGGTTAAAGATCAATAGACACACCACAATAATGAGTTATACACTGCCAGGTGTACGCCTACACCCCGTGCTCAGGTCATGGCCATCTCGTAAGATGATGCCAAGGATATCCGGGACATGGTCATTAACCCCCCAAAGGCTGTAAAGTAAACAAGACTGTTTAAACGAGCCGATCAAATTATTCAACTACCCACTAAGCATGGAGATTTGATGCCCGATCAAGCGGTATGCTATATACCGTAACCCAAGCCCGTATAGGGAAAATAAGTTATAAGTATTTACCTGAGCTAAATATAAATTCAATCCCAGCCGTATATCAAATCAGCAAGTACAGATAGCTTTTACTGGGCTCCTAATCTGGAACGAAGGTTTTTAATAACCTATTAGAATCCTAACGGGTCTTTAATTAAGCTTAGCTTAGACCGGCTAGTTTCAAAGATACGGTTCGTACGCACGATTAAGCGAAGACCGGATAGAATGCGATTTAGACCCGACAAGTTCAGAGACTTGTTTAATATGGGTCCTTCATGCACATTCTGGATTTTGAGATTAAACCGATGAGGTTTGACCCGTTTCGGCTAATTCATGTAAACTTGTTACCTAAACCTAACCGAACGCGTAATAAGCGTAATGGGTATCCGTAAGAGCCATATACAGGTTTCCTAAGTTAATATGCTTCAAATATGTTGTGACATCAGTAGGATGTCTTTCATTATGCCCGAAATGAAATTAAACACAAACTATGCCCCGTAGGGGTAGTTTGGTCATTTTAAAGGTTGTAAAAGAGTTTACATGTTTAACTGAGTTGCAGGTCTGATGTAAACAGCAAACATACTCAATTTGATGAGTTATAACAGTAGGGTAAAGTATATATGTGAAATATATCATTTATAACCAAACTATGCACCGAAGGGCATTTTGGTAATTTCACATAAGCCGAAGAGCTCAAAACTGAAGTCTGAGTTTATCAACCTTTGCTTACTGTTAAAATATCATAATTTGCCTCATATATCAGTAGGTATCAACCCGGGTATGTTCAATATGATTTTAAAACATACTATGCGTTTAAAACGCTAAATACGGCGATTAAAGGCCATTTCCGGGTTCGATACTTAAATCTGATATTTTTATATTTCCAGAAGGCTTAAAATAATTTATTTATCATATGTGATCAGTAGCAAAAGGTTTGGAGTCGTTTAGATAAGTAAAACTCATTTTATGGCCCGTAAGGGCAAAACCGACAATTACCCGATTAAGCCTACGACTACTAGTTATGCTCAGCCTAAAATTAATTAAAAATCTTTAAAAATCCCAAAATAATATATTACATCACTGGGTAAAATATTTGATACCAAAAAGTATGTTTAACTAGGCTATACGCTAATTACGCCAACTTATTAACATAAAGCATTAATTTTGCGATAATGAGCATAACTCTTAATCTACAAGTCAAACTGATGTAAAACTTTGCATACAAGTCTATATATTAGTAACTAAAGTTTCTACACTTTTACATTTTTATAAATCACGTTTTAAGGTAATAAGGGCATAATGGTCAACATATGAGCAATTAACGGAAACGTGCATATTAATTGGATAACTAATGAACCAAGGTGTATAATCACAGAGGGTTGTTCTAACATGTAACCTAATCCAATTTAAGCTCTGAGGCATTTCTAAAACATGCCTAAACGGGTCAGAACTGAAAGTCAAAGTGAAAGTCAAACTATGTGACTTTCGGTTCCGAACCGGGTCTAAACAGGAAATAGTCGGGTTGAACATGTTTAGACATGTTCTTACACTAATTACTAAGTTATAACAATGATTCAACAGGTTGTATATGTTCTAGATAGCTAATTAAGCATAAATGACATTTTAAGCATCCTGTTGACTTTTTAATTATAAGTTTGACCCGACTTTTGACCTGGTTAGAGTGGTGATCAGGGGAAACCCTTTTGAGGTTTTATTACCCACATAAATACCAACTCATAACTACTTTTAATTCGAGATATGACTGAGCCATTATAGACTAATCTTGAAGTCAAACCGTAATTACGACAGTTTGACTTTTAGCTAATTAACCAAGCTAAACTCAAATAAAGAAGGACTAGTAGGCTTACAAGAGTCCTATGCACGACTTAAGATCAGTTGGACCTGCTTGAGAGCTCCAGGAATGATCAAATTATGCAGATGAAGGTGTGAGGAGTTGTGTTGCACAAGGTGGCCTTATATCGTGGTTTAATCCACCATAATAAGTTGACACCAAGGTCTATCATTCACCACAAGCTGCCCACAAGTGTCCCTAGTGCTTTAGGATAGTTTAGGGGCCGCCCATAATGCAAAAAGGTCGTTTAAACATTGGTTCTCCGCATAAACAGTCGGCTGTACACGTTTTCTGGTTCTGGGCTCCGGACGCGGCCCGCGTCCCGTTTCAGCAAACCTCAAGCGGGCCGCTTGAGACATAAAATCAGATTTTTAAATTTTATTTGTTTTCCAACTTGACCTTTGGCTTCACGAAGGGACAACTAGGGTTATTTCTTGCATTTTGACCCCCTTATAATTACCTACAAGGGCTTTAGGACTTATACCCACTTTGCCAAGTCCCTGGACACTTCCGGTTAGCCCGAAAAGCCTTAACTTTCAACATTAACACTTTAACCCCTCGCACACGAATTTGATCATAACTTTCTCATACGATAACGAAACTTTATGAAATTTTAATCGTGCATTCTAGTGAGCATAATTTATATTTACAAAGCTTCGGGTTTGTCAAAAGATCACTCAGAGGTATATCTTTAACATGTTGACACATTTGACCCCTGTAGTTTGTAATCTCTCACTTTTAGCTTCGTATGATCCATGATTTATTCGTTTGATGTTATGAACATCATGTAGGGTTATCATGAAGTATATTCATTCACTGTTGACACTTAGAACCCGTATAAACACATACTTTCCATGTTTGTCAACTTTAGTCCTTTTATAACATTCTTTCACACGTTCAAACTTTATGACAGGTGTCAACACATTATAGGACGTGAATTTTCGAGGTGTTACATCCTCACCCCCTTAAAATAAATCTCGACCCGAGATTTACTGAAATAAGTAAGGGTACTTTTCTTTCATCGTGGATTCAACCTCCCACGTGAATTCGGGACCTCTACGGGCATCCCATTTGACCTTAACAATAGGTATATGCTTTCTCCGAAGCTTCTTTACCCGTCGATCTTTAATCGACACAGGTTTTTCCACAAAATTTAAGCTCTCATCTATATGCACATCTGTATACGGTATAATCAGTGATTCGTCAGCGAAGCACTTCTTCAGATTGCATATGTGGAACACATTGTGAATTCCACTGAGCTCTTCTGGTAAGTTTAACTTATAGGCAACTGACCCGACATGTTCGATAACCTCGAAAGGTCCTATGTATCTCGGACTTAGCTTGCCTTTCTTACTAAATTGCATCACTCCCTTCCAGGGTGATACTTTAAGCAATACTTTATCACCTACTTCGAAGTGAAAAGCTTTACGCTTCGGATCTGCGTAGCTCTTCTGCCTATCCCGGGCAGCTTTGAGACGGTCACGAATCTGGACAATCTTGTCCGTCGCTTCGAACACGATCTCTGGTCCTTATAACTGGACACCTCCAACTTCCGCCCAACAAACGGGCGATCTACCCTTTCTACCGTATAATGCCTCAAAAGGCGCAGCCTTGATGCTGGTGTGGTAGTTATTGTTGTAGGAGAATTCGATTAACGGTAGGTTCTTATCCCAACTACCACCCAAATTGATCGCACATGCACGTAGCATGTCTTCTAACGTTTGAATAGTACGCTCACTCTGGCCGTCTGTCTGAGGATGGTAAGCCGTACTAAAATTCAAACGTGTGCCCAAAAATTGTTGGAAACTCTTCCAAAAATGTGACGTGTACCTAGTATCTCTATCAGAGATAATAGCCACAGGTATGCCATGTAAGGCTACAATCTTATCAACGTATAACTGGGCTAACATATCGGAGCTATAAGTCTCTTTGATGGGTAAGAAATGAGCTGACTTAGTCAGTCGGTCAACTATAACCCATATTTTATCATTGCCTTTCCTTGTCTTAGGTAACTTGGTGATAAAATCCATAGTTACCATTTCCCACTTCCACGTAGGAAGTTCAGGCTGTTGTAGCAAGCCTGACGGCTTTTGATGCTCGGCTTTGACTTGCGCACATGTCAAGCATTTAGCTACATAGGTGGCTACAGACTTTTCAAGCCTATCCACCAAGATTTGCCCTTAGATCCTGGGTAGCTGATGGCAAATTCTTAATCGTTGCCTAATTAGGGTTGCGGCATTTAATGCGTAAGCAATATGAACCGTCTTTCTTATTTAACAATATCAAACTTTTGGAATATCGAGTTAGGCTATATGAACCCTCTATTTTAAACTTAGTAAATCAGGGTTTCGATTCTTCCAATGATGGTACTAGCCGCCTTGGAGATTTCATAATAATACAGCCTTAAATGATATATAATCTTAATTCTACCTGCCTTCCAGGAGGTAAGCAGGGAAAACTTATAAGGAGATAATCAAGATACAAGGAGTCTACAGAGATTTTTCCATATCCCAGACTCCAGTTCATCCATCATTGCTTGTGTCAAATAAGTGACACATTTTATGTTATAAGTCCACGAATTCCTTAATCGGGAGCATTTACTTGGACAAATTCCATTCTGGATATCTTCTTTGAATACGACTAGTCGACTTTAGTACAATATGACCATTGGGATATCTTAGGGGTTCCATGTATTAAACCTCCATACTGATCTGGCATGGAAGTAATCTATGGGACACACTAGGATACGCCAATCCTCATATGGCACTTTTATCAAACATAGTTTGGCATTCGCAGGCGATAGAAAAACAATGAGGAAATAATTAAAATAACATATGTTGTCGTACTCTTATGCAAAGAAAAAGTACTTTGATTTTCAGAAGGATTCCTTGCCGATCTAGAAGAATCGGTTACTATGGTTTCCTTGGTAGTTATACCTTGTGGATGATAATAAAAAAATATTTGCTAAGTTTATGGTTCATGAAGATTTATTATTGCCTGTATTAAAAAAAAACAGGACACTTAGCAGAAATTATCATTGATAAATGATAAGGAAGTTTATTGTACAAGTGCTTATATTTAATCAATAATGGAAGTTTCACAAACTAGGCACCTAGCTCAGTTGGCTAGGCGCGCGAAAGGGTGCGGCCTAGACCCAGGTTCGATTCCGGGGACGGCCAATTCCACCATTTTTTTATGTTTAATTCTTATTAATCGTACGGATACGTGTAATTACGAGGGTTGTCTCATAAGGAGTCTTGATAATTAATTGCTCCTTATTACCCACAATATGGGCTTGATTTTTAAGGCAACCAATCGATTTTTTTTTTCACTTTATTGAGTCCTTATATTTAACGGAACTAGGACATCGGCAAAATGATTCCTAATGGATATAAAACATCCATCTAATAATGTTGATGCAGTCTCAGAGGTATACAGGCTTCTTACTGAACTTCCGTTGCTTTTTATTAAGCCTGTACTCGCTCTCTTTCTCAGATTTCTAGGAGTTATCCTCCTTCTTTGGTTCATCCTTCATATTTTGAAGTGTGAACATAGCTCTCCTCATGAGTAATTTTAACATGGTTTTGAATGAGATTTAGAGCGAGAAGTATTCAGCTCTTTGTATTGTCTCATGACCTTTTCTATGGTCCTTCCAACTGCGGCGTCAACCACCGCCTGGAGATTACTCCATTAATATTGAGGTTTACGTTTGTAGTTTTATTAACTTTCGTCGCATTAATAGTATTGCGATTGTCGTCTACCTCATCCGAGTTTTCGATACTCAAAACTTGGTACTAATCACCAAGATTTAACAATTATTAGTCATTATCCTGATGACCTGACTTAGATTAGCCACGGCATTCATAAACCGTATGGGCTATTCCGTTCCGAACATTCTTAATGAATGTTTTTTGAATGTATATCTATTACATTTAGCTTAGGTCACAAAAGGACTATCAATGGCTTTTAAGGTTTGGAGCGAGTCTAATACCTGCTTGATAGGGAACCATAATGTCACAACTGTCTTTGTCACATGGACGCTTGTGAATAGCTCAAAGGCTAGCCTTTCAAGACTTTTATTATATATATGCATATATGGCATAGAAGCCTGCCTCGATGGACGTAGGAAAATATGGCATAAAGCCCAGTCATGAAGGACATAAATGATTATACGGCACGAAGGCCTTGTCGCAAAGGACATTTAGATATGGCACAAACGGTCTTGTCACCTGAAATGCTAACATTTAATATGTTAGCTTGTCATGAATGACAAATTATAGCACATAGGCTTGTCATGAATGACTTTAAAATATAACTCGATGGTCTATCTCCAAGGACCTTAATTTATTAGCCGCAATTTTATTAAATTAGGGCTTCAAGGTTTGAACGTGGTTCATCACCTTTGGACAGGGAGTCATAGACCACAACCGTCATCGTCTTGAAAGACAATTCTTTTGGCAGAAAAATAAGCCAATCAACATCACTAATGGATGTTTATATATAACCATCGTATCTAATGATATTAGCCATGATCACCTCGATCATATTGACTATTAGGTTTGGGTATAATCACACCATTTTGAACAGGGGATCATAAAGATCACCACTATCTTTGTCTTACCGACACTAGAATAAAGTATAGCCCGTAGGCATTTCATCACGAGGGATGTTAATATTATGATCATCATACTGAGGATACTAGTCAGGATCGCACTGATAGTATAGACTATGGGGTTTAAGCATAGCTCACCCCCTTGGGCAAAGAATCACAAAAGATTACAATTGCCTCGTCTCAATTGGACAACAAAACATAGCCCATAGGCAAAACATCATTAAGGATGTTGAAAATGTTTTAATCATCGTATTGATGATTTTTGTCACACTCACATTGATCATATGAACTATTTGGCTTGAGCATAGCTCACTACCTTGGACAGGGAATCGTAAAGATCACAATGTCAATGTCTCAAATGGACGATATATTATAGCCCGTAGGCAAAACATCACTAAAGGATGTTAAATAATATTATCATCGTATTAGATGATATTAGTCATGATCGCATTGATCATATAGACTATTATGTTTGGACATAGTCCAATATTTCAGACAGGAGGTCAAAGACCATCACTGTCGTTGTCTTATCGGACAACAAGTTTAGCCCGTAGGCACTTCATCACTAACGAATGTTTATAACATGATCATCTTATAGGATGATGTAAGCCATGATTCCTAAATCACTAGGCTAGATAAGGGAATTGGAAGAATCCAATACAAGGATGACTGTTGTGATTTTCTCGAATCACATTTGTCAAGGGTACTAACACGTTCTTAGGTGTTGACAAGGATCTGAATCCCTTGAGTAGGTTTCACCATCTTGGCCGCGTAGGCTAGGTTTCAACTTTAAGATTCCCTTTTAAAATGCATACTGACAGGGAAGGAAGGATATTTATCTTATTCAGGATTTTTATCATAAATCCTAATTCATAAGTTAATAATAATAGCACAAATGGCCTAGTCGCGTAGACAAGTTAAATTTATAAGCCATGATTTCAGAGAATCGCGGCATTAAGGTTTGAATCAAAGTTCATTACCTTTTCCTGACAGGGTGCTGTAGGCTGCCACTGTCTTCAGTCTCAGAGGACATTAATTATAGCCCGTAGGCACTTCCCTTATAAGGGAAGTTTATTACGGGATTGCCCCTTAGGGAAATTCATTAACCATGGTAAACAGAGGCCATATTTGGTTAATTTATTAATCATACATGTTTAGGATTTCTATTATAATTTATCCTAATTATAAAACAATAACAATTTTTTATTTATGGCACAAATGGCCTAGTCACATGGACACCTTTTAAATTATAAGCTATGATTTCAGAGAATCAAAGCATGTAGGTATACTGGCGCAACTGGCCTAGTCATAAAGACATTTATAAATTATAAGCTATGATTTCAGAGAATCAAAGCATGAAGGTATACTGGCACAACAGGCCTAGTCACCAGGACAATTATAAATTATATGCTAGGATTTCAGAGAATCGAAGCATTTGAGGTATACTGGCACAATAGGCCTAGTCACAAGGACAATTATAAGTTTTATGCTAGGATTTCAGAGAATCAAAGCATTTGAGGTTTGAACCTAGTTCATTACCTTTATTTGACAGGGAGTCATCGCTTCCACTGTCTTTTGGCTCATGTAGAAATGAGCATGGCCCGTAGGCACTATATTACCACGTATGGTCAAAATATGATCATCTTAATTGATGATTTAACCCAGGATTCAGAGATCATTAAACTGGGTTAGGAATCTTCTAAAGAATTCCTTTAATAACATATGTGATTTCTAACGAATCACTTCTGCCAGGAGTGTTAACATGTTTACAGATGTTAACAGGGAATTGGAATCTTTTTAACAGGTCTTACCATCTTGGCCAGGTCTTTATAAGGACACTCAGGCTAGGTTTCACTCTTAAGATTCTTAATTTAATTAACGCAGAACAATTTTTAAATTGAGGTGTTCATATGGATCTAAATCTAATTATGGAACTACCATCTTGGCCCGGTCTTAAAATGACACGTGGCTAGGTCTTGTCCTTTTTAGACTTTGCCATTTTATTATAATGGTAGATCTTATAAAAGAAATGTTATTTTACATTTATTTAATATTTCTTATTTAGAATGAAAGTTTTAAACTTAATCATTCCATTATATAAAAATAAAAGTATAAAGTTGCCCTAAGCGGGACTTGAAAGAATAATGTTGTCCTCGTAGGGACTGAATTATAAACACGTCCTTAGAAGGACTATTAAGGAAACGATCTTCAGCAACAGGAGTTTCTTCTTCATTCACTTCCTGAATGCTTTCTCCGAGGTTGCACGTTTCATCCTGGTCGCGGTACGAAGCTCAGCATTTCAAAGCTCCTGATGTGGAGAATACTTGTTACGGCTTCTTCGCTTGGCGACGTATCCAAAAATTTTTGGAAGTAAGAATTTTGATTAGGATTGAGAATATTCCTAAGTTAAGTCTAGACTCAGAAGGTTTAGAATTGTGCAATTGTGTGACTGAGATTAAACACAAAAGACTAGTGTTTAATTCACTCAGTGTTGGCTCTGATACCAACCTGTCACACCCCGACTTTCCACGTATCACCGGTGGGCCCGGTGGGGGAGTATCGTGACGTGGTTGGCAACATAATCGTCAAACAACACAATATTTAATAATGCACAGCGGAAGCAATTTAAAAGATATAACAACCGAAATTATTATTGTAATAACCAATGTCACAATATTCGGAAGTTTATCCACAGAAGGATCGAACATAAAATGGAAACAATAGTTCAACAGACTTTTAGGCATCTTAAGCTTGCGAGACTTCTACTGATGCTAAGGAGAAATATCCAGCCAATTTCGTATAGTACCTGCATTTAGCCTTTTTGGAAAATACGTCAGTTTACACTGGTAAATACATTCAACTGACTCATTTTGAAAATGGTTTTAAGGAAATTGATTTGGATGCACGTGGCACAAAATATCTTTTATAATTTGATTAAAATGTACAGAGGCAAAATTAATCTTTTTAACTTGGGAGAATTATTTAATATTATAATCTTGTGAACGAATTACATGTCACTTATGCGTTCAGTAGCCCGGATCTAGTCCGGGTTAAAGATCAATAGACACACCACAAGAATGAGTTATACACTGCCAGGTGTACGCCTACACCCCGTGCTCAGGTCGTGGCCATCTCGTAAGATGATGCCAAGGATATCCGGGACATGGTCATTAACCCCCCAAAGGCTGTAAAGTAAACAAGACTGTTTAAATGAGCCGATCAAATTACTCAACTACCCACTAAGCGTGGAGATTTGATGCCCGATCAAGCGGTATGCTATATACCGTAACCCAAGCCCGTATAGGGAAAATAAGTTAAAAGTATTTACCTGAGCTAAATATAAATTCAATCCCAGCCGTATATCAAATCAGCAAGTACAGATAGCTTTTACTGGGCTCCTAATCTGGAACGAAGGTTTTTAATAACCTATTAGAATCCTAACGGGTCTTTAATTAAGCTTAGCTTAGACCTGCTAGTTTCAAAGATACGGTTCGTACGCACGATTAAGCGAAGACCGGATAGAATGCGATTTAGACCCGACAAGTTCAGAGACTTGTTTAATATGGGTCCTTCATGCACATTCTGGATTTTGAGATTAAACCGATGAGGTTTGACCCGTTTCGGCTAATTCATGTAAACTTGTTACCTAAACCTAACCGAACGCGTAATAAGCGTAACGGGTATCCGTAAGAGCCATATACAGGTTTCCTAAGTTAATATGCTTCAAATATGTTGTGACATCGGTAGGATGTCTTTCATTATGCCCGAAATGAAATTAAACACAAACTATGCCCCGTAGGGGTAGTTTGGTCATTTTAAAGGTTGTAAAAGAGTTTACATGTTTAACTGAGTTACAGGTCTGATGTAAACAGCAAACATACTCAATTTGATGAGTTATAACAGTAGGGTAAAGTATATATGTGAAATATATCATTTATAACCAAACTATGCACCGAAGGGCATTTTGGTAATTTCACATAAGCCGAAGAGCTCAAAACTTAAGTCTGAGTTTATCAACCTTTGCTTAGTGTTGAAATATCATAATTTTCCTCATATATCAGTAGGTATCAACCCGGGTATGTTCAATATGATTTTAAAACATACTATGCGTTTAAAACGCTAAATACGGCGATTAAAGGCCATTTCCGGGTTCGATACTTAAATCTGATATTTTTATATTTCCAGAAGGCTTAAAATAATTTATTTATCATATGTGATCAGTAGCAAAAGGTTTGGAGTCGTTTAGATAAGTAAAACTCATTTTATGGCCCGTAAGGGCAAAACCGACAATTACCCGATTAAGCCTACGACTACTAGTTATGCTCAGCCTAAAATTAATTAAAAATATTTAAAAATCCCAAAATAATATATTACATCAGTGGGTAAAAGATTTGATACCAAAAAGTATGTTTAACTAGGCTATACGCTAATTACGCCAACTTATTAACATAAAGCATTAATTTTGCGATAATGAGCATAACTCTTAATCTACAAGTCAAACTGATGTCAAACTTTGCATACAAGTCTATATATCAGTAACTAAAGTTTCTACACTTTTACATTTTTATAAATCACGTTTTAAGGTAATAAGGGCATAATGGTCAACATATGAGCAATTAACGGAAACGTGCATATTAATTGGATAACTAATGACCAAGGTGTATAATCACAGAGGGTTGTTCTAACATGTAACCTAATCCAATTTAAGCTTTGAGGCATTTCTAAAACATGCCTAAACGGGTCAGAACTGAAAGTCAAAGTGAAAGTCAAACTATGTGACTTTCGGTTCCGAACCGGGTCTAAACAGGAAATAGTCGGGTTGAACATGTTTAGACATGTTCTTACACTAATTACTAAGTTATAACAATGATTCAACAGGTTGTATATGTTCTAGATAGCTAATTAAGCATAAATGACATTTTAAGCATCCTGTTGACTTTTTAATTATAAGTTTGACCCGACTTTTGACCTGGTTAGAGTGGTGATCAGCGGAAACCCTTTTGAGGTTTTATTACCCACATAAATACCAACTCATAACTACTTTTAATTCGAGATATGACTGAGCCATTATAGACTAATCTCGAAGTCAAACCGTAATTACGACGGTTTGACTTTTAGCTAATTAACCAAGCTAAACTCAAATAAAGAAGGACTAGTAGGCTTACAAGAGTCCTATGCACGACTTAAGATCAGTTGGACCTGCTTGAGAGCTCCAGGAATGATCAAATTATGCAGATGAAGGTGTGAGGAGTTGTGTTGCACAAGGTGGCCTTATATAGTGGTTTAATCCACCATAATAAGTTGACACCAAGGTCTATCATTCACCACAAGCTGCCCACAAGTGTCCCTAGTGCTTTAGGATAGTTTAGGGGCCGCCCATAATGCAAAAAGGTCGTTTAAACATCGGTTCTCCGCATAAACAGTCGGCTGTACACGTTTTCTGGTTCTGGGCTCCGGACGCGGCCCGCGTCCCGTTTCAGCAAACCTCAAGCGGGCCGCTTGAGACATAAAATCAGATTTTTAAATTTTATTTGTTTTCCAACTTGACCTTTGGCTTCACGAAGGGGCAACTAGGGTTATTTCTTGCATTTTGACCCCCTTATAATTACCCACAAGGGCTTTAGGACTTATACCCACTTTTCCAAGTCCCTGGACACTTCCGGTTAGCCCGAAAAGCCTTAACTTTCAACGTTAACACTTTAACCCCTCGCACACGAATTTGATCATAACTTTCTCATACGATAACGAAACTTTATGAAATTTTAATCGTGCATTCTAGTGAGCATAATTTATATTTACAAAGCTTCGGGTTTGTCAAAAGATCACTCAGAGGTATATCTTTAACATGTTGACACATTTGACCCCTGTAGTTTGTAATCTCTCACTTTTAGCTTCGTATGATCCATGATTTATTCGTTTGATGTTATGAACATCATGTAGGGTTATCATGAAGTATATTCATTCACTGTTGACACTTAGAACCCGTATAAACACATACTTTCCATGTTTGTCAACTTTAGTCCTTTTATAACATTCTTTCACACGTTCAAACTTTATGACACGTGTCAACACATTATAGGACGTGAATTTTCGAGGTGTTACAATTGATGATGAGATTTTAAAAGAAAATGATATGCTTTTAAGCATGGAAACCTCCATTTTTAAGGGGAAACTATGGCAAAATTTTTATAGAAATTAAACACTTAGAAAAATATTTTTAAACAAGTGTTTACAAGTAAATTTTGATCATGGATTTCATATAAAAACTTGCCATAATTTTTATTACAAATATTGGAGGTTGATTTTTGATAATAAAAATGACTAGGTATATATTTAGGAAAATATATATTTAGATGTCACAAATTGTGTGCTACTTGTATATTATGTGTATTAGTTATATTATTTTAGAAACTTGAAAATAATATAACGCACCAAAATACCAAAATTAGAAATATAAACTACTACCAAAATTCCAAGAAAATAAATATACAAACTATACCCGAATATTGGACAAACCGGACAAGGACTATGGACTATAAATATATATATTCCTGAAGTAAATTCATATTTCGACAAATGTGTTAACGATATTTTGGAAACCAAAGAAACGGAAAATATGGATTTTTACAAAATATATCATACTTTGCCAAATAGAAAATATATTATTTTTAAGTGGAGAAAAATATATTTTCTTAAACAATTTGAAGATATATTATTTTTGAGTAGAGAAAAATGTATATTTTCTTAAACAAGTTAAGAATATATTATTTTGGGTGAAAATTAGAAATATATATTTTCTAAAGTTAATCTTAAAAATATATTATTTTTGAGATATATATGAAGGTATATTTATTTTTGCCAAGTAAAGTAATAGATATTTTTCTATAAAAATTCTCTTAAAATACATATATTTTAAGAATATAAATTTGGTGATTTTTAGTTGATTAAAAATAATATTCCGGAAAATTAAATACAAGATTAAGTATAAAATACTTAACAAATACAAGAAAATACGTATTCTCATACGTACAATTATACACCGGAATACACCACAAATACTTGGCAAAATACACGAGTATAAGACTACACAAGTACAAGTACACCCATACTTGGGAAAATACATATGTGGAAATACATAATAAACCAAGTTAAAATATATTATTTTAACAATATTCCAAATAATTGGATAAATATAATTTAAGTTAAAATATTATTATTTTAACTAATAATTATATACTTTGGAATTATATAGTGTACATCAAACATATAACTCAAAGTATACCAAGAATTCCAAAATAAGTCATAACAACTAAGACTAAGAGTCGTTACACGACCTAGCCGTCTAATAAAACATAGCACGTGTGTAGGTAGTTGTACGACCAGTGGAAAGGTGCTTTGAGTTACTAGACAGAAGGACGCAAATCTGTGAGTTCATGTCCCCCTTTTCTTTTAACTGTTTTCAGTTTTATAACTTCGAGGGTGAAATACATGTTACAAATGTTTCAAACGTTTACAAATGGTATGGTTAGCTAAGGAATGAACTGTTAGATCATGTGAAATACACCATTAATCCTTGTATAAGGACCGAGGGGCATGAGTGATAGATTTATTTGGGTGTTGCGAGCCCCACCCATGAGACCGCGAGTTGGACCATGTGGTGACTATGTCGTTCCCGCCGGGTGGCCCGGTACGAAATACGCAATGGATTGAGCATTCCTACACCATTGCACACATATTAATGTCTTAGCTACACATTAATGATCTGTTCATAGACGCTTTCATACCGGTTTACAAAGGCATACATACAAATATTTACAAGAATATTCGTGCACACATACAAAAACACATGAACTCGCTCAACTTTTGTTGATGTTTTCAAACTACATGTATTTCAGGAAACTGATGGATCTGGAGGTGTTTGAAAGTTTCAAGAAGTATTTCAAGAGTTGATGTCATCCAAACTTTTGAAGGGTTTGACTTGGATGTCTTATCTTAGATAAGACATACGAGTCAAAGCCTTGGTCTTTAGTTATCGTTTGTTTAAAAGTCCCTTGTAGAACTTGATTCTATTTGAATGGTTTGTAAGTTAAACTTGAAGTTTGATGGTTAGTACTAAACAACTTGGGTTTGTAATATTTTGAAACTTATGAATGGATGAACATCATGTTTAATCATATAGTTGTTTTTTTATAATTGAATGCAATGATATTAAGCAAGTCACACATCATACGCTTCCGCAAAGTCAGGGTGTGACAGTTTGGTATCAGAGCTTCGATTGTAGTGAACTAGGATTCCTTCTCGAGTCTAGACTACAATCATTAGGACTCTCTCATGAAAATATTTTTACAAAATATTTTTCATTGCATATACAAAACGCCAAGATCCATGGAACAAACATTTTACAAAGGAAAGACAAGAAACACAAGCAAGGACATAGTCGGTGATTTAGTTTGCATGGGGTAGACTTGTTAAGTTAGAAAAGACTTACGTAGGAGTGACGTGATTTTTGCCTGCATATACCGAGTGATAGTAATTAACATATGTGCATATGCCATGATTATTATGTTACAGGTACCGATGTCTTCTTCAAAGAGTGGGTTATCCGAGGAGCACGACCCTATGTGTCACACCCCGACCGCGTAAAACAACAAATCGCGGCGGAAACATCGGGGCGTGTTGCAACAGAATTAATGTTTCATAACCATGGATATCAAAAGTGTTTCGTTTTATTAATCATTGAATAATTACATTGTCTGGAAATCTAAATACACAAGTTAGACATAGTCTATCATTATTATTGAGTCACTAAGGCCTTGTCCAGTCCTATGTGAGCATGCATCTTATCAATCGATATCATCCAACAATACCTGAAACATATGTGAAAACGAGGTCAGCAAAGAAATGCTGGCGAGTACATAGGTTTTGTGAAAATAAGATTCATGACTTCTGTTTAAGAAAATGTTTAGTCATGAACCTTGTAATTTGCTTTGTCTTTGTAAATCATTTGAAAAATAATAAGTTTAGATGATATGTATAAATAAGAGAATAATGCATGATTAAATGAATAACCATGTAAATGAGTTTGTATAAGATAAGTTGTTTGTAAATAAATGTCTTGTGAAAAGTATGTTACTTGTATAAAATGTTCTATGTCTCCAACTGAAATGATTCAAATAACGCTACGACATGTAATACCATACAAACACTTATATATAGGAAGTACCAGCGGCGTATCCACCATTCTTGTATCATATTACACCCGCATCGTTACTTAATCATTTACTCAAACCAAACCAAACAATGTAAAATGTCTATGTTTAAATATCCATGTCAAATGTCTATGTCAAATATCCATGTCAAATGTCTATGTCAAATATCCATATATGGCAAGTGAAATGTCTCAACTAAACCATATGCACAAAACAAAGTATTGAAGTAAAACTTGGTTTAAATCAAAGTTATGTTTTGTGGGAAATACATGATCAAATGTCAATCATGTTCCGATGTTTACCCAATCGTTAACCCATTTTGTAAAATCGTTCTAGTCGTTCTTGTTTTAATTGTGAAATTACTTTATGGTCGATTCTCTAATAACATTCAAACCTTCTTGACGCGTTCCTCGCTCCATCTCGCTCTCGCTCTCGTTCTTAACAAACCCTTACCAAAGGATAAGTTAATAATTACAGATTCAGTCGCTACCCACAACCCCCACACATAACAATGGGTGCAGTAAATAACGGGATTTGTCAGATCCTATGGTACCATAACCTAATACTGGTCGGCTTGATCATTGCTAATGAATGTCATCGGTCATGTAACTACAACCAACAAGTTTGTTCACTTTTTGAAATTTGTTATTAGTTTTTGAAATCATTGTATTCGTTCTTGAAATCATTGTTAGCGTTCTTGAAATCATTGTTAGCGTTCTTGAAATAATTGTTAGCGTTCTTGAAATAATTGTTAGCATTCTTGAAATAATTGTTATTGTTCTTGAAACTATTGATAAAACATTTAGCACATATGAGTCACCCCAAAACAGTTGAAAACAGTAAAAGAGGGGAATAATGTACTCGCTTGAGAATGCTTGGAGGTCTTGAACAACAACCAAACAAAGCTAGAGAGAGCACGGAATCAGTCGGCAAACTAAAACTATATAAATAAACCGGACTTAAATCGGGAGATCGGATAGAATGAGGCTTGGTAAACCAAATGAGTATTGGAACTCATATGATATGGTTTAACAAGGCCTACATACTACATGAAACTTAACCTAAGTATTATCGACCCATCGCGACCCATTAAGGTAACATATGCTACTTTAACGCGTCGTGCGCGTGAAACACGTTCGAGACGTCTAACTAGTCCTATGACAAGTGTTATATGCCTAAACATGTTACATAATCAGTTATGTGACAAAAGTTTAGGTTACATATGCTTAATTACCAATTATACATGAAAAAGGGTATTCTGGTAATTTACCTAAGGCATATAAACTACCTATCATACAACTACTTAAACGAAGCGACCATAGGGTATAACCTCGGAAGGTTATTCCCTACCTACTATGGTCACCTAATGTATTTGGTCGGATCCTAATGATCGACCAAATGGGTCGAGTTCGAAGGTATAGGCGATTTATTAGATCGCCTACCCTACGACCCTAGACAACGTGGTAATCAGTGGGCATAGTCCCAAGGGACTATGACCAACGTGATTACACTCACGTTGCGAAGTTCAAACGAACTTCACATTGACCATTACTGGTCAACGCTGAAAGTCAAACAAAGTTTGACTTTCTGACTCGAAAAGCAGTAAAAATAAGGAAAAGAACGAAAGAATACTTACGAAGGGTCCCCGAATGCTAATCCCGATCCAAGAACTCAGGTATGAAACAATGGTTTCAACTTAGAGCTCTCAAATCAGAATTCTTGTGCAAAATGAGGTTGTGTGGGTTGGGTATTTATAGGAATACCCGAACCGTTAGGATCGTTTCATGGAAAACGTGCCATGATCCAACCCGTACACTTGTCGGAACCTTATGGTGGCTAGAAATCCATCCTTATCAGCTGACTAAGCGAATGAGAATGTGTGGTTGAGAAACGAACAGGTGGGACCTGCTATTAAAAACATTGAATCTGGTCTGCAGACAGGCTAGCGCACCGTTACAATATAAGGGTAGCGGTGCGCTACCTTAGTTTGGCAGAATTACAAAATCAGTCCCTGCAATGCAATCAGCCCATTTTCGACACGTTTAAGGCCCGTTAACCCCATTTCAAAGCTCTAAAATGAAGTTAAAGTATAGGGAACTTAAAACATGCTCAAAAATATCTCGGATGTCGGTTCGTTTAGCCGTACGAACGCGATGTTCGCTTAATTACGACGGAATGCGCATAAGCACGAAAAACGAACCAAATGACGCGACGAATGGATTTTTCTTATGGCGAACACTAAAATAAAATATTTTAGTGCTTACATAAATTTTTGGATGTCCGGATGTATTCAGAACGTAAGTTACGCGTAAAAATGCAAACTTGTGCACTTTTTGACGCTTTTAGTCCCTGAATGACACAAAAGTTTATTTTAGCATACCGAACACCTCAAAGCCTATTTCTAAGCTATGTAAAGGATATTTATGGTATGTTTAACTTATGTTCATGTTCCGGAAGGTCTGTTACAGTTCAAATTGGCATACTTTCGCAGTTTGTCAACTTTAGTCCCTGTAAGCGATTTAACTTGATTTTGCCATACCAAAGCCTTCAAAACTTATTTCTAAGTTATGTAAAGGTTATTTAAGGTATGTTAAGCCTATTTCACTATTCCGGAGTGTTTGTTGCATTAAACTGGTTATATCTACGCATCGGTGCGCGTATAACCTTCCAGAAAGTGATTTAGAGTTTGGAATTGAACGAGAATTGATATGTGCAAATGATACACATATTTTTTACAAATCCCAAGTATGAAATATAATATTTCATTGGTTTGGTATTTGTTTGATGGCCGTGGAGGCACAGGTGTTACAGTCTCCCCTACTTTAGGAAATTTCGTCCCGAAATTTATTTAGAGGAAACTTGTGAGAGCTTGAAAACATGAAGTTGAAAAGATCGAACAACATTGGTTAGGGTTCTGAACTTCTAGTAATCTTTAATAACATCATGATTGCAATGTAAGAGGGATACTTATATACAAGTATATGAAGCGTCATTGGTGCGTCCACCGTACCTCCATTACATCGTTCTCATTTCGTTATTGTTGTCACTATCGGTTCTTACACATAATAAATCTTACTGGGTTTCCGTGCACTAAATTTCATAATTATGTACGCGTCCATAATTAGACAATTCCTTGCACAGTTCACACAGTCTATTTTATAATGTGTAGGGTAAAACCAAATGAACAATCCTGTGATGAGTGTGACTAGACCGCCATAGAGTCCTTTTGACTAAATCAATAAATGATCTAAATAGACTATCAAGGAGTCTGTCCAGCTACATCACTAGATGTCGTCCTTTAACCAAATTGTGAATCAATCTTTTTGACTAGACCACTAAAGGGTCTCTTATGAATCAAGGAGTAGTACTATATAATCCAAGGGTCTTAACTATTACATAGAAGCCCATTTAAGGATTAAAGGTAGTACCTTTTGAATATACTACTACGAATCCATCATATGAAGATATGAAAGATTCTACGAGGATTTGGATAACGAATATCCAGAGTATACAAAAACACAAAAATCATAGAGGAGAACACATAAACACATATCACATAACCACAAAATTGTTTGTTAATTTGTCTTGTAAATTGCGTACATGCATTTAAAGCACACTAGGAATCCATTCTGTGGATTTCATTTGGTACTTTAAACGTTATCAAGAATCCAACTATAAAGATAGAAAGATTCAAAAAGAAAATTCGACTTCGATTATTTGGAACCGAAGTGTTCGAATTAAGGTACATAAGGAATCCAATTAAGGACTCTGATTTGAATGATAATCATCCACAAGGATCTAATTGTAAAGATAAAAAGATCCCATATGAATTTTTAGAAGTTGAAGATGTTTTGAAACCTTGCACTGGATGTGCTTAGGTCAAAACATGATGTAAAATGCTTATGAAGTTGAGATGCTTGATATGTCAAGGCGACATATGAGGCAGAATTTTGAAGGTTAAGTCAATGTATGAGGAAAATATTTTTTTGAAAACTATGCATGGGGTTCTTTTAAGAAAAATGTGTTTAACGTTTTTGAAACCTTATATATAATACTTTTTGAAATCATAAAGTAGGTGTATTAGGTAGATATATTTACAAAAATGTTTTAAAATCATGCGAGATGAATTTTGAAATTATGTATAAGGTTTTTGAAAGACATGAATGATGCTTTTCGAAATCATGCACTTGATCAGAAAATGTATTGTGTTAATATTGTCTTCAGACTATATGAAATATTTTGAAATTAGAAAGGTTGGTTTTGATAACATGGCCAATGTTTTTGAAATAACATAGACAATGCATCTAGAAAAATTGTTTTCAAACTATATGAAATGTTTTGAGATCATGAAGATTGTTTTGAAATACTGGTACTGTGTATGTTGAAAAATTAAAACGTAATGGGTATGAGATTTGAAAATACCCTTAGTTATCTAACCAAGGATTTAAAGGCACAGATGTGCGAAAAACACGATTACTCATAATGTCACTTAATTTTCTGTACTTTGTTTCTTAGAGTGAAACGAGTACTTAAAATTTTTGAGGGAATCATGAGCAATCATTTGAAAGAGAGAAATCACAAGAGTAGTTTGTAAGGTACATAGTTCCTTGATGTAGGTATCATAGGAAAAGCCATACACACCTAGCAGGGGGTTGAGCTGGTTGGTTGGGGACTGCTTTACCATTGTGAGCGACCATGGCGAAGTTCTGAGAAGCCTTTCGCTTCTTTGATTTCTTAGGGAATCGTTCATCCATGGTCTTTGATTCCTTGATTGGTTTCTTGGCTGATGGTGTTGTCGCCTGACTAGGTCCTGCCTGTCTTGGTGACTCTTGAGTGGCTTCATCCTGGAGATGATACATGGCAGTAGCTAATTCAACAGTCTTCAGGACTACTTCGCCTATTCGCTGAGCGAATTTTGGCTGCTTGCTCAGATATCTGGGCGTCATCGTGATGAAGAGACATTCTTGAAGAAAAAGAAAGGCATAGGGAGAAACAGGTGAAAGATTATTGGACAATCAAAACAGAATGATAACGCATGAAGATTGCGATCATTTGTTTGTTACCTAAGGCAAACAAATGAGACGGTGACTGATCAAAGTAAATGGGTCAAAAATAATGTATCGCGAAGACATGCTCGCCTATAAGTGAACACTCATCCCAAGAATTCCCAGGTAAGCACAACTGGTCTCGCGTCTGATGAGATGTATACGAAGTGCTTGCCTAGACAGAAAACCCAGAATACAGGCATTCACCCTTCCAGTTTGCACGTGTTCACATTATTTAAAACCCAAAACCTTGACGAAGTTTTGAAAACTCAAAGAGGTTCAAAACCATATAATAGAGAGTTCAAAACCTTACAATAGAGGGTTCAAAACCTAGTAATCAATCATCCTAGAACAGATGATTAGTTTTCAAAGCGGTTTTGAAATTTATGTTCTTGTTGTGGTTGTCGCCTAAGGATAGGTGACAGTAGTGTTTTATGACTAAACGCAAGTAAACTCGCGTTAGGGTCCTAAGAAGGTTATAGACTAGGTCAAAGCATTACTAATAACCTAATTCCCTATAACCATTGGCTCTGATACCATCTTTTCTGTCACACCCCGACCGCGTAAAACAACAAATCGCGGCGGAAACATCGGGGCGTGTTGCAACAGAATTAATGTTTCATAACCATGGATATCAAAAGTGTTTCGTTTTATTAATCATTGAATAATTACATTGTCTGGAAATCTAAATACACAAGTTAGACATAGTCTATCATTATTATTGAGTCACTAAGGCCTTGTCCAGTCCTATGTGAGCATGCATCTTATCAATCGATATCATCCAACAATACCAGAAACATATGTGAAAACGAGGTCAGCAAAGAAATGCTGGCGAGTACATAGGTTTTGTGAAAATAAGATTCATGACTTCTGTTTAAGAAAATGTTTAGTCATGAACCTTGTAATTTTCTTTGTCTTTGTAAATCATTTGAAAAATAATAAGTTTAGATGATATGTATAAATAAGAGAATAATGCATGATTAAATGAATAACCATGTAAATGAGTTTGTATAAGATAAGTTGTTTGTAAATAAATGTCTTGTGAAAAGTATGTTACTTGTATAAAATGTTCTATGTCTCCAACTGAAATGATTCAAATAACGCTACGACATGTAATACCATACAAACACTTATATATAGGATGTACCAGCGGCGTATCCACCATGCTTGTATCATATTACACCCGCATCGTTACTTAATCATTTACTCAAACCAAACCAAACAATGTAAAATGTCTATGTTTAAATATCCATGTCAAATGTCTATGTCAAATATCCATGTCAAATGTCTATGTCAAATATCCATATATGGCAAGTGAAATGTCTCAACTAAACCATATGCACAAAACAAAGTATTGAAGTAAAACTTGGTTTAAATCAAAGTTATGTTTTGTGGGAAATACATGATCAAATGTCAATCATGTTCCGATGTTTACCCAATCGTTAACCCATTTTGTAAAATCGTTCTAGTCGTTCTCGTTTTAATTGTGAAATTACTTTATGGTCGATTCTCTAATAACATTCAAACCTTCTTGACGCGTTCCTCGCTCCATCTCGCTCTCACTCTCGTTCTTAACAAACCCTTACCAAAGGATAAGTTAATAATTACAGATTCAGTCGCTACCCACAACCCCCACACATAACAATGGGTGCAGTAAATAACGGGATTTGTCAGATCCTATGGTACCATAACCTAATACTGGTCGGCTTGATCATTGCTAATGAATGTCATCGGTCATGTAACTACAACCAACAAGTTTGTTCACTTTTTGAAATTTGTTATTAGTTTTTGAAATCATTGTATTCGTTCTTGAAATCATTGTTAGCGTTCTTGAAATCATTGTTAGCGTTCTTGAAATAATTGTTAGCGTTCTTGAAATAAATGTTATTGTTCTTGAAACTATTGATAAAACATTTAGCACATATGAGTCACCCCAAAACAGTTGAAAACAGTAAAAGAGGGGAATAATGTACTCGCTTGAGAATGCTTGGAGGTCTTGAACAACAACCAAACAAAGCTAGAGAGAGCACGGAATCAGTCGGCAAACTAAAACTATATAAATAAACCGGACTTAAATCGGGAGATCGGATAGAATGAGGCTTGGTAAACCAAATGAGTATTGGAACTCATATGATATGGTTTAACAAGGCCTACATACTACATGAAACTTAACCTAAGTATTATCGACCCATCGCGACCCATTAAGGTAACATATGCTACTTTAACGCGTCGTGCGCGTGAAACGCGTTCGAGACGTCTAACTAGTCCTATGACAAGTGTTATATGCCTAAACATGTTACATAATCAGTTATGTGACAAAAGTTTAGGTTACATATGCTTAATTACCAATTATACATGAAAAAGGGTATTCTGGTAATTTACCTAAGGCATATAAACTACCTATCATACAACTACTTAAACGAAGCGACCATAGGGTATAACCTCGGAAGGTTATTCCCTACCTACTATGGTCACCTAATGTATTTGGTCGGATCCTAATGATCGACCAAATGGGTCGAGTTCGAAGGTATAGGCGATTTATTAGATCGCCTACCCTACGACCCTAGACAACGTGGTAATCAGTGGGCATAGTCCCAAGGGACTATGACCAACGTGATTACACTCACGTTGCGAAGTTCAAACGAACTTCACATTGACCATTACTGGTCAACGCTGAAAGTCAAACAAAGTTTGACTTTCTGACTCGAAAAGCAGTAAAAATAAGGAAAAGAACGAAAGAATACTTACGAAGGGTCCCCGAATGCTAATCCCGATCCAAGAACTCAGGTATGAAACAATGGTTTCAACTTAGAGCTCTCAAATCAGAATTCTTGTGCAAAATGAGGTTGTGTGGGTTGGGTATTTATAGGAATACCCGAACCGTTAGGATCGTTTCATGGAAAACGTGCCATGATCCAACCCGTACACTTGTCGGAACCTTATGGTGGCTAGAAATCCATCCTTATCAGCTGACTAAGCGAATGAGAATGTGTGGTTGAGAAACGAACAGGTGGGACCTGCTATTAAAAACATTGAATCTGGTCTGCAGACAGGCTAGCGCACCGTTACAATATAAGGGTAGCGGTGCTCTACCTTAGTTTGGCAGAATTACAAAATCAGTCCCTGCAATGCAATCAGCCCATTTTCGACACGTTTAAGGCCCGTTAACCCCATTTCAAAGCTCTAAAATGAAGTTAAAGTATAGGGAACTTAAAACATGCTCAAAAATATCTCGGATGTCGGTTCGTTTAGCCGTACGAACGCGATGTTCGCTTAATTACGACGGAATGCGCATAAGCACGAAAAACGAACCAAATGACGCGACGAATGGATTTTTCTTATGGCGAACACTAAAATAGTGCTTACATAAATTTTTGGATGTCCGGATGTATTCAGAACGTAAGTTACGCGTAAAAATGCAAACTTGTGCACTTTTTGACGCTTTTAGTCCCTGAATGACACAAAAGTTTATTTTAGCATACCGAACACCTCAAAGCCTATTTCTAAGCTATGTAAAGGATATTTATGGTATGTTTAACTTATGTTCATGTTCCGGAAGGTCTGTTACAGTTCAAATTGGCATACTTTCACAGTTTGTCAACTTTAGTCCCTGTAAGCGATTTAACTTGATTTTGCCATACCAAAGCCTTCAAAACTTATTTCTAAGTTATGTAAAGGTTATTTAAGGTATGTTAAGCCTATTTCACTATTCCGGAGTGTTTGTTGCATTAAACTGGTTATATCTACGCATCGGTGCGCGTATAACCTTCCAGAAAGTGATTTAGAGTTTGGAATTGAACGAGAATTGATATGTGCAAATGATACACATATTTTTTACAAATCCCAAGTATGAAATATAATATTTCATTGGTTTGGTATTTGTTTGATGGCCGTGGAGGCACAGGTGTTACACTATGGTCGTTACGTCAGATGACGAGATCACACAGGACCCAGAGGTCTTTACTTCGGATACTGAGAGTGATCCAGAGATGATATCAGATGACGAGGATGATTTCCAGCCCTTCACGCTGTCGAATTTTGGGGATGATATCCCGGATGCTGATGACATTCTTATCGATGATATTTTTGCACTCCCTATTCCTGTTCATGATCACCTCATCATCGGTCACACCGATGGTGAGCACCTTGTTGCTCCTATTCTAGATGTTGTTCCCCTCGTTGCCATTCCTCCAGAGGATTGGCCTTATGATCTCCTATTCTAGATGTTGTTCCCCCTCCCGTTGTGCCAGTTATTGACATCTCTTCTGACTCCAGTGTACATTCTGTTGCAGACTCCTTTGAGTCTGTAACCTATTCTGCCCTGCATGCAGCGGGACTTCGACTTTATGCTACTGATGACGATGATGCTATGTCTGCCACTCCATCATCTCCTATCCGAGCCCCTACACCCCCTCATGTCCCAGATCATGTCCACGATCCTGATCCAGTCCCAGATCCTTTTGGCATACCCTTTATTGCACCACTTGTTCCTGAGCATGTTTCCGCTCCTCTCGATCTTCCACCCTTGCTCCAGTTGTTCCACAGCCCCCACCCATCGTTGATGTTCCCCTTCCTTTTGTCTCATATGAGCATCGTACCGACCTTCCCATAGTTTTTCGAAAGGAGATTCCAGCTCCCCGTCCAGGGGAAGGCACTTCTTGACAGCCACCAAGTTTCGACCCCTTTGCATCGGCTGACTTCCCACCCATTCCACAGTTCACTCCATTTACATCTGATCCACTTGACGAGCCATTTAGATGGTTCCCTCCTTATACGATGTCCATTTCAGATCCGTATCACCCCTCACACCACCTCAGCTATACTCGTGATGATTTGCTTCTATCCCTGCAGCTACAGTTCGAGATATTTAGCCGCAGAGTTTGTGAGCTTGAGTTGACTCCATCATACCCTCCACCTGTTCCACCATTTCCTTTTGTTCCTCCAGCAGCTGCATCTACTTCTACTCAGGGCTTTGATGCCCGTTTCCTCATGGTGGAGCAGCAGATCAGCTACCTTGTCTGCCGTGTTCACGAGCTTGAGGAGGAGCTCACTCACATTCACCGCCTTATCTTTTTCCCTCCTCCTCCGCCCCCATCAGCATCCTAGATTTTTGGTTTTCTGTAGGTACCCTACTTTTGATGAGAACGCCACAATTGAGCCCAAGATCCGTGAAGACATGAAGACCACCTTTTAATTGTTACTTTTGTATATGATAGACTTGTATGACCAGGGTAGTGTGACCCCGTGTCTCTTTTGATATGCTACAATTTAAAAACAATGTATCTTGTGGTGGAATATTTATGAAAAGCTCAATAGTCATGTTCTCATTAAATACATTGTTGATTTATCTGTCAAGGTGATGATTATGTTACTGTGTGGTTGTTTGTTGTGACAATTATTTATATTTTATATTTATGTACGCCTCCTGATAATTATTTAATGAATAAGGCCTAACCTACCCGGTCTTCTTACTAGAAGAACAATGCCGCCCCGACAGAATGTTAATACCAACAACACGCTGCCAAGGACTGAAGCAGAACTGCAAGAACGCATCTCACAAGCTACTGCTCATGAGCTGAGATTCAGAAACTGGAGACAGAGTTCTGGAACCTGAAGATGGATGGTTGTTAGGAAACTTTATTTGTAAGTATTGAAGAAAATCAGATTCAGCTTGATCTGTGAAGAAGATAAAAGTCCTGAAGATCAAAACAACAAGAAGAAGATTGGATAGGACAACTGAAAAGAACAAAATCTACTTCAAAGAATCAGAAGTTGATCAAGAACTGAAGAAGATTATCAGAGAAGGTCTTTCTGATGGATCTGATGATATTTCTGATGAAATATCATCAGTTTCTGACAAATCTGATAATCAGATTTTCTGATGATTTGTTCACCAGAATTTCTGATGAAGTGGTTATCAGAAATTCTGATAAAACCCCACTTGTCTAAAAATCAGTTCTATCCTACTACAATAACCGAAGCAACTTGACATTATTGGATATCATGATGACAAAGGTAACTTGATTATTGGATTCAATGAATATGTCAAGAAGCTACTTTTTGCAGGGAATATATGTTTATTCATGTATTCAAGCCGTCTATAAATAGAAGGCTCATCAAGCAGAGAACAATGAGTTAAGCTTAGCATTCAATACATACTACAAACTCCATTGTCCTTTCACCTCAGAATTCACAAGTATTCATTTGTAATAGATAATAATCTTACAATCACCTTGTAAACCATTTTATTTCAAAGTGATATAAACTTGAAAATTCTATAGGTCTTGTTTCTTGAAAGTCTGATTTCTATTTCCGCACACTATTTTCACATTTGTTGAAATCACTTGCCATATTATGTGAAAAGAAGTTTTTAAGTCCAACTGGGACCAACAATTGGTATCTGAGCAGATTGAATAAATCATTTTCAAACGATCAATCGCTCATCTTCTTTTCTCTAAACATGGCAAACTTTCAAACATGGAATAATGCTTTTACATTGGTTCAATGTCTAAACCTCCGACTCTGGTCAGAGAGAAATACCCATAATGGAAAATCAGGATGGTCAATTTCCTTAATAGACATGACCGAGCTCTGTTTTAATCCATTGAAAGGGGTCCACATGTACCAATAACTATAATACCAGTTATTCTAGCAACTGATCAATCACCAGGAATCCCTGCCTCCCAGGCTCCCAAAGGTGAAACACTTTGGAGCCCAGAAGACAAGGATCTGGTGGCTGCAGATGAAAGGGAAAAGTCACTTTTAATAATGGCTATCCCTAATGACATATTTTCTCAAGTTGATGCATGTGCATCCACCAAGGAAATATGGGACCAGTTGGAAAATCTTTGTGATGGAGGAGAAAGGATGAAAAGACACAAAAGAACAAACAATGTTTCCTCATATGAGAGATTCAAAAGTTTATCAAACGAAAAACTAAATGAAACATATCAAAGATTTACAAAACTTTTGAATGAGCTAAAGAAATTTGGGATAACAAAATCAAATGATGAAAGAAATATAAAATTTCTGGATGCCTTACCTAGAGAATGGAGAAGTCTAACCATGACTTTGTCCTCCACCTTAGAACTAGGTAATATGAGTCTTCATGACTTATATAGCATTCTGGTCCCTAGAGAGGAAGAAATTTTTGAAGAATCTATTCAAAGAGGGGGATCCTTAGCTTTAATCTCAAACTCACAAAGAACACCTACCAATGATCCACAATCTTCAAACAGTCAAAATCTTGAAATTTCTGATGCATCATCAGATTTTTCAGCTTTTGCTGAAGCAATTGCACTGCTCACTAAAACCTTTGAGCAGAGGTTGAGGGGAGGAGGCCAAAGATATCAGAAAAGTGACAGAGGGAGGATGGATGGAAGATCTAGGGAAGAAGGTAAATCTATGGATAAGGGAAAGGCTGAAGTTGTATGTTACAAATGCAAACAAAAGGGTCACTGATGTGCGGTAAAGTGTTATATATATTAGGTGTATATTTTAAGCCCCTTTAACACTTATTTTAGCCAAGTTTTAAATTTATAAAACACGATATTTTACTAACACTAAACACACATATGGGCAAGTGCACCCATCGTGAGCGTAGTATAGCGTTGGTAAGATACCGAGGTCGTCCAAGGACACAAGAGCTTTTAGTACCGATTTATCCTCAACGTCTAATCAAAATAAAAAGTTTAGAAAAATGTTTTAAACTAAGAAAAATAAAAACTAACTAAAATGCTGAAAAAATAAAAATAAAAGAAAAACAGATAGACAAGATGAATCACTTGGTTCCGACTCGTATCTAGTATAACCTTTGATTATTTCTGCACTTTTGCACATAATTAAGAGATTATCTTAGTTATTGTAGTAGGCCCCTCTTTTGAAGGTGACGTTACCCTCACCCCAGTAGTTTGAGTCAGCAAGGATACAATCCTAAAAGGGTTGATTATTGGAAGATAATGAATTAAGTTATTAATGCAATATTGTGGTAGGCCCCGCTTTTGGCGGTGACGTTACCCTCGACTAAGTAGTCTGAGTCAGCAGGGATACAGTCCTAAATAGCCGGGTTATAGTATTAATAGTAGTTAACTTATGAGGGGATCAAAGAGTTTGGACCCCCGCCATCCAATACCGTGAAGTATTGAAGGAGGTCCTACTAAATTTGACCCAGGTCCATTGCAGGACCTCTAAACGCTGAACAATGGCAAGACCTTTACCAAACCGTTCCCTTAACCCCCCGACCAGGTAGCCAACATACCTCCATATAGACCGTGGAGATATGAATGGTGAAAATCCTTTATTTTATATAGACAGTAAAATAATGCCAAGACACCACGGACAAACGATAAGGAAAGATCACCTTCAACATAAGTAACTAGTTATTAAAGTCATTAATACAAAACCAAATAAAAAGTGCAAAAGATTAGAAATAAAAAGTATTATACTAGACACTTTGTCTTCACCAAGTGATGTAAGAGACTTAGGCAAACATGGCCTTGATTGTCAAGAACTCTTACGATCAATCTTGGATCCCGAGACGACTCACACACTCTACGATGGACAATGGATGATGGTGGTGGATGATGGTGTTATGGTGGTGGTGGGTGGTGGATGAAGTGTGAGAGAGGTGGTGTGCCAAGGGATGAGTTGAAATGAAACCAAGCACTCCTATTTATAGGCTGAACAGAAGGCTGGGCACGGCCCCGTGTCCGCTGGGCACGGCCCCGTGCCTGTCTGACAATCTCTCTCTTCATTAATTGTAATTCGCAATTACAATTAATGCGCCTGCTGTACTTTCGACACGCCCCCGTGTTCGCTGGACACGGCCCGTGGTGGGCAATAGAAGCTTCTATAGGTTTGTCTTTTCTGCTGCTTCTTGGGCACGGCCCCGTGCTGGCTGAGCACGGGGCGTGTTCAGTCTTCTGCCTTCTCTATTTTGCTTGGGAAGATGCCGTTGAGGGGTCGGGCAGTCCACTTATGTTCCTTTCCTTGTATTTATGTTAGATTTAGCTGTCTTTTTGCTTCTTTTGTGAATTTGAGCTCATTTAATCCTGAAAATACAAAAGGAAGACAAAAACACTCTTTTTCCAACATTAGTACTTAAAAAGGGTTAGTTTTATGCCTCATTTGATGTAATTTATATGTTGCATTTTACATACATCAAATACCCCCACACTTGAACTTTTGCTTGTCCTCAAGCAAAACTCTTTAATATGTGGCTTACACTCCCAAATGGAATGGGTAGAAGAGAAGGTTTTGGGCTTGTCGTAGAGTGTCAGGATATCCAAGATCTTTTTGGGTTTTATTTTTATCTATTTACAATCCTATTCGTAATGATTTATTTAGAACGTTTCATAGGAGAAATTACTTATTTGGGCATAACATGCCTTTTTTAAAATTCCATTTATATACAAGTTCACATACCTCACGGGAGAAATCACTCACACTCGGCCGAAGGTGTTTTTTTAGTGAATCACTCGAGAGCGGCATGGAACTTATTCCTACCATAGGCTTGCCAAGCAATCAATCCTCCTCCTTTTTAACTTTTATACCTTTGTAAATATCAAGAGGACTTTGTGGGTTAAAGGTTAGGCTTGGGTTAAAGGTAGGTGGTTGGGTTAGTGGTTAGTAGAAAAAGGGTGAAAAAGCGTAACAAGTGTCGGTTTTTTGTAGGACTTTCTATTTTCGTGACTTTTACTTTGATGAAGCTATTATTCAAACAAGGTTATTTTTGATGAACTTGTTTGTTTATTTTCTTTTGCTTCATCATCAACACAATTTTTTTTTTTTTTTTTTTTTTGACCATACGAAAAACCGAACTTGTTACTAAAACAAAGGGTTAAAAATGAAAAAGGTTTTGGTGGGTAAAAGGGTTTTTGGTTTGGGTTATGAAATGAAAAAGGTTTAGGCTCAAAGGGGCTAACTAGGGGGATTTTTGGGTAGGTGGTAAAAGAAAAAGAAAAATAATGGTGTAGAAATAAAAAGGGTTAGTCCTAATGCCTCCATCATTTACTTACTCGGGTTTAAGTTGATAACGACCGGGAATGTATCGTCATGGCAAGTTCTAGAGTTGTAAGAACCAAGCGGCTATTCACACAAGAAATGAAAAATGAGCATTTAGTTTAATGATATGTAATTGTATGCTCAATAAAGGCTCAAAACTCACTTTTGTGGGAATGGGTTTTTATGTGATCAAGTATATATAATCAAATTTTAACTAAGTTTGCCATGCCTTTTCATAATTTTCTTATGTTGGTTCTTTTTATCACTACGTTGTCGGTTGTAAATTCGTAAAAATATAACCTTTTTGAGAACTTGAATTTCCCGAGTTAAACCTAGACAAGTAAAAAAATGAAATTTTTGAAAAAAAATTAGGGTGATTAGCGGTTCCAATAGAGTTTTGTGTAAGGCTTGTATTTAGGACTTGCAAAATTTCAAGGTTTTAGCATCCCCCCCACACTTAAATTACACATTGTCCTCAATGTGTCCCAAAAATAAATTTTTAGGTTGATTAGATGTGTAAAATAGTGTTTAAAAGCAAAGATTTATGTTACTGGCAGCCTGGACACGGCCCCGTGGGGATCGGACACGGCCCCGTGTTCAGGTGCCAGTAACGAAAATTAAAGAAAAGAAACAGAAGCCTGGACACGGGGGCGTGTCTGGTGAACACGGCCCGTGTCCAGTTACCTGAACTGGGCATTTTTCTGCCGGGGGTTCAGCACGGGGCCGTGTTGGTTGGGCACGGCCCGTGTTGAACCTTCTGTAATGGAGAAAATCGTCGGGTTGCCTTGTTCTTGTGCATGGGGTCATTTTTCTCGTTCCCCTTTTCATCCCTTACCACCATGAGTGTGTTTTATTCCTGAAAATTAAAACTAACTAGAAAAAGTGAAAATTAATCTAAATTAAACTAAGGATAGTTCCGCGGAATGCCTCCGTGGTGCGCCACGTTTATAAGGGTCCTTGGCTAGACCCACCTTATCGGGTGGTTCTGGCTCATCTTCAATTAGGGGGTCGTCATTGCCGAATGGATATTTCATTGATCGCTCAAGATCGACACTTCTTTTAAATGCCCCTAATTGAAGAGGTAGATTGTTGAACTTCCGGTTTTTCAAAGATATCAGAAAAGTGACAGAGGGAGGATGGATGGAAGATCTAGGGAAGAAGGTAAATCTATGGATAAGGGAAAGGCTGAAGTTGTATGTTACAAATGCAAACAAAAGGGTCACTGATGTGCGGTAAAGTGTTATATATATTAGGTGTATATTTTAAGCCCCTTTAACACTTATTTTAGCCAAGTTTTAAATTTATAAAACACGATATTTTACTAACACTAAACACACATATGGGCAAGTGCACCCATCGTGAGCGTAGTATAGCGTTGGTAAGATACCGAGGTCGTCCAAGGACACAAGAGCTTTTAGTACCGGTTTATCCTCAACGTCTAATCAAAATAAAAAGTTTAGAAAAATGTTTTAAACTAAGAAAAATAAAAACTAACTAAAATGCTGAAAAAATAAAAATAAAAGAAAAACAGATAGACAAGATGAATCACTTGGTTCCGACTCGTATCTAGTATAACCTTTGATTATTTCCGCACTTTTGCACATAATTAAGAGATTATCTTAGTTATTGTAGTAGGCCCCTCTTTTGAAGGTGACGTTACCCTCACCCCAGTAGTTTGAGTCAGCAAGGATACAATCCTAAAAGGGTGGATTATTGGAAGATAATGAATTAAGTTATTAATGCAATATTGTGGTAGGCCCCGCTTTTGGCGGTGACGTTACCCTCGACTAAGTAGTCTGAGTCAGCAGGGATACAGTCCTAAATAGCCGGGTTATAGTATTAATAGTAGTTAACTTATGAGGGGATCAAAGAGTTTGGACCCCCGCCATCCAATACCGTGAAGTATTGAAGGAGGTCCTACTAAATTTGACCCAGGTCCATTGCAGGACCTCTAAACGCTGAACAATGGCAAGACCTTTACCAAACCGTTCCCTTAAGCCCCGACCAGGTAGCCAACATACCTCCATATAGACCGTGGAGATATGAATGGTGAAAATCCTTTATTTTATATAGACAGTAAAATAATGCCAAGACACCATGGACAAACGATAAGGAAAGATCACCTTCAACATAAGTAACTAGTTATTAAAGTCATTAATACAAAACCAAATAAAAAGTGCAAAAGATTAGAAATAAAAAGTATTATACTAGACACTTTGTCTTCACCAAGTGATGTAAGAGACTTAGGCAAACATGGCCTTGATTGTCAAGAACTCTTACGATCAATCTTGGATCCCGAGACGACTCACACACTCTACGATGGACAATGGATGATGGTGGTGGATGATGGTGTTATGGTGGTGGTGTGTGGTGGATGAAGTGTGAGAGAGGTGGTGTGCCAAGGGATGAGTTGAAATGAAACCAAGCACTCCTATTTATAGGCTGAACAGAAGGCTGGGCACGGCCCCGTGCCTGTCTGACAATCTCTCTCTTCATTAATTGTAATTCGCAATTACAATTAATGTGCCTGCTGTACTTTCGACACGCCCCCCTGTTCGCTGGACACGGCCCGTGGTGGGCAATAGAAGCTTCTATAGGTTTGTCTTTTCTGCTGCTTCTTGGGCACGGCCCCGTGCTGGCTGAGCACGGGGCGTGTTCAGTCTTCTGCCTTCTCTATTTTGCTTGGGAAGATGCCGTTGAGGGGTCGGGCAGTCCACTTATGTTCCTTTCCTTGTATTTATGTTAGATTTAGCTGTCTTTTTGCTTCTTTTGTGAATTTGAGCTCATTTAATCCTGAAAATACAAAAGGAAGACAAAAACACTCTTTTTCCAACATTAGTGCTTAAAAAGGGTTAGTTTTATGCCTCATTTGATGTAATTTATATGTTGCATTTTACATACATCAGTCACTGTGCATCAGAGTGCAAAACCAAGAAACTAAAGGATGTTGCATATTATAAGAAGAAGCTGGAAGAAGCAACAACAAGTCAGTTTGATTGCAGGGACAGATACATGGCTGTCTGATGATTCTTCTGATGAAGAAGAAGAGATTGATAATTTCTGCCTTATGGCACATTCTGATGAACTACCAGAAACTTCAGAACAGAAGGTAAATTTAGATAATCTAGATCTTGAACACAAGTTAAACAAGCTCATGTCAGATTTTCTAAATCTGCAAGATAAACAGAGATTAGATAGTAAAAAATCTGATGAGTTGCAAAGGACCATGAATAAAGTTATACTTGAAAACCAATTACTAATAGAAGAAAGTTTAGATCACAGAGCTAAAATTGAATTTTATGAAAAGGAAAGAAAAGATCTTTACAAGAAAATTCATGATATGGAAATTAATGTAAGAGGTTTTCAACAAGCTAAAGAATTCATTAACTTTATTGAATCCACACCAAAGAACAAAGGAGAGGGTTTAGGGTATGTAAAAACAAGTGAAATTAAACCCACCATCTTTGTGAAAGCAACACATCAGAGTTCTGATAAATTTACATCAGAATCTGACTCTGAATCATGCAAATCAACCAGTTCTGAAAACTCTTTTGAATTTTCAAAACCCAACTTTAAAGCAAAAAGGAGTGAATCCAAACAAAAATCTTTAAATATTTCAGAAGAAGTTCACTCAATGTTTCAAAATTATCCACTCATTCCATCATAAGAAAAGAAATCAGAAAATTCTGAATCTTGTATATGTGTTGACATACTGAAGCTGGTTCAACACCATCTCTAAAAGAAAAGTGAAAAATCTGTTCATGGCTCAGCATGTAACAGATATTCTGATGAAAGACCATAAAAAACAATCTGATTAAAATCTCATCAGAAAGAGTACCCAAGCAAGTCTGGGTACCAAAAACCCTCTAATTTTTTCATTTCAGGACCATCATGTGCAGCAGATCTGGTACTGCGATTCTGGAAGCTCCAAGCACATGACTGGGGACAGGAGCTTACTCGGTAACTTTGTTTCAAAACTGGGTAAAATGGTTAATTTTGGGAATGAAGTAAAAGGGAGGATTTTGGGATATGGATGTTTGACCATAGAAAAAGTAGCCTATGTAGAAGGTTTAAAGTACGATCTGCTGAGTTGTGGTCAATTCTGTGATAAAGGTTTTCAGGTAACCTTTTTACCAGAAAAATGCTTGTTGATTGGTATGGATGATAATACAATTTATTTAAGTGGAAAAAGGATAAGACAATCAATCTACTATTTTGATTTCAAAGAAGAAAATGAACATCCAAAATTATGTTTATTTTAAAAAATTAACAAGGGTAGTAGTTGGTTGTAGCACAAGAGGTTAGCCCACTTAAATTTTAAAATTTTAAGCAAATTAGCAAGCAAAGGTCTGGTAAAAGGATTACCTTTTATATCCTCAAAGAAGGATAAAATTTCTGAAGCTTGTGAAATGGGTAAATCCAAAAGAAGCTCACACAAAGCAATTTCTGATTCTTCTAGAACACAAAATTTGGAACTTTTACATATGGATCTTTATGGACCCATAAGTACAGAAAGCTTTTCTCGAAAGAAATACATACTTGTAATTGTAGATGATTTTTTCAGATACACATGGGTAGAGTTTTTAAGAAAGAAAAGTGAAACTCCTGATCTGATCATTAATTTTATCAGAAAAATTGAAAATCTATTAAAATTAACAGTCAGAAGGATCAGATCAGACAATGGAACAGAATTTAAAAATTCAAAAATTGAGAGCTTCCTTGTGAGCAAAGGAATCTCTCATGACTTTTCTGCTCCCAGAACACCCCAACAGAATGGAGTGGTAGAAAGGAGAAATAGAACCTTAGTGGAAGCAGCTAGAACAATGCTTGCTCATGCTAAACTGCCCACTTATTTTTGGGCAGAAGCAATAGCAAATGCTTGTTTTACCCAAAACAGATCCATAATCAACAAAAGGCTCAATAAAACATCCTACAACATTATCAATGGAAGAATTCCAAGTGTAAAATTTTTGCATACATTTGGTTGTAGATGTTTTGTTTTCAATGATTTTGAAAGCCTTGAGAAATTTGATAGAAAAGCAGAGAAGGGTATTTTTCTTGGTTATTCTTTGTCCTCAAAAGCTTATAGAATTTTTATTCTAAACACAAGGACAATCAGAGAAAGTTTATATGTATCTTTTGATGACTCATCAGAAACAGAAGTTTCTGATGAATATATGAAGGAAATAAACTTTTCTGATAAACAAGAAAAATATGAACATCTTTTTTAAATGATAACAGGAGACTTCTTAGAACATGATAAATCTCTTACAAACAAATCAATAGATAATTCATGTACTAAGCCTACAGAACAAATGGAAAATGCATCAGAAATCTTGAATCAGAACAATGAAAATATTTCTGACAATCAAAATTCTGATACATTCCATGCAACTGAGGCAACTGTTCAGGGGGAAACTTCAAATCCATCCGAACCAACAACTTTTCACAACAAGTTGAGATGGATAAAAGGACATGTTCATTCTGACATCATTGGAAATCCAGAAGATGGTGTAAGAACAAGATCTGCAATAGCACATGAGTGTGTATTTGTTGGGTTCTAAAGCAAGATAGAACCCAAGTCTGTAAAAAAAAGATCTAAATGACTCAGACTGGATTCAAGCAATGCAAGAAGAGCTTGATCAGTTTGAAAAGAGTAAGGTATGGGATCTGGTGCCTAAGCCAAATGACAAATCAGTCATAGGCTCAAAATGGGTATTCAGAAACAAATCAGATGAAAATGGCATAATAACCAGGAATAAGGCAAGGTTAGTTGTCAAGGGTTATTGTCAACAAGAAGGTATTGACTATGATGAAACCTTTGCACCAGTAGCCATATTAGAAGCTATAAGAATCTTTCTTTCTTATGCTGCATCTAAAGACTTCAAAGTATATCAAATGGACGTGAAATCTGCATTCCTGAATGGTAAGATTGAGGAAGAAGTTTATGTGCATCTACCTGAAGGCTTTGTTGATCCAAAATTTCAAAACCATGTTTACAAATTAAACAAAGCCTTGTATGGTTTGAAGCAAGCTCCTAGAGCCTGGTATGAAACACTGTCAAACTTCTTACTCAATTCTGGCTTCACAAAAGGTACTATTGACACAACACTTTTTCTTAAAACACACAAGGGTCACACATTGTTAGTCTAAATATATGTTGATGACATTATATTTGGATCAATAAATGAAAATTTCTGTAAAAAGTTTCAAAAGTTAATGACCAGCCACTTTGAAATGAGCATGATGGGTGAGTTAACCCTTTTCTTAGGTTTACAAGTAAAACAAAGAGTTGACGGGATATTTTTGAGTCAGTCTAAGTATGTGAAACCAATTCTGCACGAATACTCACTTGAAAATTGCTCAATTTCAAAAACTACCATGGCAACAAGGAACAAACTTGATTCTAATAAAGATGGAACATGTGTAGATATTAAAACCTATAGGGGGATGATAGGATCATTGCTATACTTAACTGCAAGCAGACCAGATATTATGTTTGCAACATGCTTTCTGGCCAGATATCAATGCAATCCTAAAGAATCCCACCTAAAAACAGTAAAAAGGGTTTTTAAATATCTAAAAGGCACATCAGAACTTGGTCTCTTGTATCCTAAGGATACAAATCTTGAACTAATTGCATATACAGATGCAGATTATGCAGGTTGCAAGATTGACAGAAAAAGCACACTGGTGCATGTCAAATCTTGGGAGAAAAGTTGGTATGTTGGGCAAGTAAGAAACAAAACTGTGTTGCAACATCAACAGCTGAATCAGAATATGTAGCAGCAGCAAGTTGCTGTTCACAAGTGCTATGGATGCAAACTCAACTGAAAGATTATGGAGTAAATCTGACAAAGATACCCATTCTATGTGATTCAAAGAGTGCAATTGCAATTACTGAAAACCCAGTTCATCACTCTAGAACCAAGCACATAGATGTCAGATAACACTTCATAAAGGATCATGTTGAAAAAGGTAACATAGAAATGTACTTTGTTCCAATAGAAAACCAAATTGCTGACATTTTTACAACACCTCTTGATGAAAAGAGACACAATTTTTTAATCAGCAAACTTGGCATGGTTAACATAAAAGATGAAGATGTTTTAGAAAACAAAAGGCCATAAACTGAAAACCAAACTGATGAACATCAAGATGAAATTTCTGATAATCAAAGAATATTTCAACAGGTTTCTGATAAAGAAATCCATCAATCTGATGGAATATCAGAAAATCTGATAAATCATCAATGAATCTGATGATTTATCAGAAAATCTGAAGAATTATCAGAAAATCTGATGAATCATCAGAAATACTGATAAACATCAGAAACTTTGTTGAAACATCAGAATAATCACTGATCATCGGAAAATTTTATGAAGTTACCATCTTCATTCATATCTCATATTTGTATAAACTCATAACTGTGGATAGTCTGTTTTTGATTTTTTTTTCTCTTTCTTTTGTTTAATTTAAAAAAAATCAAAAAGGGGGAAAGTAACATGCATTAAGATAAATTCAAAGTCACAGCAGAGAAAATCAACCGTCACAGGGAAAATTTTTGCAGAAAATTGAATTTTTCTTATACTTCCAATACATGCAACATCATCTTTCATAAGGAATTTGAGAGACACGGGGGCATAAAAATGATTAGGGGCTATGAAAGTAGTCGCCTAGTTATTCAATGCTTACTCACAACATGAGGCTTCGAAGACTGCAATATAGTCACTACAACAGATATCGTCTTAAATGAAGAGATTGAAATGGAAATGAAAATCTTTGGTTGTTAATAACATTTATGGCATAACTATCACTCTCATCTATAAATATTAACAACTTGAAAAAGACTTTCTTCATCTTAAACAATCTTCTCTTCAAAAGCACTTTATCAGAAATTTATATTTTAGAATGGCTACCCCATAAACAATGAAACAAGCACACTTTCCTCTCCCTCTCCACAAACATCATAACCTTAGACTTTGGTCTAATCTGGAAGGTCCTGCATGGGAAGATTGCAGGTATGTGAACAATATGATCATGCGAAGTCCCTTGGGCTTTGCTGTATCTACATATGTCACTATCTATCTAGAACTTCTTCAAGAATTCTGGTGGAATGCTGAAATCATCTTCAGTGGCACCGCCATGTGGATAGAAAGTGAGGTTATGGGGGTCAAAATCACCCTAAAGGAGGAAACTCTGAGGGACGTCCTCCAGATAGGTGATGATCAAGAAAACACCTTCCTCAACAAGGAAATGGTGGAACAAACTCTAAGGGACATGGGCTATCAACCATACAACGTGTCAAGGCAGATCAGCAAGTCTGGTTTCATACCACCATTCCAGTACTTGGTGACACATCTCAGTGTCTGTTTCTCTAAAAAGATTGGACACTTCAACGAGCTGTCTTATAGGATGATGGAGGTGATTCATGCAGTTGTACAAGAGAAACCGTACAACTTTTCTAAGTTTCTCATGAGAGACTTGGAAGCAAACATACACACCCGTCAACCTTTTCTGATCTACCCTCGCTTTGTGACCAAGGTGATAACCAGACAGCTGGACTTCGGAGGAGTAAGAAGCTGGTATCAAAGGGCCCAGCTGGCGCTACAAGAGAACATAAGTGATCCAACCCTTGTTCCATCAACAAATCACAATGGTCATATAACCTACCTCTGGTTGTATGTGAAGGGCATATACAATGTGCTCAATGAAGAGTAGTTGTTGTTTGTTTGTTTTTGTGTGTTTAGTGGTAATTTATTTTCTTTATATATAAGTTTGCTTTATTTTTTTTTCTCTTAAAAAAAATAAAAACATGACAATAGATCTAGGGGGAACTAAAACAACATATCTGATAAAAACAAAGAAAATCTGGTGAAGCTCAAAAGAAATCTGATAGGTCTGGTGAAACATAAGAAAATCTGATAACTCATTGGAAAATCTGATAATATATCAGAAAACCTAATAAATCATCAGAATCTGCTCATACATCAGAAAATTCTCAAAATAACCAGAAAATATGATAAATCAACAGAAAATAAGATGAAATATCAGGAAACATTGCTCTAAACCAGATTCAAAGAAACTTGCAACAAGATAAATTTAAAAAAAAAGTTTCTGTCAAAATTAAATTTTTTTATGGGTAACCTGTCTTCAAAACGAATGGATCAAAACTGTATTGAATAATTTTTTTTTGCATAACAACATTCCCTGAGGATCAGAACAAAGATGAGAAGCTCAGAAATGCTATGTAAGTGAAATCTTCAAAACCCTACTTATTCCCTCTCATCTCAAAAAAATAAATAAAAATAAAAATATGGTGATTCAATCTCTAAATGTGAATCAAATATATTTTGATGAAATTTGAAGAAAATCCAACTCTCAAAGGTTTATTCAAGGATTTTCTGATATACATCATCAAAAGGAAAACTTGGGAAGACACACAATCTAAAAAAAAAGGTTTTTATTGGACCTTTTTACAACAAAAGGTGTCCCACATGAAGAAAAGGTGCAAGTTGGACATTAGTGTTTATTTGCTAAATCCTTGGAATCTCTGATTTTCAAATAAAAGATTTATATTAAATTAGAGATAAACCAAAGGTTTTCAAAAACGGTTGTTTCCTAAACGGATTAAAAACATCATTAAGGTTTCATAAACCACCTTAAATACAAACAACCCACGAAAAACACTCAAAAGATCTCTGTCTCAAAACACTATAAATACCTTATTCAAAAACAGAGACTTCGATCTTCAACCTTCAAAAGCAAAACCCTAAAAACCGTTTTCCGAAACAATAAGCTCAATTCTCCATGGCTGTTATCAACATCAATATGCCACCAGTTGAGCACTCTGTTCCACTCATCACTGAAGCTGAATTTCTTCCATTAAAGAGCAACAATGAAGCAATGAACGACAACATTGAAGAATATGATACAAAGTGCCAAATCCTGATCGAATTTCTGACCAGATGCCCTATAGCTCAAGCTCTCACAAAGACCAGAGAGGTACCAGAAAAACTTATACAACAAGTTGTAAAGACACTCAAACTCTCAAATCAAATCGAGCTTACAACACATGTATGGGGAGATATTTTCATTACAATCACACCAGAGAAAATAAGGGAATGTTTGGAACTACCCTTAAGCCAAAATTATGAAGAAGCACCAGAAAAGGAAGATCTGTTTGCACTACTTGATACTGTAATGGGTTACAAGACAAAGATCTCAAAGATTAGTGAATTCAAGAGAAATAAGTTGCCTGCCTTCTGGCAAGTGTTGATGGAAATTCTAAACAAGTGTTTATCATCAAAGATTGGGGGTACAGATCAGATAAATAAAAATGTTCTGACAATCATGTTCAGCCTCATTAGTGAGTTGAACATTGATTATGGAATAGAAATATTTAATCTGATAAGAAGATCAATTCTGACTAACACCGGAAGGATAGAACATCTACCTTTTCCCAGATTTCTGTCAGTCATAATTTCTGATGCATTTTCTGAAAGGAGCATGGAAACTCCTGGATCAGAAAATATGTGGAGTACAGAAATCACGAGACCTTGGACTGCTGTAGGGTCTTGGAAGTCAGATTATGATGTATCTGTTCTGTCCGAAAGAATGATGAATCTAATACCAGAAGATTCACCTTACAGAGCAGAATATCTAAGAATGTTAAGCAAGAAGCCAGAGAATAAAGAAGTTTTTGATAGTCTGTCCCCTATGGAGCATGATGCACAAGAATCAAGTGCACCACTAATAGAGCAGCAGGGTGAATCAGAACCTCGTCAAGATGATGAAGATGTGCACATGAGTCCTGTGGCAGAAGAACATCATGTAGAAATCTCACATATGGGAGAAACATGTGCACAACGCTCTAAACTTAATATGGTTCATAATTCTGAGAGTGATTCTGATGATTCAATTCAAGGAAATTATGAAATATCACATAGAGGCACTGTTTCTGAAAGACAAGATGTGAGTAAAACCAAGGACCCATTCTCTGAATCAGATTCTAAGGAGGAGAATGTGGTGGCAACAGGTGGAGATCAGTCTACTGATCAAGGAAACCTGGTTGAGAAAAATAAGAGTTTCTCAACAACTCATGGCGAATCTGAAAGGGTTCAAGGATATGAGGAAAACCAGAATTTGAATGAGTTTCAATTTTCTGGTGAGGGTATAGAGAATATGGAATATTTCAGTCCTCTTAACCTTAGAATAGCAGAGAATGTGTTTTCTGCTGGTGTTAGAGGTGGAACATCTGTTATTCCACCTGTTACCCAAGAACATCAACCTTTGTCAACTGAACAACTACACAAGGAGCTTGTTTGTACTGGGAAAACAACAACAGAAGAAAAGCTTGATCTGATACTGGAAGAGATCAGAAATCAAAAGTCAGATATTAAAGCTTTATCAGAAACTGTCAAAGCTGTACAGAAACAAACAGAAGATAACACTGCAGCCCTCAACAAACTATGGGAGTCATCAGAAAACAGAGAGAATTCATCAGAATTCAAGAAAGCTCTCAAAGAACTACAAGAAATCAAGAAACTGATTGCTGAGGTTGCAAGTGCAGGGGAAAGCTCAAGTTCTGAAAGAATCCTTGAAGAAATTCAGTTCTTCAGAGCCAACAATAGCAGCATGGTTAAGGCTTTTGAGAAGCTGATGGTGGAATTGTCTGCATAGAAAAATCAAACTAAACTAGAGTTTCAGAGAATGAAGAAACAAGAAGAAACAAATGCTCAAACTCTGGCTGATGTTCAACTGTTAGTAAAGAGGTT
This sequence comes from Helianthus tuberosus, assembly GCA_030545235.1. NCBI lineage: Eukaryota > Viridiplantae > Streptophyta > Magnoliopsida > Asterales > Asteraceae > Helianthus > Helianthus tuberosus. Next base: position 160,929,044 of record CM060452.1, read on the forward strand.
ACAGTACAATGTTGCCAGACTGGCAAAAGTTGATTTTCATGAACTGAAAGCTCCAATTCCACAAGAAAAACCAGCAGGAGAGTCAGAAACTTCTCAACAACAATTCAAGCAACAAGAAGTCACTCAACAAGATCCAACCAGACAATCAAAAGCTTAAACAACACAAAAACAGAAGCAACCCATGGGTCCTCCTCCTAGTGTGCCAAAGTTACTTATGGGTCCTCTAACAAATATTCCAAAGCCACACATCAAAGGTGCCAATGCAAGGAGCTGTTCCTGTTCAATCCTCTTCCATAGCTCTCACAGGACAAACAGAATTCAGCAAAGAATTGAATACAAAAGAGAAGAGAAGAATGGAACATGAAGTAACATCCTCAAAAAGGCCAAGAAAAGTGATTGGAGAAGATTCAGATGGAAAACTCAAAGAATTCAAAGTGCTGACAGGTGATCTACATACAATCATGTACCCAGAAGAACACTTGAAGCATTACTACTAGAACAAACAAGAAGATAAACCAGAAAGGCCACTCTCTCCATTAAGTAGAAATATTGTTGAACTTAGAGATACAGGAAACTTAGAAATGTTGCACAAACCAGTTACAAATCCAATAGTTTCCATTGAAAGAATTATCACTATTAATGCTCCAGGAGGTGTCTTAGGTGCGGGTGGATAGAACAAATACACCCTGATCAGAAAAGATAATAGTGATACAATTGTTACTGATGGAGTCCTGGCAGATGATATTCACCCACTGGGCTTAATAAAGTTAAAACAGCTCATTGATAAAGACAGAAGCAGTGCAGTTGTGATCAGAAGAGCTGTTGACAGCATCAAGACTGTAGGAGAGAAGTTATATCAAAGGGCTGCACTGACAGACTTTGACTTGTGTATCAACTTTGAGTATAGCAAAAAGGTACTAACACCTCCTCCTAACTACACCATCCCAGCTGAGATACCTCCCAAGAAAGTAAGAACTGGACTATCTTTCACAAACCAGAAATGTGTGTTGTTTTCAAAGATGCATATCATGAGAAAGCTCTGTTCAGAGTCAGTGAAAAAAACAGGTATTCAAATCAAACTCTGAAATATATAAAGAATTGCATGAATGAAAAACAAGAGCAGCTCAAAAAGAAAGGGACGAACAATGAACAGCTGAGGAAAGCAATTAAAGATAACATTGAAAAATGGATGGAAGCTAGAGGATGGTACAAAGAACTTTACAAAACAACTCAAAAGACAATTCACTACAAGAAAAGGTTGAAACCAGGGGACAAGTACAGAAGTGGAGTGAAGATCAATTAATGAATTCATGAGTTTAAAATTTCTGTTTTTGAGAACAATATTTTATTTCTATTTGTTTTGAACAATGGTCGGTTTGATTCTGTTTTGTGTTTCTGAATTTAGTTGTTTGAACTTTCTTTTAAGGATTAATTGAAGTATGTTTATGTTTGATATAGATAGTTCATTTTCTTACAATACTTAGGGGGAAACTGTTAGGAAACTTTATTTGTAAGTATTGAAGAAAATCAGATTCAGCTTGATCTCTGAAGAAGATAAAAGTCCTGAAGATCAAAACAACAAGAAGAAGATTGGATAGGACAACTGAAAAGAACAAAATCTACTTCAAAGAATCAGAAGTTGATCAAGAACTGAAGAAGAGTATCAGAGAAGGTCTTTCTGATGGATCTGATGATATTTCTGATGAAATATCATCAGTTTCTGACAAATCTGATCATCAGATTTTCTGATGTTTTGTTCACCAGAATTTCTGATGAAGTGGTTATCAGAAATTCTGATAAAACCCCACTTGTCTAAAAATTAGTTCTATCCTGCTACAATAACCGAAGTAACTTGACATTATTGGATATCATGATGACAAAGGCAACTTGATTATTGGATTCAATGAATATGTCAAGAAGCTACTTTTTGCAGGGAATATACATGAATTAACAAATGTTTATTCATGTATTCAAGCCGTCTATAAATTGAAGGCTCATCAAGCAGAGAACAATGAGTTAAGCTTAGCATTCAATACATACTAAAAACTCCATTATCCTTTCACCTCAGAATTCACAAGTATTCATTTGTAATAGATAATAATCGTACAATCACCTTGTAAACCATTTTGTTTCAAAGTGATATAAACTTGAAAATTTTGTAGGTCTTGTTTCTTGAAAGTTTGATTTCCATTTCCGCACACTATTTTCACATTTGTTGAAATCACTTGCCATATTACATGAAAAGAATCTTTTAAGTCCAAACTGGGACCAACAATGGTCCGAAAATAGCAGAGTATATCCAGCGTTTCCATGATTTGTCAAGGGTTGTTCCTTACCTTGTGGAGCCAGAGTTCAAAAGAATTGAGCGTTTTATCTGGGGATTGGCACCTCAGATCTTAAGTATGGTTACAGCTTCCAAGCCTCCGACTATTGCTGAGGCTATTGATCTAAGTGTGGCACTTACTGAGGAGGCAGTTCGTTTGGGAAAGTTTTCTATCTCTGAGACAAAAAAGAAGGAGACTCATGTGGAGTCCTTGGGTGATAACAAAAGGAAGTTCATGAATTTTAAGAAGAGCACCCGAGTGAACAACAATACCAACAAATGTAGGGAGATCAATAAGCCAGCTGAGGCCCAGACGGGCGCAACCAACACTGAACCCAAAGGAAAAGGGTATATGCGCACCCTGCCCAAGTGCGACATCTGTCACCGTCATCATACCGGACGGTGCAGGTATGGAAAATGTGAGAACTATGGCAAGGTGGGGCATGCCAGGGAGGCATGCTGGTATGGTGCGGGACGTAGAAATGGAAATCATGGTGGGAATAGAAATCAGTCGGGTAATCGGAACCAGGGAGGAAACGGTAACTTCGGAGGAAATGGGAATCGGGGTGGATATGGGAATCAGGCTGGTAATGGGAATCATGGAAGAAACAACAACAACAACAACAATCAGGGCGGAAATGGAAATGATAATGGACGTGGCCAGGGCTGTTTTGGCTGCGATGACTTGGGGCACTTCAAGAAGGATTGCCCTAAGAACAATCAAGCTCGAGGAAGGGTATTTACTATTGGAGCCAGGGAAGCACACCAGGATCCGAATGTGGTTACTGGTACGTTCCCTATTAATCAATGTTATGCATCTGTACCGTTTGATACTGGTGCCGATTTTAGCTTCGTATCCATAGACTTTAAGAATGCACTTGGTTTAGTTACAAGTATGCTAGACGTCCCATATTCGATAGAACTGCCTAATGGAAAGTTACTAGAGGCGAATGAGGCGATTAAGGGTTGTACTTTGGAGTTTGGAGAGTTGGAATTTTCTATTGATCTTCTACCGGTGGATTTGGGAAGCTTCGATGTCGTGGTCGGGTTGGATTGGTTGTCAATCAACCATGCGGAGATAGTTTGCCATGAGAAGACCATTCGCATTCCGTTTTCGAATGAGGAGACGATCGTGATTCATGGGGGAAAGCACGATACACCCTTACGGATTATCAATTGTATGAAAGCGCAGAAGTGTCTACGTAAAGGATGCGTTGCCTTCCTAGCACATATAGTGGATAAGAAAGTCGAAGAGCCTAAGCTTGAAGACATCCCAGTGGTGAGGGATTATCCTGAGGTCTTTCCCGAAGACTTGCCAGGATTACCTCCGCAGAGACAAGTTGAATTCCACATTGACTTGGTTCCAGGCGCCGCGCCTGTAGCCAAGGCACCATATCGTCTTGCGCCATCCGAAATGCAAAAGTTATCTTTGTAACTCCAGGAGTTGTTGGACAAGGGATTTATAAGGCCGAGCTTCTCGCCTTAGGGAGCTCTAGTGTTGTTTGTTAAGAAGAAGGACGGTAGCTTTCATATGTGTATTGACTACTGGGAGCTGAACAAGTTAACCATCAAGAATCGGTATCCATTACCAAGGATTGACGACTTATTCGACCAATTGCAAGGATCGAGCTATTACTCCAAGATTGATCTTCGGTCTGGCTATCATCAGTTAAGGATTCAAGAGTAGAGCATACCAAAGACTGCGTTCAGGACTCGTTATGGACACTACGAGTTCCTTGTGATGCCGTTCGGATTGACTAACGCACCCGCAGTGTTTATGGATTTGATGAATCGTGTATGCAAGCCATATCTCGATAAATTTGTGATTGTATTTATCGCCGATATTCTGATTTATTCACGGATGAAGGAAGAGCACGAGCAACATCTCAGAGCCATTCTGGAACTACTGAAGAAAGAGAAGCTCTACGCCAAGTTCTCAAAATGTGAATTCTGGATTCGTGAGGTACAGTTCCTTGGTCATGTGGTGAACGAGAATGGTATCCATGTGGACCCAGCAAAGATCGAAGCGAGGGAGACACCCAAAACACCGACTAAAATTCGACAGTTCTTGGGATTAGCGGGCTATTACCGCCGATTTATCGAGAATTTCTCCAAAATAGCTCAACCGCTAACTCCCCCTACTAAAAAAGACAAGAAGTATGACTGGGGAGACAAGTAGGAAGAAGCCTTTCAGCTGCTAAAAAATAAGCTATGCGATGCACCGATATTATCCCTACCCGAAGGCACTTAAGACTTCGTGGTATATTGCGACGCTTCGCATCAGGGATTGGGTTGCATGCTAATGCAACGCCAAAAAGTCATCGCTTATGCATCACGACAATTGAAAGTACATGAGAAGAATTATACCACTCACGATCTGGAACTAGGTGCGGTGGTATTTGCCTTGAAGATTTGGCGACATTATTTGTATGGTACTCGATGTACTATCTTCACAGATCACAAGAGCCTGCAGCACATATTTGATCAAAAGGAGCTAAATATGCGTCAGCGACGATGGGTTGAGTTACTGAATGATTACGACTGTGAGATAAAGTATCATCCTAGAAAGGCAAACGTGGTAGCAGACGCATTGAGTCGAAAAGAAAGGGTTAAGACCCTAAGGGTTCGAGCTTTAGAAATGACGATTCGGACGAACCTCACCTCACGCATACATGACGCGCAACAAGAAGCTCTTAAGAAGGAAAATCTTAAAGTTGAATATCTCCTAGGAATGGAGAAGAAGTTGGTGCCAAATGAGGAAGGAACCTTATATTTCATGGGACGCATTTGGGTTCCGCTCTATGGCGGTATTCGAGAGGTTATCTTTGACGAAGCTCACAAGTCGAGGTACTCGATCCACCCAGGATCGGATAAAATGTACCAAGACCTGAAAGAGTATTATTGGTAGCCAAAACTCAAGAGCAACGTAGCTGTTTATGTTGGAAAATGCCTAACCTGTGCTAAGGTTAAGGTCGAGTATCAGAAACCTTTCGGTCTATTGCAACAACCTGAAATACCTGTATGGAAGTGGGAGAAAATTTTGATGGACTCCATAACAAAATTACCCAGGACTCCTAGAGGGCACGATATGATATGGGTAATAGTGGATCGATTAACAAAGTCTGCACACTTCCTACCGATTCGAGAGAAAGATAGCACTAGAAAATTGGCTAAGCTTTACCTCAAGGAGATTGTGGCACGTCATGGAGTGCCTATCTTGAAAATATCAGACAGAGTTGGACGATTTGTATCAAGGATCTGGCAATCCTTTCAGGAGGCCTTTGGACCTCAGCTAGATCTAAGCACGACCTTTCACCCGCAAACAGACGGCTAGAGCGAACAGACGATACAAACACTAGACGATATGCTTCACGCATGTGTTATGGATTTAGGTGGCAGCTGGGATACTCATCTACCTCTAGTTTAGTTTTCCTATAATAACAGCTACTATACGAGCATTCAAGCTGCACCGTTCGAAGCTCTATATGGCCGTAAGTGCCGCTCACCATTGTGTTGGGTAGACGCTGGAGATAAACAGTTGATTGGCCGCGAACTTGTTCAAGAAACGACCGATAAAATCATGCAGATCCGAGAACGCATCAAGGCGGCTCGTGATCGACGAAAGAGCTACGCTGATTGAAGACGGAAACCTTTAGAATTCGAGGTAGGAGACAGGGTTTTATTGAAGGTCTCACCTTGGAAAGGCGTAGCACGATTCGGAAGACGTGGGAAGTTGAATCCACACTACATTGGGCCATTCAAGATCTTGGAAAGGGTTGGTACCATAGCATACAAACTAGAATTACCAGAAGAACTGAACGGTGTATAGGATACGTTCTGTTGGTCCTAGTTTGGACTAAAAAACTTCTTTTCACGTAATATGGCAAGTGATTTCAACAAATGTGAAAATAGTGTGTGGAAATAGAAATCAGACTTTCAAGAAACAAGACCTATAGAATTTTCAAGTTTATATCACTTTGAAACAAAATGGTTTACAAGGTGATTGTAAGATTATTATCTATTACAAATGAATACTTGTGAATTCTGAGGTTAAAGGACAATGGAGTTTGTAGTATATATTGAATGCTAAGCTTTAACTCAATTGTTCTCTGCTTGATGAGCCTTCTATTTATAGACGGCTTGGATACATGAATAAACATTTGTTTATTCATGTATAAGTCCTGCAAAAAGTAGCTTCTTGACATATTCATTGAATCCAATAATCAAGTTGCCTTTGTCATCATGATATCCAATAATGTCAAGTTGCTTCGGTTATTGTAGCAGGATAGAACTAATTTTTGGACAAGTGGGGTTTTATCAGAATTTCTAATAACCACTTCATCAGAAATTCTGGTGAACAAATCATCAGAAAATCTGATGATCAGAATTTTCAGAAACTGATCATCAGATCCATTAGAAAGACCTTCTCTGATAATCTTCTTCAGTTCTTGATCAACTTATAATTCTTTGAAGTAGATATTGTTCTTTTCAGTTGTCCTATCCAATCTTCTTCTTGTTGTATTGATCTTCAGGACTTTTATCTTCTTCATAGATCAAGCTGAATCTGGTTTTCTTCAATACTTACAATTTAAGTTTCCTAACAGTTTCCCCCTAAGTATTGTAAGAAAATGAACTATCTATATCAAACATAAACATACTCTAACTAATCTTAAAAGAAAGTTCAAACAACTAAATTCAGAAACACAAAACAGAATAAAACCAACCATTGTTCAAAACAAAACAAACAGAAATAGAATATTGTTCTCAAAAACAAAAATTTTAAACTCATGAATTCATTAATTGATCTTCACTCCACTTCTGTACTTGTCTCCTGGTTTCAACCTTTTCTTGTAGTCAATTGTCTTTTGAGTTGTTTTGTACAGTTCTTTGTACCAACCTCTGGCTTCTATCCATTTTTCAATGTTATCTTCAATTGCCTTCCTCAGCTGTTCATTGTTCTTCCCTTTCTTTTTGAGCTGCTCTTCTTTTTCATTCATGCAATTCTTTATATATTTCAGAGTTTGATTTGAATACATGTTTATTTCACTTACTATGAATAGAGTTTTCTCATCATAGGCATCTTTGAAAACAACACACATTTCTGGTTTGTCAAAGATAGCTCAAGTTCTTACTTTCTTGGGATGTATTTCAGCTGGGATGGTGTAGTTAGAAGGAGGTGTTAGTACCTTTTTGCTATACTCAAAGTTGATATACAAGTCAAAGTTTGTCAGTGCAGACCTTTGATATAATTTTTCTCCTGCAGTTTTGATGCTGTCAAGAGCTCTTCTGATCACAACTGCACTGCTTCTGTCTTTATCAATGAGCTGCTTCAACTTTATTAAGCCTAGTGGGTGAATATCATCAGCCAGGTCTCCATCAGTAACAATTGTATCACTATTATCTTTTCTGATCAGGGTGTATTTGTTCTGTCCACCAGGACCTAAGACACCTCCTGGAGCATTAATAGTGATAATTTTTTTCAATGGAAACTATTGGATTTGTAACTGGTTTGTGCAACATTTCTAAGTTTCCTGCATCTCTGAGTTCAACAATATTTTTGCTTAATGGAGAGAGTGGCCTTTCTGGTTTATCTTCTTGTTTGTTCTAGTAGTAATGCTTCAAGTGTTCTTCTGGGTACATGATTGTATGTAGATCACCTGTCAGCACTTCGAATTCTTTGAGTTTTCCATCTGAATCTTCTCCAATCACTTTTCTTGGCCTATTTGAGGATGTTACTTCATGTTCCATTCTTCTCTTCTCTTTTGTATTCAATTGTTTTCTGAATTCTGTTTTACCTGTGAGAGCTATGGAAGAAGATTGAACTGGAACAGCTCCTTGCATTGGCACCTTTGATGTGTCTGGCTGAGGAATATTTGTTGGAGGACCCATGAGTAACTTTGGCATACTAGGAGGAGGACCCATGGGTTGCTTCTGTTTTTGTGTTGTTGAAGCTTCTGATTGTTTGATTGGATCTTGTTGAGTGACTTTTGGTTGCGTGAATTGTTGTTGAGGAGTTTTTGATTCTCCTGTTGGTTTTTCTTGTGGAATTGGAGCTTTTAGTTCATGAAAATCAACTTTTGCCAGTCTGGCAACGTTGTACTGTAACCTCTTTACTAACAGTTGAACATCAGCAAGAGTTTGAACATTTGTTTCTTCTTGTTTCTTCATTCTCTGAAACTCCAGTTTATTTTGATTTTTCTCTGCAGACAATTCCACCATTAGTTTCTCAAAAGCCTCAGCCATGCTGCTGTTGTTGGCTCTGAGGAACTGAATTTCTTCAAGGATTCTTCTAGAACTTGAGCTTTCCCCTGTACTTGCAACTTCTGCCATCTTTGTCTTGATTTCTTGCAATTCTTTGTGAGCTTTCTCAAATCCTGATGAGTTTTCTGATGGCTGCTGTCGTTTGTTGAGAGCTATAGTGTTGTCTTTTGTTTATTTCTGTACATCTTTGACAGTTTCTGATAGTACTTTGATATCTGACCTTTGATTTCTGATCTCTTCTAGTATCAGATCAAGCTTCTCTTCTGTTGCTGTCTTGCCAGTACAAACAGCAGTTATGTTATCAAGTTCCTTGTGTAGTTGCTCTGTTGATATAGATTGGTGTGCTTGGGTAACAGGAGGAACAACAGATGTTCCACCTATAACACCAGCAGAAAACACATTCTCTGCTGTTCTAAGGTTAAGAGGACTGAAATATTCCATATTCTCTATACCCTTACCAGAAAATTGAAACTTATTCAACTCCTGGTTTTCCTCATATCCTTGAACCTTTTCAGATTCTCATGAGTAGTTGAGAAACTCTTATTTTTCTCATCCAGGTTTCCTTGATCAGTAGACTGATTTCCACCTGTTGCCACCACATTCTCCTCCTAAGAATCTGATTCAGAGAATGGGTCTTTGGTTTTACTCACATCTTGTCTTTCAGAAACAGTGCCTCTATGTGAAATTTCATAATTTCCTTGAATTGAATCATCAGAATCACTCTCAGAATTATGAACAATATTAAGTTTAGAGTGTTGTGCATCTGTTTCTCCCATATGTGAGATTTCTGCATAATGTTCTTCTTCCACAGGACTCATGTGCACATCGTCATCAGCTTGATGAGGTTTTGATTCACCCTGCTGCTCTATTCTTGGTGTACTTGATTCTTGTGCATCATGCTCCATAGGTGACACACTATCAAAAACTTCTTTATTATTTGCCTTTTTGCTTAAAAACCTTAGATACTCTGCTCTGTAAATTGAATCCTCTGGTATCAGATTCATCATCCTTTCTGACAGAAAAGGTACATCATAATCTGACTTCCAAGACCCCAAAGCAAACCATGGTCTCATCACTTCTGTACTCCACATATTTTCTGATGCAGGAATTTCCATATTCCTTTTAGAAAATGCATCAGAAATTATGACTGGCAGAAATCTGGGAAAAGGTAGATGTGAATATATCCTTCCAGTATTGGTCAGAATTGATCTTTTGATTAGATTAAATATCTCTGTTCCAAAATCAATATTCAACCTACTAATGAGGCTGAACATGATTGTCATAACATTTTTATTTATCTGATCTGTACCTCCAATTTTTGATGATAAACACTTGTTCAGAATTTCCATTAACACTTGCCAGAAGGCAGGTAGTTGATTTCTCTTAAATTCACTGATTTTTGAGCTCTTTGTCTTGTAACCCATTACATCATCAAGTAGTGCAAACATATCTTCCTTTTCTGGTGCTTCTTCATAGCTTTGGTTTAAGGGTAGTTCCAAACATTCCCTTATTTTCTCTGGTGAGATTGTAATGAAGATATCTCCCCATACATGTGCTGTAAGCTCGATTGGATTTGAGAGTCTGATAGTCTTTACAACTTGTTGTATAAGCTTTTCTGGTACCTCTCTGGTCTTTGTGAGAGCTTGAGCTATGGGACATCTGGTCAGAAATTCGATCAAAATTTGGCACTTTGTATCATATTCTCCAATGTTGTCGTTCATGGCTTCATTGTTGCTTTTCAATGGCAGGAATTCAGCTTCAATGATGAATTGAACGGAGTGTTCAACAGGTGATATGTTGATGTTGATAGCAGCCATTGAGAATTGAGGTTTTTGTTTCGAAAAAGGGTTTTTAGGGTTTTACTTTTGAATAGGAAGGTTGAAGATGGAAGTCTCTGTTTTTGAATGAGGTATTTATAGTGTTTTGAGACAGAGATCTTTGAAGGTTTTTCGTGGGTTGTTTGTATTTAAGGTGGTTTATGACACCTTAATGATGTTTTTAATCCGTTTAGGAAACAACTGTTTTTGAAAACCTTTGGTTTATCTCTAATTTAATATAAATCTTTTATTTGAAAATCAGAGATTCCAAGGATTTAGCAGATAAAAACTAATGTCCAACTTGCACCTTTTCTTCATGTGGGACCCTTTTTGTTGTAAAAAGGTCCAATAAAAACCTTTTTGAGATTGTGTATCTTCCCAAGTTTTCCTTTTGATGATGTGTATCTTCCCAAATCTTTGAATAAACCTTTGAGAGTTGGATTTTCTTCATACTTCATTAGAATACATTTGATTCATATTTAGAGATTGAATCACCATTTTTTTGATATGAGAGGGAATAAGTAGGGTTTTGAAGATTTCACTTACATAGCATTTCTGAACTTCACATCTTTGTTCTGATCTTCAAGAAGTATTGTTGTGCAAAATTTTTCTTCTTGCTTAATACAGTTTTGTTCCATTCCTTTTGAAGACAGATTACCCAGAAAAAATTTCAATTTTGACAGAAACTTTTTGTAAAAAAATTTATGTTGTTGCAAGTTTCTTTGAATTTGGTTTAGAGCAATGTTTCCTGATATTTCTTCTTATTTTTTGTTGATTTATCAGATTTTCTGGTTATTTTGAGAATTTTCTGATGTATGAGCAGATTCTGATGATTTATTAGGTTTTCTGATATATCATCAGATTTTCTGATGTTTCACCAGATCTATCAGATTTCTTTTGAGCTTCACCATATTTTCCTTGTTTTTATTAGATATGATGTTTTAGTTCCCCCTAGATCTATCGTCATGTTTTTGTTTTTTTAAGAGAAAAAAAATAAAGCAAACTTATATATAAAGAAAAGAAATTACCACTAAACACACTAAAACAAACAAACAACAACTACTGCTCATTGAGCACATTGTACATGCCCTTCACATACAACCAGAGGTAGGTTATATGACCACTGTGATTTGTTGATGGAACAAGGGCTGGATCACTTATGTTCTCTTATAGCGCCAGCTGGGCCCTTGGATACCAGCTTCTTACTCCTCCGAAGTCCAGCTGTCTGGTTATCACCTTGGTCACAAAGCGAGGGTAGATCAGAAAAGGTTGACGGGTGTGTAAGTTTGCTTCCAAGTCTCACATGAGAAACTTATAAAAGTTGTACGGTTTCTCTTGTACAACTGCATGAACCACCTCTATCATCCTATAAGACAACTCGTTGAAGTGTCCAATCATCTTAGAGAAGCAGACACTGAGTTGTGTCACCAAGTATTGGAATGGGGGTATGAAACCAGACTTGACGATCTGCCTTGACACATTGTATGTTTCATAGCCCATATCCCTCAGATTTTGTTCCACCATTTCCTTGTTGAGGAAGGTGTTTTCTTGATCATCACCCAGCTGGAGGACGTCCCTGAGAGTTTCCTCCTTTAGGGTGATTTTGACCGCCATAACCTCACTTTCTATCCACATGGTGGTGCCACTGAAGATGATTTCAGCATTCCACCAGAATTCTTGAAGGAGTTCTGGATAGATAGTGACATATGTAGATACAGCAAAGCCCAAGGGACTTCGCATAATCATGTTGTACACATACCTGCAATCTTCCCATGCAGGACCTTCCAGATTAGACCTAAGTCTAAGGTTATGATGTTTGTGAAGAGAGAGGAAAGTGTACTTGTTTCATTTCTTTTGGGGAAGTCATTTTAAAATATGAAATTTCTGATAAAGTTCTTTTGAAGAGAAGATTGTTTGAGATGAAGAAAGTCTTTTTCAAGTTGTTAATGTTTATAGATGAAAGTGATAGTTATGCCATAAATGTTATTAACAACCAAAGATTTTCATTTCCATTTCAATCTCTTCATTTAAGACGATATCTGTTGCAGTGAGTATATGGCAGTCTTCGAAGCCCCGTGTTGTGAGTAAGCATTGAATAACTAGGCGGCTACTTTCATAGCCCCTAATCATTTTTATGCCCTCGTGTCTCTCAAATTCCTTATGAAACACGACGTTGCATGCATTGGAAGCATAAGCAAATTTCAATTTTCTGCAAAAATTTTCCCTGTGACGGTTGATTTTCGCTGCTGTGACTTTGAATTTATCTTAATGCATGTTACTTTCCCGGTTTTTGATTTTTTTTTAAATTAAACAAAAGAAAAAAAAATTCAAAAAACCAGACTATCCACAGTTATGAGTTTATACAAATATGAGATATGAATAAAGATGGTAACTTAATAAAATTTTCTGATGATCAGTGATTATTCTAATGTTTCAACAAAGTTTCTGATGTTTTATTAGAATTTCTGATGATTCATCAGATTTTCTGATAATTCTTTAAATTTTCTGGTAAATCATCAGATTTTCTGATAAACTATCAGATCTTCTGATATTCCATCAGATTGATGGATTTCTTTATCATAAACCTGTTGAATTATTCTTTGATTATCAGAATTTTCATCTTGATGTTCATCAAGTTGGTTTTCAGTTTGTGACCTTTTGTTTTCTGAAACATCTTCATCTTTTATGTTAACCATGCCAAGTTTGCTGATTAAAAAATTGTGTCTCTTTTCATCAAGAGGTTTTGTAAAAATGTCAGCAATTTGGTTTTCTGTTGGAGCAAAGTACATTTCTATGTTAACTTTTTCAACATGATCCTTTATGAAGTGATATTTGAAATCTATGTGCTTGGTTCTAGAGTGATGAACTGGATTTTCTGTAATTGCAATTGCACTCTTTGAATCACATAGAATGGGTATCTTTGTCAGATTTACTCCATAATCTTTCAGCTGAGTTTGCATCCACAGTACTTGTGAACAGCAACTTGCTGCTGCTACATATTCTGATTCAGCTGTTGATGTTGCAACACAGTTTTGTTTCTTACTTGCCCAACATACCAACTTTTCTCCCAAGATTTGACATGCAACAAATGTGCTTTTCCTGTCAATCTTGCAACCTGCATAATCTGCATCTGTATATGCAATTAGTTCAAGATTTTATCCTTAGGATACCAGAGACCAAGTTCTGATGTGCCTTTAGATATATAAAAACCCTTTTTACTGCTTTTAGGTGGGATTCTTTAGGATTGCATTGATATCTGGCCAGAAAGCATGTTGCAAACATAATATCTGGTCTGCTTGCAGTTAAGTATAGCAATGATCCTATCATCCCCCTATAGGTTTTAATATCTACACATGTTCCATCTTTATCAGAATCAAGTTTGTTCCCTGTTTCCATGGGAGTTTTTGAAATTGAGCAATTTTCAAGTGAGTATTTGTGCATAATTGTTTTCACATACTTATATTGACTCAAAAATATTCCATCAATTCTTTCTTTTACTTGTAAACCTAAGAAAAAGGTTAACTCACCCATCATGCTCATTTCAAAGTGGCTGGTCAATAACTTTTAAAACTTTTTACAAAAATTTTCATTTGTTGATCCAAATATAATGTCATCAACATATATTTGGACTAACAAAGTGTGACCCTTGTGTGTTTTAAGAAAAAGTGTTGTGTCAATAGTACCTTTTGTGAAGCCAGAATTGAGTAAGAAGTTTGAAAGTGTTTCATACCAGACTCTAGGAGCTTGCTTCAAACCATACAAGGCTTTGTTTAATTTGTAAACATGGTTTTGAAATTTTGGATCAACAAAGCCTTTAGGTTGATGCACATAAACTTCTTCCTCAATCTTACCATTCAGGAATGTAGATTTCACATCCATTTGATATACATTGAAATCTTTGGATGCAGCATAAGTAAGAAAGATTCTCACTGCTTCTAATCTGGCCACTGGTGCAAAGGTTTCATCATAGTTAATACCTTCTTGTTGACAATAACCTTTGACCACTAACCTTGCCTTATTCCTGGTTATTATGACATTTTCATCTGATTTGTTTCTAAATACCCATTTTGAGCCTATGACTGATTTGTCATTTAGCTTAGGCACCAGATCCCATACCTTACTCTTTTCAAACTGATCAAGCTCTTCTTGCATTGCTTGAATCCAGTCTGAGTCATTTAGAGCTTCTTTGACAGACTTGGGTTCTATCTTGCTTAAGAACCCAACAAATGCACACTCATGTGCTATTGCAGATCTTGTTCTTACACCATCTTCTGGATTTCCAATGATGTCACAATGAACACGTCCTTTTATCCATCACAACTTGTTGTGAAAAGTTGTTGGTTCGGATGGATTTGAAGGTTCCCCCTGAACAGTTGCCTCAGTTACATGGAATGTATCAGAATTTTGATTGTCAGACATATTTTCATTCTTCTGATTCAAGATTTCTGATGCATTTTCCATTTGTTCTGCAGGGTTAGTACATGAATTATCTATTGATTTGTTTGTAAGAAATTTATCATGTTCTAAGAAGTCTTCTGTTATCATTTCAAAAAGATGTTCATATTTTTCTTGTTTATCAGAAAAGTTTATTTCCTTCATATATTCATCAGAAACTTCTGTTTCTGATGAGTCATCAAAAGATACATATAAACTTTCTCTGATTGTCCTTGTGTTTAGAATAAAAATTCTATAAGCTTTTGAGGCAAAGAATAACCAAGAAAAATACCCTTCTCTGCTTTTCTGTCAAATTTCTCAAGGCTTTCAAAATCATTGAAAACAAAACATCTACAACCAAATGTATGCAAAAATTTTACACTTGGAATTCTTCCATTGATAATGTTGTAGGGTGTTTTATTGTGCCTTTTGTTGATTATGGACCTGTTTTGGGTAAAACAAGCATTTGCTATTGCCTCTGCCCAAAAATGAGTGGGCATTTTAGCATGAGCAAGCATTGTTCTAGCTTCTTCCACAAAGGTTCTATTTCTTCTTTCTACCACCCCATTCTATTGGGGTGTTCTGGGAGCAGAAAAGTCATGAGAGATTCCTTTGCTTACAAGAAAGCTCTCAATTTTTGAATTTTTAAATTCTATTCCATTGTCTGATCTGATCCTTCTGACTGTTAATTTTAACAAATTTTCAAACTTTCTGATAAAATTAATGATCAGATCAGGAGTTTCACTTTTCTTTCTTAAAAACTCTACCCATATGTATCTGGAAAAATCATCCACAATTACAAGTATGTATTTCTTACCAGAAAAGCTTTATGTACTTATGGGTACATAAAGATCCATATGTAAAAGTTCCAAATTTTGTGTTATAGAAGATTCAGAAATTGCTTTGTGTGAGCTTCTTTTGGATTTACCCGTTTCACAAGCTTCACAAATTTTATCCTTCTTTGAGGATATAAAAGGTAATCCTTTTACCAGGCCTTTGCTTGCTAATTTGCTTAAATATTTAAAATTTAAGTGGGCTAACCTCTTGTGCCACAACCAACTACTACCCTTGTTAATTTTTGAAAATAAACATAATTTTGGATGTTCATTTTCTTCTTTGAAATCAAAATAGTAGATTGATTGTCTTATCCTTTTTCCACTTAAATAAATTTTATTATCATCCATACCAATCAACAAGCATTTTTCTGGTAAAAAGGTTACCTGAAAACCTTTATCACAGAATTGACCACAACTCAGCAGATTGTACTTTAAGCCTTCTACATAGGCTACTTTTTCTATGGTCAAACATCCACACCTTATGCATCCATATCCCAAAATCCTCCATTTTACTCCATTCCCAAAATTAACCATTTTACCCAGTTTTGAAACAAAGTTACTGAGTAAGCTCCTGTCCCCAGTCATGTGCTTGGAGCTTCCGGAATCACAGTACCAGATCTGCTACACATGATGGTCCTGAAATGGAAAAATTAGAGGGTTTTTGGTACCCAGACTTGCTTGGGTACTTTTTCTGATGAGATTTTAATCAGATTGTTTTCTCTTGATGGTATTTCATTAGAATATCTGTTGCACGCTGAGCCATGAACAGATTTTTCATTTTTCATTTGGAGATGGTGTTGAAGAAGCTTCAATATGTCAACACACATACAAGATTCTTTATCAGAACTTTCTGATTTCTTTTCTTGTGATGGAATGAGTGGATAATTTTGAAACATTGAGTGAACTTCTTCTGAAATATTTAAAGATTTTTGTTTGGATTCACTCCTTTTTGCTTTAAAGTTGGGTTTTGAGATTTCAAAAGAGTTCTCAGAACTGGTTGATTTGCATGATTCAGAGTCAGATTCTGATGTAAATTTATCAAAAATCTGATGTGTTGCTTTCACAAAGATGGTGGGTTTAATTTCACTTGTTTTTACATACCCTAAACCCTATCCTTTGTTCTTTGGTGTGGATTCAATAAAGTTAATAAATTCCTTAGCTTGTTGAAAACCTCTTACATTAATTTCTTTGTTATGAATTTTCTTGTAAAGATCTTTTCTTTCCTTTTCATAAAATTCAATTTTAGCTCTGTGATCTTAACTTTCTTCTATTAGTAATTGGTTTTCAAGTATAACTTTATTCATGGTCCTTTGCAACTCATCAGATTTTTTACTATTTGATCTCTGTTTATCTTGCAGATTTAGAAAATCTGACATGAGCTTGTTTAACTTGTGTTCAAGATCAAGATTATCTAAATTTACCTTCTGTTCTGAAGTTTCTGGTAGTTCATCAGAAAGTGCCATAAGGCAGAAATTAGCCATCTCTTCTTCTTCTTCATCAGAAGAATCATCAGACAGCCATGTATCTGTCCCTGCAATCAAACTGACTTGTTGTTGCTTCTTTGCTTCTTCCAGCTTCTTCTCATAATATGCAACATCCTTTGGTTTCTTGGTTTTGCATTCTGATGCATAGTGACCCTTTTGTTTGCATTTGTAACACACAACTTCAGCCTTTCCTTTATCATTTGATCTACCTTCATCCCTAGATCTTCCTCCCATCCTCCCTCTATCACTTTTCTGGTATCTTTGGCCTCCTCCCCTCAACCTCTGCTCAAAGGTTTTAGTGAGCAGTGCAATTGCTTCAGTAAAAGCTGAAAAATCTGATGATGTATCAGAAATTTCAAGATTTTGACTGTTTGAAGATTGTGGATCATTGGTAGGTGTTCTTTGTGAGTTTGAGATTAAAGCTAAAGATCCCCCTCTTTGAATTGATTCTTCAAGTATTTCTTCTTCTCTGGGGACCAGAATGCTATATAAGTCATGAAGACTCATATTACCTAGTTCTAATGTGGAGGACATAGTCATGGTTAGACTTCTCCATTCTCTAGGTAAGGCATCCAGAAATTTTATATTTCTTTCATCATTTGATTTTGTTATCCCAAATTTCTTTAGCTCATTCAAAAGTTTTGTAAATCTTTGATATGTTTCATTTAGTTTTTCATTTGGTAAGCTTTTGAATCTCTCATATGAGAAAACATTGTTTGTTCTTTTGTTTCTTTTTATCCTTTCTCCTCCATCACAAAGATTTTCCAACTGATCCCATATTTCCTTGGCCGATGCACATGCATCAACTTGAGAAAATATGTCATTAGGGATAGCCATTATTAAAAGTGACTTTGCCCTTTTATCTACAGCCACCAGATCCTTGTCTTCTGGGCTCCAAAGTGTTTCACTTTTGGGAGCCCGGGAGGCAGGGATTCCTGGTGATTGATCAATTGCTGGAATAGCTGGTATTACAGTCATTGGTACATGTGGACCCCTTTCAATGGATTGAAACAGAGCTCGATCATGTCCATTAAGGAAATTGACCATCTTGATTTTCCATTGTGGGTATTCCTCTCTGACCAGAGTCGGAGGTTTAGACATTGAACCAATGTTAAAAGCATTATTCCATGTTTAAAACTTTGCCATGTTTAGAGAAAAGAAGATGAGCGATTGATCGTTTGAAAATGATTTATTCAATCTACTCTGATACCAATTGTTGGTCCCAGTTTGTACTTAAAAACTTCTTTTCACGTAATATGGCAAGTGATTTCAACAAATGTGAAAATAGTGTGCGAAAATAGAAATTAGACTTTCAAGAAACAAGACCTATAGAATTTTCAAGTTTATATCACTTTGAAACAAAATGGTTTACAAGGTGATTGTAAGATTATTATCTATTACAAATGAATACTTGTGAATTCTGAGGTGAAAGGACAATGGAGTTTGTAGTATGTATTGAATGCTAAGCTTTAACTCAATTGTTCTCTGCTTGATGATGCCTTCTATTTATAGACGGCTTGGATACATGAACAAACATTTGTTTATTCATGTATAAGTCCTGCAAAAAGTAGCTTCTTGACATATTCATTGAATCCAATAATCAAGTTGCCTTTGTCATCATGATATCCGATAATGTCAAGTTGCTTCGGTTATTGTAGCAGGATAGAACTGATTTTTATACAAGTGGGGTTTTATCAGAATTTCTGATAACCACTTCATCAGAAATTCTGGTGAACAGATCATCAGAAAATCTGATGATCAGAATTGTCAAAACTGATGATATTTCATCAGATCCATCAGAAAGACCTTCTCTGATAATCTTCTTCAGTTCTTGATCAACTTATAATTCTTTGAAGTAGATACTGTTCTTTTCAGTTGTCCTATCCGATCTTCTTCTTGTTGTATTGATCTTCAGGACTTTTATCTTCTTCATAGATCAAGCTGAATCTGGTTTTCTTCGATACTTACAAATAAAGTTTCCTAACACGTTCCATGTGTCAAATCTGAAGAAGAGCCCAACCTAGGAAACAGTTATCATCCCTACGGATGAGGTGCATATCGACAACCATCTCCAATTTACCGAAGAACCTGTTGAGATAATGGAATGGAAAATTCAGAAAACAAGGAGGAGTCGCATTAAACTTGTCAAGGTACGTTGGAGCTCTAAACACGGACCTAAATACACGTGGGAATGCGAAGATCAGTTCAAAACCAAGTATCCCCACCTTTTCGAGAAAGCTCCTGCGGGAGATAACTCAGCTTAAATTCCGGGATGAAATTTTCTTAACGAGGGGAGAATGTGACAACTGTCACTTTTCCATGTATTTTCCGTACATGTTAAACAGTAATTTGTATCTTAATGACTACGCCTGATCAAATTAATGATATGAATGATTTCTGATTACTGTCACATGAAACACAATGTGGTTCATTTAGTGCACGAAACAAAGTTAGCACAGTTATCAGACAAACTAGAAGTACTGACGGGAGTTCAGTACTCAGACAGACATGATTTTAAGACACAGAATGAGCCCCGAAACCAAGAGTTACACTAGAATTGTGTGTAGGAAAGTAGGGATCATAAAACTGCCGTCCTAGTGATGATTTAAGTGCCAGAAAGTGCCCAAAACTCACAAAAACTGCAGAATTCTGCACAAATCAGCATTTTAACTACAAAATATAATGCAGAATTATGGCTTAATGGTCCAGAATACCTTCCTAAGTGTCGGGAATCAAAACTGTCATAAAAGACTACATAAAGCACACAAAACTGCGCTATTTAGCACTTTAACGAACCGGTAACCAACCGGACACTACCCGAAACACCAAATTTTCACTAGAAGCGTTGTTTTAGTGTTACGAAGCTAGTTATGGTCACCGAACATCATAACACATCCAAAAACACTATAAAACATATAACCCTAACTAATATCCTTACAATCTAACTTAACTTCCTAACTAAGGATTAAATCACAACTAGACCCCCCCCCTAATTGACGGTCCAACATGGGGGACCCACCCATGTATTTCTTTTATATTGTTTAATAAGTTTGTTGTTCTAATTTGCAACATAATATCCAAAATATAAAGAGTTGTTGGAAAGACTTTGTTGTAAACCTCAAGACCTTAACCAACATCTCATTCTTCATCTTCACAACACTCTCACCTCGCTTCTCCTCCCTCTTGCTCTCGGCTCACATAACCCACACACACACATCCATTTTCATTCAATTCTCAAGCAATCTAAGGACTCTCAAGGGTGTAAGAAGCATAACTAAGAGACTTGGAAGCTTTGGAAGTTGAAGGACCTTCTCCTAGAGCTTTTATCCACCTCATTCATCATCATCTTCATCTTTGTTTCTTCCCTAGCCATAGAGCTAGTAGTAAGCTCCTCACAACTTGTTATTACTTCTAATTTTAGTGGTTAAAAGGTTATGTAACTTGTTAATCTTAAGAATCTCAAAGAAACATAAGCTTATCTTGAACATAAAGCTTAAGAACATGAAAATCTAAGTTGTTTTAGTGTATGTATGAAACTTGTTTGTTGATTTCTTGAGATTATGATGTTGATCATCATAAGAAGCTTGCTAGGTGATGATTAAACACATGATCTAGCAAGTATAAGGATGAATCTTGTGAAATTTGTGATGATCATCCTTTATGTTAAACATGAACTTGTTTTAATGTATGATGATTATGTTTACAAGTTATATGTCTTGAGAATAAAAGATCTCAAAGATAGTATTTTCAAGAAACCAAAGTTTATTACAAGATTTAACATGATCATGGTTTTTAAAGTAAGTAAACATGTTTTTAGGGTTAAATCAAAGCTAGAAAACTGTTGGTAATAAGAAAAATACAAGAAGAATAATTTTTAGAAAATAATCATACAAGTTGTAAAGAACTAAAATTTACAAGAATGAGTTTTATAAACTAAAAACCATGTTTTTAGAGGCAACTAAACTTAATAAACAACATGTGAAGTTACTACAAATTTTTACAAACTTTCAAGTTCATGTCATAGTGTAAAATGCATATTTAAAGCATATGGTAAGTTATGTGTAAATTGTTGATGATTGATGATGAGATTTTAAAAGAAAATGATATGCTTTTAAGCATGGAAACCTCCATTTTTAAGGGGAAACTATGGCAAAATTTTTATAGAAATTAAACACTTAGAAAAATATTTTTAAACAAGTGTTTACAAGTAAATTTTGATCATGGTTTTCATATAAAAACTTGCCATAATTTTTATTACAAATATTGGAGGTTAATTTTTGATAATAAAAATGACTAAGTATATATTTAGGAAAATATATATTTAGATGTCACAAATTGTGTGCTACTTGTATATTATGTGTAGTAGTTATATTATTTTAGGAACTTGAAAATAATATAACACACCAAAATACCAAAATTTGAAATATAAACTACTACCAAAATTTCAAGAAAATAAATATACAAACTATACCCGAATATTGGACAAACCGGACAAGGACTATGGACTATAAATATATATTCCTGAAGTAAATTCATATTTCGACAAATGTGTTAAACGGTATTTTGGAAACTAAAGAAATGGAAAATATGGATTTTTACAAAATATATCATACTTTGCCAAACAGAAAATATATTATTTTTGAGTGGAAAAAAATATATTTTCTTAAACAATTTGAAGATAAGTTATTTTTTAGTAGAGAAAAATGTATATTTTCTTAAACAAGTTAAGAATATATTATTTTGGGTGAAAATTAGAAATATATATTTTCTAAAGTTAATCTTAAAAATTTATTATTTTTGATATATATATAAAGGTATATTTATTTTTGCCAAGTAAAGTTATAGATTTTTTTCTATAATAATTCTCTTAAAATACATATATTTTAAGAATATAAATTTGGTGATTTTTAGTTGATTAAAAATAATATTCCGGAAAATTAAATACAAGATTAAGTATAAAATACTTAACAAATACAAGAAAATACGTATTCTCGTACGTACAATTATACACCAGAATACACCACAAATACTTTGCAAAATACACGAGTATAAGACTATACCAGTACAAGTACACCCATACTTGGGAATATACATATGTGGAAATACATAATAAACCAAGTTAAAATATATTATTTTAACAATATTCCAAATAATTGGATAAATATAATTTAAGTTAAAATATTATTATTTTAACTAATAATTATATACTTTGGAATTATATAGTGTACCAAGAATTCAAAAATAAGTCATAACAACTAAGACTAAGAGTCGTTACACGACCTAGCCGTCTAATAAAACATAGCACGTGTGTAGGTAGTTGTACAACCAGTGGAAAGGAGCTTTGAGTTACTAGACAGAAGGACGCAAATCTGTGAGTTCATGTCCCCCTTTTCTTTTAACTATTTTCAGTATTATAACTTCGGGGGTGAAATACATGTTACAAATGTGTAACACCTCGCAAAATCATGTCCAGTATAATAAAGACGTGACAAGAAGGTTAAATGTGTAAGGAATTGATCTGGAGGGACTAAAATTGTCTAACAATGTAAATATGTAAATAAAAGGATCCAAAGTGTCAACATGCCAATCTTGTGCCTCTGATTGACCTCACACGACGTTCGTATTCTTTAACGAATAATTTGTCGGACATGGAAAGTTGTTTGTGCTTAAAATAAGGATCTTACGAAGCATAGGGGTTAAAAGTGTCAACATGTTAAATGTTACCACTGAGTGACTTTTTAACGACCCCGAAAGCATTGTAATAATTATATATTTTGCTCTCAAGAATATTGGATAGTAATCTTATGGAGTTTCGATGAAGACAAGAATTTTTCGGGTGATCTCACAACTAACCGGGAGCTTAACGAAGTTAAATAATGAACCAAGACACTTGTTAGTTAACTATGGGGGTCATAAGAGCAATAAAAGAAAGTTATATAAACTTAAAATGGACCTGGGACTGAAATTGCAAAGTTTGAAAGTTTTTGTCCGGTTTAGGGGGAGCCTCGCGGGGCGCGTAGACCTCTTCTGGAGTCTACGCGGGCCGCGTAGACCTCCTCTGGAGTCTACGCTGTCACACCCCCAAAATCCACCATGCGGAGTACCACCGCTTGGAGGCGTGACGTGACCAGGATCAAGCCACCAATCATATTGAACAAGCATGTAAGTAGTTTGTAAAATCCAACACAATACAATTGGTGTCTAAACAAAACATAGTTTAAGTTACAAGCGGAAGCATAAAGTTTAAAACCAAATCATAAGTTTAAACGTTTCAAATGTTTAGCATGGTACACATTTGTCCATGTCCCACAACGACTCTTCCCACTCCGATGCAAGCTCCATAGATACCTAACGTCCTGCAAGGCATGTAACAACGAGTCAACAACAAAGTTGAGTGAATTCACAGTTGGTTGTTTAGTTATAGTGTTCGTGAATCATTTGTTCATTTCGTAAACCAAGTATATTAGTTATCTGTATCGCGGTTTCCCAAACATGTTTGCGATGATTAGTGGCCGGATCGCGGTTTCCAAAACATGTGTGCGATGATTAGTGGCCGTATCGCGGTTTCCCAAACATGTGTGCGAAGATTAGTGGGGGCTTCCCATGTGTCGACTAGTCGTGTTTGTACGTGCCCTTCTTGATCCAAGGACCGTAGCGAGTGTGAGTGTACGTAGGTTTTACGTACGTGCCCTTCAATCCGAGGACGGTGAAAAGTAGTTTAATAGTAATGATAGTACAAGTAGTTATTCAAACCCATTCCCAACCCCTGGGAATCCCATGCCTTAGAAAGAGTGTGAACTCACCTCGGTTGCTCGGTTTGACTCTCAAAAGTAGTTAACAGTCAAGGTCGGTCAATCACGTCCTAGTACGATTACCACTTAGTTTATTAGTGACTTCAAATAGAACACAAAGTTCCTACACGTAACTATCACATAACATGCATCATTTTAACGGTTTATGCCCATATAAGTTTCCCATCCATTCCCCACTCATAAACAAACATACGATGATGCACATAACACATATAACACGTTATATCATTCACAGATAACATACCCGACATTTAGACACGGAAATCACAACTTATGTCATTTCAACATTTATATACAAAACCGGCTGTTTTCGGACATTTTAATAAAATAATTAAATTATTCCAAAAATTACCAAATTTTTACAGGATGTCTTAAACGTTCCATAATTTATTGTGTAAAAATATCGGGGTCCAGTTCATTATCAGTAATTTATAGAAATTCGTTTACCGGACTGCAATCAGATTTACTACATTCTGATTGCAGTTCACGGAATAATTCGTCTAAAATTCCTCGGAAGTCCGTTTGACAAAATTCCAGTTCAAGGGTCACAAATACATCAGTGACTATCTATGGTATGAATTTTATGGGCTGGTTCAATTCCGGTTTCATGTTGTGACTGAAAACGTATGACCCATTTTACTGCAGTTAAAATCAGCCTTAGCTGCTGTCACAAAAACAGATTTTTAAAATAGTAAACGACCTCAAAAAAATACGATTCCAGTGCCATTTTCTTCGTTTTTCGAAAAGACCCGATTTAGGCTTCAGAAATTCCGTTTTTCGATTTGTTAAAGTCTGTTTACAGCCTGTTGAATGCGGCTGAAAAAGTACATCAGAATGCTGTTTCGTGGTTTAAGCATTACTAAATCGCATCAACGAGTGTCCGAACAATGGATTTAACAAGAAACCAACAATCAACATCAAGTATGATTTAACCAACCCTCAAACCAACAAGATTCCGCTTCATGATTCATACATAAGTAAACTTTTATGTAACTTTAATATTCTTGATACTTTAGTGATTTTAAACATACTACACCCTTTGATCATAGAAACGAGATGAAACAAAATTAACAAGAGGGTAACAAAGGACTTACTACTAGCTTATAGCTAGGGATGAATCTAGTGCAAAGTTGGTAAGAAAAAGATGGTGAAAAGTCTTGAAACAAGCTCCTTTGAAACCCTTCAAGAGGCAACCTTCATAGATTCACCTTCAAAGCTTGGAATGCACTTGTTAATGGAAGAGATGGATGAATGAAGTGGTGGTGATGGGTTTCGGTTTTGGGGAACCGAATGAGAGAGAGAGATGTAAGGAATGAGGGTGTGATCTTGGTGAATGATATGATATGACCCTTGTAAGATTGCCTCCATACTTATTATTATTCCTTTCAAATTTTATGTTTACTTCACCAAGCAAGATCCAATATAAAATATGAATGTAATCTTTGTGAGATTTGATGGTGATATTTAGGGGGGTTTGGTCGTAGCTTTATGTAAGGGAGAGAAGAAGAAAAATTGTAAATGATGGTTATAATCTTGGCCAAGATATTATAAGATATGTTCACATATCTTGGTGGATCCTACAAGTAACAAATCCAATAAACAATGGAAATAAAATCTAACATGAGATTGTGAGGCATGGCAAAAATGATTTGTGGGTCCTCTTTGGGATTGGAATCGGTTAGGGGGGGGGGGGGGTCTTGTTGCAAATATTTCAACCAAGGTGTAACAAGTAGTTAGGTTGTAAGTAGGGACTTGTATGTGAAATGAAATGATCTTTAGTGGGTGTTATGGCAAACGGGGATCACGACTAGCCAGAAATAAATAAACAATGTTTTTGACAAATATTTGGTGTCCCGGGTAATGTCCGGTTGTTCGGTCAGATACTGTTCCGTTAAAGTGTTTAATTGTACCGTAAAGTGTCTTATTTATATATTTTTGTAACGAAATAAATTCCTAACACATAGGAATATATTCAGGACCATTTAGTCAAGTTTTCTGCATATTACTAGTATGCTACTACGCACATGTAAGTATAACACAGAAATCAGAGAGCAATTAAATGATTCAGCACAGTCATCAAGAACTTTCATTATCACTAATTAATTGTACGGAATACATGTAAATTGAGGGTTGTCACATTCTCCCCCTGTTAAGAGAATTTCGTCCCGAAATTTAGCGCGTGGTTACTGAGGAAGCTAGTTAAGTTGCGTTGTTTTCCTGATTTTTCCTGGGGTGTCACATCATCCCCCCGTTGATTTGGAATTTCGTCCTGAAATTCTGCAGTAGCTTCAGCCTCAGTAGTGGTTGCGTTTTTCTTAAACAGTTGGGGATACTTGAGTTTCATTTGGTCTTCTCGTTCCCAGGTATACTCTGGGCCACGACGAGCATTCCAACGAACTCGGACCAGAGGTATCCTGGTATGCTTGAGGATCTTAACATCTCGACCCGTAATCTCTACTGGTTCCTCGACGAATCACAGCTGGTCGTCGATTGTGAGTTCCTTGAGAGGAACTATGAGGGTCTCATCTGACAGACACTTCTTCAGATTCGACACATGGAAAACATTGTGAACTCCGCTGAGTTCTTCAGGTAGATTCAACCTGTAGGCGACTTTGCCAATTTTCTCGGTGACTTTGAATGGTCCGACATAACGCGGATTGAGTTTGCCTTGTTTGCCAAAGCGGACTACACCTCTCCAAGGTGAGACTTTGAGTAGCACTCGATCCCCAACCTAGAGCTCGAGTGGTTTTCTTCCCTTATCAGCATAGCTTTTCTGACGGTCACGAGCTGCCGTCATTCGCTGTCGTATCTGAGCAATTTTCTCGGTGGTATCTACCACAAGTTCTGGGCCAGTGATTTGGCTGTCACCAACTTCTGCCTAACAGAGAGGTGATCGGCATTTGCGTCCGTATAATGCCTCAAATGGAGCGGCCTGAATGCTGGTGTGGTAGCTGTTGTTATATGAAAACTCCACTAACGGGAGGTGTTTTTCCCAGCCATTGCCGAAGTCGATTACACATGCCCTAAGCATGTCTTCAAGGGTTTGGATGGTGCGTTCAGATTGCCCATCCGTCTGCGGGTGATAAGCGGTGCTCATATCTAAACGTGAGCCAAAGGACTTGTGCATTGCTTGCCACAGTTCAGAAGTAAAACGTGCGTCACGATCAGATATAATAGAGGTTGGCACTCCGTGCCTTGATACCACTTCCTTTAGGTAAATGTCTTCAAGAGTAGAAAACTTATCCGTTTCTTTGATAGCCAGAAAATGTGCAGACTTGGTCAGTCGATCTATGATCACCCAAATGGTGTCGTTTCCGCGTTGAGATCTAGGCAGGCCGGTAACGAAATCCATGGAAATTTGCCCCCATTTCCATTTAGGGATCTCTGGTTGTTGAAGTAGGCCTGATGGTTTCTGATATTCAGTCTTGACTCTCGCACAAGTCAAGCACTTACTGATGTAGGTTGCTATGTGGGCTTTCATGCCAGGCCACCAATACGTAGTCTTGAGGTCGTGGTACATTTTATCCGAACCAGGATGTACCGAATAACGAGACTTATGTGCTTCATCCATCACCAGCTCGCGTAGGTCTCCATACAGTGGAACCCAGATGCGTCCGTTAACCTAGTAGGCACCGTCTTCCTTTTGTTCCAGGCACTGCCTCGATCCTCGTAAGGATTCAGCTCTGATGTTCTCTGCTTTCAATGCTTCAACCTGAGCATCGCGAATCTGAGCAGGAAGACTAGATTGGATGGTAAGCTGTAACGCACGTACACGCTTAGGTATAGTATCCTTTCGACTGAGGGCGTCGGCCACAACATTGGCCTTGCCTGGATGGTACTTGATCGCGCATTCGTAATCATTTAAGAGCTCGACCCATCGGCGTTGTCGCATGTTTAACTCCTTTTGCTTGAAGATATGCTCGAGACTCCTGTGATCGGTGTAAATGGTGCACTTGGTACCGTACATGTAATGTCTCCATATCTTAAGCGCGAAAACAACTGCTCCCAGTTCCAAGTCGTGCGTAGTGTAGTTCCTTTCGTGAACCTTAAGTTGGCGCGATGCGTAAGCAATGACCTTGTCACGTTGCATCAATACGCAACCAAATCCTTGGATGGAAGCGTCGCAATAAACCACAAAATCTTCTATGCCTTCAGGCAATGAGAGGATAGGCGTGCTACAAAGTCTATCCTTTAAGTGCTGAAAGGCGGATTCTTGTACATCACCCCAACGATAGGTGACACCTTTCTGAGTCAGTGAAGTGAGAGGTTGCGCAATCCTTGAGAAATCCTTGATAAACCTTCTATAATATCCTGCCAAACCCAAGAATTGGCGGATTTCTGTTGGTGTACGGGGTGCAGGCCAGTTCTTGATTGAGTCAACCTTGGATGGATCAACATGAATCCCATCCTTATTTACTACGTGGCCTAGAAAGTGGACTTCGCGAAGCCAGATGTCACATTTCAAAAAAACTTGGCATACAACTGCTCTTTTCGAGGAAGTTCCAGCATAAGTCGTAGATTCTGCTCGTGTTCCTCCTGACTCTTAGAATAGATCAGGATATCGTCGATGAACACAATAACGAGCTTATCCAGGTAAGGTATGCATACTCGGTTCATGAGATCCATGAAAACCGCTGGTGCATTCGTCAACCCGAAAGGCATGACCAGAAACTCGTAATGGCTGTAGCGAGTTCTGAATGCTGTTTTGGAGACGTCTTCCTCTCGGACTCTCAGCTGATAGTATCCCGATCTCAAATCAATCTTGGAGTAATAGCTCGACCCTTGCAACTGGTCGAATAAGTCATCAATGCGCGGGAGAGGATAACGATTCTTTACGTTCACCTTATTGAGTTCACGGTAGTCGATGCACATTCTGAAGGTACCGTCTTTCTTCCTTACGAATAACACTGAAGCTCCCCAGGGCGAAGAGCTAGGATGAATAAAACCTTTTTCCAAGTTCTTGTAATTGCTTGGACAGTTCTTCCAGTTCGGTTGGGGCTAAGCGATGAGGTGCTTGAGCTATGGGCGCTGCTCCAGGAGCTAGCTCGATTTGGAATTCGACTCGTCGATGAGGCGGAAGACCAGGTAATTTCTCAGGAAATACTTCAGGAAAATCGCGCACTATAGGAATGTCTTAAATTTTCTTCTCTTCTGTTGATGTGTCAGTAACGAGCGCTAGAATGGCAGTGTGGCCCTTATGCAAACACTTCTGGGCCTTTAAGGAAAGAGATAATGCCTACAAAAGCACCACTCTTATCGCCCTGAATCACCAGAGGTTCTTCACCAGAACGAGGAATGCGGACGATTTTCTCCTTGCAAACAATCTCCGCTTGATGATGAGATAGCCAATCCATCCCAATAACGACGTCGATATTACCAAGTGTGATAGGGATGAGATCGATAGAGAAAGTCTGACCAGCTAAAACGAGGTTACAACCCTTAACTATATGTGTGGCCTCGAGACTTTTACCGTTTGCTAGCTCTACCGTGTGTTTGGCGGTCAAAAGTGTTGGGGTGCGCTTAAGCATTTGACTAACTTTTAAGGACACATAACTAGTATCGGCACCCGAATCGAATAAAACAGTAACAAAGAAATCATCTAGAAGAAACTTACCCATCACAACGTTGGGATCGTTCCTTGCGTCAGCCTGACCAATAACGAAGGTGCGACCTTTGCCGTTATTGTTACCCCCGTTTTTGCCTCCATTGTTGTTCTCATTTCCTTGGTTGTTGTTCTGATTCTGATTCAGCTGAGGACAGTGCCTCTTGAAGTGACCCTCAGCACCGCACTGGAAGCATCCCTTATTACCTTGCTGGTGTTGCTGTTGGTTTTGGGGAGTTTGTGGCCGCTGTTGTCGGTTGTGCTTCGCAGGACGTAAGCTTCGGCAATCTTTGGCTTCATGTCCCAACTTGCTACATCTCTGACAACGACCCTTGTTGCACGGCCTACTGTGGTGCAAACTACATCGATTGTACTTTGGGTGATTTCCCCTGTATCTACCCTGACCTTGATTTCCAAAAGGCTGTTGACTGGGGTTCCTGTGTTCATCTGTCTTTCGCTGCTGGGACTGAGACTGAACTGGAGTAGAACCCTCGCCCGAATTTCCATCCCACTTGCGCTTGTTGTTACTGGGAGCATTAGTAGTAGTAGCGTTAATACGCTTGGGCAGCTTGCCCTCTTCCACCGCCTGATCGGTGAGCTGGTGTGCCAAACGAATGACTTGCTGGATTGTGGGAAGGTTGGCCGTACTTACAGACCCTTGGATTTCCGGGACTAAGCCTCTGAGGTATAGCTTGATTCGCCTAGATATGGGTTGTGACATGTTAGGACATAAGGCAGCCAAGTCGTTGGACCTCATTGTGTATGCCTCGATCTCTGATCCTTCCATCTCCAAACCATAATACTCTATCTCAAGTTTCAGTATGTCATCCAGGTGGCAGAACTCTTCCTTAATCCAATCCTTAAAGTCGCTGCAGAGGGTGGCATTCGCGTCTGCCAACCCAAGCATCTGAACCTGTGCGTTCCACCAAGAATACGCTTTCCCTTGCAACCTGCCCGTAGCGTACTCCACTCGTTTGTCGGTAGGGCTTTCACTCTCTTCGAATGTAAATTCGATTCTTCGGATCCAGTGTAGAAGGCCGATTGTCCCTTCAGTGCCGTCGAAAGTGGGAGGTTTGCATTCCAGGAACGCCTTGAAGGTGCCCATGCGTGTTTGAAGGTGCATGGGTTGACTCCCTGTTTGGGTTGCTAAGGCTTCAGCAATCCGTTCGTTAATCATGGTCGTCAGCTGACCCTGGGTCACGTCGAGACGTCCACTCATGATCTTCATATAGGAGGAACACACGTAAGAAGGTGTCGCAAGGTGCGTAAGTGTGGGATGACAGAAGAGAGTAAGCACACAAGGTTCAAATAGCAGTTATTTCACTAGCTAATGCATACTATGATCAAATGTGCTACTAGCAGGTAGGTAATACAAACATAAACCATATTACCTATAATGTCAAGTCTTGCACGTGGAGCGAAGCGTCATTGTGGATCGTTGAGCACTATACAGGTTATAGTCTGGTTTTAACAAAAACTTTTTCCCCGTATTAAAACCAAGTTCACTATAACCAATGGCTCTGATACCAATCTGTCACACCCCCAAAATCCACCATGCGGAGTACCACCGCTTGGAGGCGTGACGTGACCAGGATCAAGCCACCAATCATATTGAACAAGCATGTAAGTAGTTTGTAAAATCCAACACAATACAATTGGTGTCTAAACAAAACATAGTTTAAGTTACAAGCGGAAGCATAAAGTTTAAAACCAAATCATAAGTTTAAACGTTTCATATGTTTAGCATGGTACACAGTTGTCCATGTCCCACAACGACTCTTCCCACTCCGATACAAGCTCCATAGATACCTAACGTCCTGCAAGGCATGTAACAACGAGTCAACAACAAAGTTGAGTGAATTCACAGTTGGTTGTTTAGTTATAGTGTTCGTGAATCATTTGTTCATTTCGTAAACCAAGTATATTAGTTATCTGTATCGCGGTTTCCCAAACATGTTTGCGATGATTAGTGGCCGGATCGCGGTTTCCAAAACATGTGTGCGATGATTAGTGGCCGTATCGCGGTTTCCCAAACATGTGTGCGAAGATTAGTGGGGGCTTCCCATGTGTCGACTAGTCGTGTTTGTACATGCCCTTCTTGATCCAAGGACCGTAGCGAGTGTGAGTGTACGTAGGTTTTACGTACGTGCCCTTCAATCCGAGGACGGTGAAAAGTTGTTTAATAGTAATGATAGTACAAGTAGTTATTCAAACCCATTCCCAACCCCTGGGAATCCCATGCCTTAGAAAGAGTGTGAACTCACCTCGGTTGCTCGGTTTGACTCTCAAAAGTAGTTAACAGTCAAGGTCGGTCAATCACGTCCTAGTACTATTACCACTTAGTTTATTAGTGACTTCAAATAGAACACAAAGTTCCTACACGTAACTATCACATAACATGCATCATTTTAACGGTTTATGCCCATATAAGTTTCCCATCCATTCCCCACTCATAAACAAACATACGATGATGCACATAACACATATAACACGTTATATCATTCACAGATAACATACCCGACATTTAGACACGGAAATCACAACTTATGTCATTTCAGCATTTATATACAAAACCGGCTGTTTTCGGACATTTTAATAAAATAGTTAAATTATTCCAAAAATTCCCAAATTTTTCCAGGATGTGTTAAACGTTCCATAATTTATTGTGTAAAAATATCGGGGTCCAGTTCATTATCAGTAATTTATAGAAATTCGTTTACCGGACTGCAATCAGATTTACTACATTCTGATTGCAGTTTACGGAATAATTCGTCTAAAATTCCTCGGAAGTCCGTTTGACAAAATTCCAGTTCGAGGGTCACAAATACATCATTGACTATCTATGGTATGAATTTTAGGGGCTGGTTCAATTCTAGTTTCATGTTGTGACTGAAAACGTATGACCCATTTTACTGCAGTTAAAATCAGCCTTAGCTGCTGTCACAAAAACAGATTTTTAAAATAGTAAACGACCTCAAAAAAATACGATTCCAGCGCCATTTTCTTCGTTTTTCGAAAAGACCCGATTTAGGCTTCAGAAATTCCGTTTTTCGATTTGTTAAAGTCTGTTTACAGCCTGTTGAATGCGGCTGAAAAAGTACATCAGAATGCTGTTTCGTGGTTTAAGCATTACTAAATCGCATCAACGAGTGTCCGAACAATGGATTTAACAAGAAACCAACAATCAACATCAAGTATGATTTAACCAACCCTCAAACCAACAAGATTCCGCTTCATGATTCATACATAAGTAAACTTTTATGTAACTTTAATATTCTTGATACTTTAGTGATTTTAAACATACTACACCCTTTGATCATAGAAAGGAGATGAAACAAAATTAACAAGAGGGTAACAAAGGACTTACTACTAGCTTATAGCTAGGGATGAATCTAGTGCAAAGTTGGTAAGAAAAAGATGGTGAAAAGTCTTGAAACAAGCTCCTTTGAAACCCTTCAAGAGGCAACCTTCATAGATTCACCTTCAAAGCTTGGAATGCACTTGTTAATGGAAGAGATGGATGAATGAAGTGGTGGTGATGGGTTTCGGTTTTGGGGAACCGAATGAGAGAGAGAGAGATGTAAGGAATGAGGGTGTGATCTTGGTGAAAGATATGATATGACCCTTGTAAGATTGCCTCCATACTTATTATTATTCCTTTCAAATTTTATGTTTACTTCACCAAGCAAGATCCAATATAAAATATGAATGTAATCTTTGTGAGATTTGATGGTGATATTTAGGGG
Source organism: Helianthus tuberosus (assembly GCA_030545235.1). Lineage (NCBI taxonomy): Eukaryota > Viridiplantae > Streptophyta > Magnoliopsida > Asterales > Asteraceae > Helianthus > Helianthus tuberosus. The sequence continues at coordinate 160,962,359 of CM060452.1, forward strand.
GGTTTGGTCGTAGCTTTATGTAAGGGAGAGAAGAAGAAAAATTGTAAATGATTGTTATAATCTTGGCCAAGATATTATAAGATATGTTCACATATCTTGGTGGATCCTACAAGTAACAAATCCAATAAACAATGGAAATAAAATCTAACATGAGATTGTGAGGCATGGCAAAAATGATTTGTGGGTCCTCTTTGGGATTGGAATCAGTTAGGGGGGGGGGTCTTGTTGCAAATATTTCAACCAAGGTGTAACAAGTAGTTAGGTTGTAAGTAGGGACTTGTATGTGAAATGAAATGATCTTTAGTGGGTGTTATGGCAAACGGGGATCACGACTAGCCAGAAATAAATAAACAATGTTTTTGACAAATATTTGGTGTCCCAGGTAATGTCCGGTTGTTCGGTCAGATACTGTTCCGTTAAAGTGTTTAATTGTACCGTAAAGTGTCTTATTTATATATTTTTGTAACGAAATAAATTCCTAACACATAGGAAAATATTCAGGACCATTTAGTCAAGTTTTCTGCATATTACTAGTATGCTACTACGCACATGTAAGTATAACACAGAAATCAGAGAGCAATTAAATGATTCAGCACAGTCATCAAGCACTTTCATTATCACTAATTAATTGTACGGAATACATGTAAATTGAGGGTTGTCACATACGCGGGCCACGTAAAAGTGCCAGTAACAGAAAAAAGGACAGATGCATATTGCAGCCTGTTACACCGCCATTGCATGGCTGAATTCGATACCAGGGACTGAGCAAATGGTTTTTCATGCACTAGGGAGGGACACTTGGGAACATCTAAAAACATCATAGGTACAGCTGCATTGATCCTAAAGACTCAAACTTCCTATATAAGACCCTTGTTTGTTCTTATGATCATTCACATTTTCAATTTTACTCTCAAAGCTCACTCTTTGAAGCCTCCTGGAGCTAAAGGAAGCTTTCACAAGTTCAATTTTCATTCTAAGGACCATAGTAAGTGTTCTTAGCTTCCTAAGTTTAAGTTTTATTAGCTTAATGACCGAAAGTCAAAGTTATCGTAATTAAGCTTTGACTTTGTGATTAATCACAAACGGTCCAGCCATTATTCGAATTAAAAGTGGCTATGTTAATTATGTAGATAATAAACCCTTAAAATGGCACCTTCTAATTATCACATTATCTCAGTCAATTGTCTGGTCAAACTTTTTAATAAAAAGTCGAACGAGTCAGTTTTTACAAATTAATTCATAACTGATAATGTAGAGGTTATGGAACATGTTTTAACACTTAAACAACTTGGTAAATAATATAAGAACATGCTTAGGCATGTTCAACCTGAAAATTCTGAGTTTAGGCTCGGTTCGGAACCGAAAGTCGCAAAAGTAGACTTTTGCTTTGACCTTCAGTTCTGACCCGCTTTAGCTTAGTTTAGATATGTCTTAGGGTTCCCTTAGGACCATATTACATGTTAGTATAACCCTCTGAGATTATACTATATGATTCCTTTGAAATCTGAATTATTTGCATGTTTCCGTTAAATGCTTAAAAGTTGACCATTATGCCCTTTTATCATTAAAACAAGATTTTTGAAAATATGAGAGCACAAAAACCTTTGTTACTGATTTATAAGCATGTCCTAAAAATTTGACATCAGTTCATGGTCTAAAATAGAAGGTATGCGCGATATCGTAAAATGAAAGTTTTTTATTAATTAAATGGCATTTTTAGTATAAATCATATTTAAACCCAAATTTTGGCACCAAACTTTCTATCCACTGATATAATATAATATTTAAGGATTTTTGGAAATTTTTATTAAATTTCAAACTGATCATAACATAGAGTTCTTGCATAGGCTCGGTAATTGACGATAATACCCTTTTTGCTTATAAAATGAGTTTTACACATCCTTTACATGTCAAACCTTTTTCTACTGATTTTATACATTAAATAAATTATTTTAAACAGTAGAGGCTAATCAAAATCTCAGATTCCCTTAAACAACCCGAATATCGTCAAATACCGACTTATATGCGATTTTAGCGCATAGTATGGTTTAAAACTATATTTAACCCCTAAGACTTATTACCTACTGATATTATAAGCAAAGTTTTATACTTTAACAATAAGTAAAAGTTTTGAACTCAGATTTCCAAATTTGACCCTTATAGCATATGTGAAATGACCAAAATGCCCCTACGGTGAATAGTTTGGCCATAATTGATAAAATTCACATATGTGTGATATCTTAATGATGTAACTTGTTAAAAGAAATATTTTTACTGATTATTTTAGACCAGGACCTCAGATTGCTATTTAACCTCTTTTATGAACTTTTAAATTACCAAAATACCCCTACGGGGCATAAATTGTTTTTAAATTCGTTTTGGGCATAATGGAAGATATCCTACTGATATCATAACTTATTTAAATCATATTAACTTGTGGAACCTGTACATGATTCATTTGGTTACCCGTTATGCATATTCACGTTCGGTACGGTTTATGTAACTAGTTTGCATAAATTAATCGAAACGGGTCAAACCTTATCATTTTCACTTCAAAATCCAGAATGTGTTTAGTTTACCCATATTATACAAGTCTTCATACTTGTCGGGTCTAAATCACATTCTAATCCGGTCTTCGCTTAATCTTGCGTTTTGAACCGTAAGTCTTTCATTAAAACTAACCGGTCTAAGTTAAGACTTAAATAAGACCCGTTAGGAATCTAATAGGTTATTAAAACCTTCATTCCAGATTAGGAGCCCAGTAAAAGAAACTTGTACTTGCTGATTGATATACGGCTGAGGATAAAATTATATTTTTGCTCAGGTAAATACTTTTAACTTATTTTCCGTTATACGGGCTTGGGATACGGTATTATAATAATACCGCATGGTCGGGTATGAAATTATTTAAATCGGATTGTGATTAATAAATTTACATAAACCGTTTTAATATGTTTTGTTTGATGCAATGCCTTTGGGGGGTTAATGACCATGTCCTGGATATCCTTGGCTCATTCATTAGAAATGGCCACGGCTTAAGCACGGGGTGTAGGAATACACCTGACAGTTGCGTATGTATAAATGATAACTCACTCTCTTGTGGGCCTATACTTGTGGTGTGTCTATTAATCTAATCCGGCTCTTCTAACCAGTTCCTGAACGGACGACAAACATGTAAATCTGTATACAAGATTATTTTAAAATAATTGTCCCAAGTTATAAAAGATTTTATGCCTTGTGCATCCACAACAATCTCCAATTTACCGAAGAACCTGTTGAGATAATGGATTGGAAAATTCAGAAAACAAGGAGGAGTCGCATTAAACTTGTCAAGGTACTACGTGGAAACGCGCAGATCAGTTCAAAACCAAGTATCCCCACCTTTTCGAGAAAGCTCCTGCGGGAGATAACTCAGCTTAAATTTCGGGACGAAATTTTCTTAACGAGGGGAGAATGTGACAACTGTCACTTTTCCATGTATTTTCCGTACATGTTAAACAGTAATTTATATCTTAATTACTATGCCTGATCAAATTAATGATATGAATGATTTCTGATTACTGTCACATGAAACACAATGTGGTTCATTTAGTGCACGAAACAAAGTTAGCACAGTTATCAGACAAACTAGAAGTACTGACGGGAGTTCAGTACTCAGACAGACATGATGTTAAGACACAGAATGAGCCCCGAAACCAAGAGTTACACTAGAATTGTGTGTAGGAAAGTAGGGATCATAAAACTGCCTTCCTAGTGATGATTTAAGTGCCAGAAAGTGCCCAAAACTCACAAAAACTGCAGAATTCTTCACAAATCAGCATTTTAACTACAAAATATAATGTAGAATTATGGTTTAATGGTCCAGAATACCTTCCTAAGGGTCGGGAATCAAAACTGTCATAAAAGACTACATAAAGCACACAAAACTGCGCTATTTAGCACTTTAACGAACCGGTAACCAACCAGACAGTACCCGAAACACCAAATTTTCACTAGAAGCGTTGTTTTAGTGTTACGAAGCTAGTTATGGTCACCGAACATCATAACACATCCTAAAACACTATAACACATATAACCCTAACTAATATCCTTACAATCTAACTTAACTTCCTAACTAAGGATTAAATCACAACTAGACCCCCCCCCATTTGACGGTCCAACATGGGGGACCCACCCATGTATTTCTTTTATATTGTTTAAGAAGTTTGTTGTTCTAATTTGCAACATAATATCCAAAATATAAAGAGTTGTTGGAAAGACTTTGTTGTAAACCTCAAGACCTTAACCAACATCTCATTCTTCATCTTCACAACACTCTCACCTCTCTTCTCCTCCCTCTTGCTCTCGGCTCACATAACCCCCACACACACATCCATTTTCATTCAATTCTCAAGCAATCTAAGGACTCTCAAGGGTGTAAGAAGCATAACTAAGAGACTTGGAAGCTTTGGAAGTTGAAGGACCTTCTCCTAGAGCTTTTATCCACCTCATTCATCATCATCTTCATCTTTGTTTCTTCCCTAGCCATAGAGCTAGTAGTAAGCTCCTCACAACTTGTTATTACTTCTAATTTTAGTGGTTAAAAGGTTATGTAACTTTTTAATCTTAAGAATCTCAAAGAAACATAAGCATGATCTTGAACATAAAGCTTAATAACATGAAAATCTAAGTTGTTTTAGTGTATGTATGAAAATCTAAGTTGTTATTACTCCTAGTATCAAATGAAGAGTCTTGCAAGCTTTTGATTCTTAAATCTGTTTAACAATATTTCTTTTTATTTTAGATCCGTCTGTGGATCTACTTACAATCCGTTGTGTAATATTTTATGTTACTTTCAACTCGGTTTGTATAAATTACTTTTAGACTTCCGATGTGCATTAAACTGTGATTAATTGACTATGATGATATCAACTACGTCACGATACTCCCCACCGGGCCCACCGGTAATACGTGGAAATATCAGGGTGTGACAGGTTGGTATCAGAACCAACATTGAGTGAATTAAACACTAGCCTTTTTGTGTTTAATCTCAATGACACAGTTTGCACATTCCTTGACTTCCGAGTCTAGTCAAATGACTTAGGACTAATCCTAATCTTATTGTTTTCTTTTGTTGGTTTCTTTTGTTTATTTTGGTAGGAACAAAGACAATGCCGCCACGTTTCAGAGGAAGAGGTGGAAGAGGCAAGGCACCAATAACTGCTAGGAATGACCACGAGGCCGAGCCATCACACCGGCGAACTCCTTCAGCAACTTTTAGCTCTAGTCCCTAGGAGGATTGGCGAACTTACCTGGAGCCAGCGAGACGCTCAGTCTCCCTCAGTTCCTCCCCGTCTTATCATCACTCATCTGGACCTCATCAAGACGAGGAGCACAGCGATTCGCACCACTCCTTCATCCCGTTGCAGCGTTCGAGTTCACATCGGGCCTTCCAGGACCCGACCCCATACTTCCAAAGCAGGTTCAATCCAATGAACCAAATTCAAGAACCAGAGAGTCCAAACCCTCTGGGGCCAGCTGACCACTATCCTGAAATGCAGGATATGGAAATGGATGAAGATCCAGATCCTGAGATGTTACCAACTGGGACGCCGATGCATCCCATCGAGATATCCAGCGGATCATCATTTCATGGTTCGCCTTACAGGGGCCAAGATAGTTTTGCTGAAAGATGGGCCACATACAACTGGGAGTTCACTCCCCCTTTCAACCCACCTTAACAGCAGCAGGATCCCTCTGAGGATTCGCGTTTCCAGGCGGTCACACCACCGCCACCGCCGCCGCCAGAACAGCAACTGCTTCCAGAACCACCGAGGCGAAGAAGATCAGGTGCACGGATGTCCGTGCGAGGGGGATTTCACTTCAGCACCCCCCAACACTCTAGTGGCAGCCACTACCCGCCACTATATGAAGACCCGCAAATGGGTGGGCCTTCAAAACCAGCTTTAGAAGTCGACTCCGCTCCAGTCACACCACCACCGCCAATGGGTTATGATAACCCAATCCCTTCCTACGCCGGTGCAGCGGCGTATAACCTATTTGAGCATCAGGCATATTCAGGTTACAACTTCTACAATGCCCCTACCGTCAACCCGTACCTCGAGACGGCCAACTACAATGCTCTCTACCCTGAAGGACCCTTCGCTTCGTACCAAACTGGGTACCCAACTTATGGGTATCAATACCCACCACCTCCTCAACCTCCGCAGCAGCAGCCACCGCAGCCGCCACAGATCCAACCACCGCAGCAGCAGGAAATCCTTCAGAGGTTGAACCAGGTGGAACGAGAGGTAGAAGAGAAGCGTAGGAGCCGTCGGGGTCTACTTAAGGGTTTGGCGAACCTAATAAAGGGAAAGAAGAAGAGGGATTATTGAAATTCCTTATTTATTTTGTTTTGTAATTTTATTTTTAATTAAGTCCATGTGTGGGCATCTTATTTATATACTAGGTCCCTGCGTGGACTTGTCCTTATTTCTGTCCCTGCGTGGACAAGTTTTTTTCTTTAAAAGTCCCGTTTAGGGCAATTATGTACTCTCTTTATTTATGGGATGTTTTAATTAAAATTTCATTTGTCATTATATGTATGAATATAATATAAATCAAAATATCACCTCCATTTTAAAATTTGGTCTGCCAATAAAATATTAAAAGAAAATCTTGAAGGTATAACCTAGCCTATATGTCATTTTAGACATGGCCCTGATGGTAAAACCTTTTTAAGATTCAAATCCCTGTTAACATCTGAAAACATGTTAGCACTCCTGGCAAAACGTGGTTCGATAAAATCACACTAGTCATCCTAGTATTGGATTTTTCCAAATTCTTATTCTTACCTAAATTTAATTATCCATTAGTGATAAAGTGCCTGCGGGCCCTATTCATTATCTAATGAGACAAAAAGACAGTTGTAATCTACGACTCCCTGTCAAGAAAAGGTAATGAACTATGTTCAAACCATAAATGCCTTGATCTTATAAGATCATGGTTTATAATTTTAAAACTGTCCTTGTGACTAGGGCTTTTGTGCCACTCTGATATCTTTACTGATTTACAACTAGGGATAAATTATAATGAAAACCCTAAATAAATATGACTAACAAAATAACCAATATGGGTTGTATTTACCATGGTTAATGAATTGTCAAAAATGACAATTCCGTAATAAAACTTCTGAATAAATCGTTGTCATCATTTTTGTGTAGCAATCAAGCTACATGGCTGAATCAGAAGAGGTTAACAGTCACCCTAGGGAGAGAAACGATACCACCAGAGTTAATGTAGCTGGTGCAGACCTACAAGCGTTAATAGATAATGCTGTTACTCAAGCCCTTGACAGACAGTTTAAAGAATCAAGTGGTACTCACACCAGAACACAGTCTGTACCCCATACGAAGCCACCTTCCAAGACTCATACATCCCACAAAGACGATTCTCATCACTCATCAAACCAAAGGAGTGTCCCGTCTAAGAAGATTGTGCTCAATCAAGAGCCACGTGTCAAGACCTGTTCTTATAAATATTTCGTCTTCTGCAAAAGCCCAGGGACTTCACAGGGGAGAAAGGAGCCATTGATTGTATGACTTGGCTCGATGAGATGGATACAGTGGTTGATATTAGTGGTTGTGCAGAACAGGACATTGTGAAGTTTGTTTCACAATCTTTTAAAGGTGAAGCTTTAGCTTGGTGGAGGTCACTAATCCAAGCTACAGGGAAGAACCCGTTGTATAACTTAATTTGGGATCAGTTTATTGCTCTAATCAAAGAAAATTTCTGTCCTCAACATGAAGTTGAGAAAATTGAGACTAACTTCTTGACCTTGGTCATGAAGAACTTAGATTGTCAGGCGTATCTTACGAGCTTGAACACCATGTCTCGATTGGTTCCTTATTTGGTCACACCAGAATCAAAGCGCATATCTCGTTTTATTGGAGGTTTAGCTCCAGAAATTAAGGGAAATGTGAAAGCGTCCAGACCTACCACATTCAGGTCAGTAGCAGATCTGTCTCTATCTCTTACACTTGATGCTATCAGAAACAAGTATGTTAAAGCTTCTGAGGAAGGAAAACGAAAACGGGAGGATGAGAGTTCTCATCGCTCCAACAAGAAAAGGAAAGGGAACTCAGATCACAAGAAGAGTTCGGGGGTTAAAAAGGATAACCAACAGTCGGGTGCTAGACCTGCCAGAAACATCATTTTGGGAAATGTAGACTTGAGTCAAGATCGCAGTCGCAGTCAAAGCCTATTGGATACGGGATCTGCAAGTCCAAAGAGCATAGGACTTTGGAATGCAAGAAGTTGAAGGATGCAACCTGTTATGGTTGCAACGAAAAGGGGCACATTAAGACCAATTGCCCTAAGAATCCAAAGAAGCCTGAAGAGGCTAAGAAGACCAATGCTCGGGTCTTCCAGATGAACGCTCAGGAGGCTGTGCAGAATGACAACGTGATAACATGTACCTTTCTTATCAATGATGTTTATGCCAGAGTGTTGTTTTATTCAGGTGCAGACAAGTCTTTTGTAGACAATAAATTTTATAAATTGTTAAATCTGCCTGTTAAGACTCTAAGCATAAAATATGAAGTAGAATTGGCCGATGGTACTATAGATATTGCCTCAACAGTTCTAGATGGATGTTTTATATCCATTAGGAATCACTCTTTTCCGCTATCTTTGCTTCCATTGAAATTGGCAGGATTCGACATAGTGATAGGTATGGATTGGTTGTCTCATAACCAAGCCCAAATTGTATGTGATAAGAAGCAAGTGGTTATCATGACTCCTTATGGTGAGCCATTAACGATTCAAGGAGATACGCAGTACGGGTTGCCTAAGCAAGTGTCTATGCTTAAGGCGTCAAGGTGTTTGAAGAAAGGTTGTTTCATTTACATGGCACAGGTAACCATTGATGAACCAAAGCCCAAGATCAAACACATCCCTGTTATTTCTGAATATCCAGATGTATTCCCTGAAGAACTACCTGGTTTACCTCCAGTTAGGCAAGTGGGGTTCAGAATCGATATTATTCCTGGGGCAGCACCAGTTGCAAGAGCACCATATCGGTTGGCACCGACTGAGATGAAAGAGTTAAGGACACAGTTGGATGAATTATTGGCAAAAGGATTTATTCAACCCGGCTCGTCCCCTTGGGGAGCACCGATTCTGTTTGTAAAGAAGAAGGATGGCTTGATGCGCCTATGCATCGATTATCGCGAATTGAATAAGGTTACAAGCAAGAATAGGTATCCGTTACCCAGGATCGATGATCTATTCGATCAGCTTCAAGGAGCAAGTTACTTTTCAAAGATCGATCTAAGGTCAGGTTATCACCAACTAAAGGTCAGAGACAAAGATGTGCATAAAACTGCATTCAGAACATACTATGGCCACTACGAGTTCTTAGTGATGCCTTTCGGGCTCACTAATGCACCTGCAGCGTTCATGGATCTCATGAATCACGTTTGCAAGCCATACTTAGACAAGTTTGTCATTGTCTTTATTGATGACATTCTTATTTACTCGAAGAATCAAGCAGATCATGAAAAACATCTCCGGTGTATCCTTAAACTTCTGCAGCAAGAGAAACTCTACGCTAAGTTTTCAAAATGTGAGTTTTGGCTTCGTGAAGTCCAATTTCTTGGACATGTAGTAGTGAGCGTGGTATCCAGGTGGATCCCGCTAAGATTGAAGCGATTATGAATTGGCAAGAGCCTAAGACTCCTACAGAGATACGCAGTTTCTTGGGTCTAGCAGGATACTACAGGCGTTTCATCGAAAACTTTTCAAGGATTGCAGCACCTTTAACTTCGTTGACTCACAAGAATGTCAAATTTGACTGGGGTCCTAAGCAGCAAGTATCCTTTGATATTCTTAAACAGAAATTAAGCAATGCTCCTGTATTGACATTGCAAGAAGGAATTGAAGAGTTGTGGTTTATTGCGACGCTCTCACACCGGCATGGGTTGTGTGCTTATGCAGAAGGGCAAGGTTATTGCATATGCTTCAACTCAATTAAAAGTGCACGAGAAGAATTACACCACCCACGATTTGGAATTGGGTGCCGTTGTATTTGGACTGAAGCTATGGAGGCATTATCTTTATGGGACTAAGTGCGTGATTTATTCTGATCATAAGAGCCTTCAGCGTCTGTTTAATCAGAAAGATCTTAACATGAGGCAACACAGATGGATGGAAACATTAAATGACTATGATTGTGAAATCCGATATCATCCAGGTAAAGCGAATGTAGTCGCTGATGCTTTGAGCAGGAAGGAAAGGGTTAAGCCCATTAGGATCAACGCTAAGAGTATCGAATTGAAGAACAACTTGAATGAAAGGTTGTTAGCCGCTCAAAAGGAAGCTGTACTAGAAGCTAACTATCCGAATGAGAAGTTAGGAGTAACTGCCGATCAATTGTCATATGGCAACGATGGAATCCTAAGATTGAATGGTCGAATATGGGTTCCAATTCATGGAGGACTTCGAGATGTGATTCTTCAAGAAGCTCATAGCTCCAAATATTCAGTTCATCCTGGCAGTGATAAGATGTACCAGGATTTAAAGGCAAATTATTGGTGGATAGGTTTGAAGAAATCTATAGCCACTTATGTGGCTAAATGTCTGACGTGTGCACAAGTTAAAGTAGAACATCAAAAGCCGTCCGGTTTGCTACAACAGCCTGAACTTCCCACATGGAAATGGGAAATGGTAACCATGGATTTTATCACTAAGTTACCAAAGACAAAGCGCAGAAACGATACTATTTGGGTTATAGTCGACAGGTTAACCAAGTCAGCTCACTTCTTGCCGACTAAAGAAACTCACTGCTCCGAAAAGCTAGCTTAGCTGTACGTGGATGAGATTGTATCTCTCCATAGAGTGCCACTGTCTATTATCTCTGATAGGGATACAAGATACACGTCTCATTTTTGGAAAAGCTTTCAGCAATCCTTAGGCACTCGATTAAATTTCAGCACTGCTTATCATCCTCAGACGGATGGGCAAAGTGAGCGTACAATTCAAACACTCGAGGATATGCTCAGGGCTTGTGTTATTGATCTAGGAGGAAGTTGGGATGATCATCTTCCGTTGATTGAATTTTCGTACAATAATAGTTATCATTCGAGCATTCAAGCAACGCCTTTTGAGGCCTTATACGGAAGGAAGTGCAGAATGCCAGTTTGTTGGGCGGAAGTTGGAGATGTCCAACTATCAGGACCTGATATAGTCCTGGAGATGACGGACAAGATTGTTCAGATCCGTGATCGTCTCAAAGCTGCCAGGGATAGGCAAAAAAGCTACGCGAATAAAAGGCGTAAACCTCTGAAATTCGAGGTAGGTGATAAAGTGCTGCTCAAGGTGTCACCCTGGAAAGGGGTGATGCGTTATGGCAGAAAGGGCAAGCTTAGCCCAAGATACATAGGACCATTCGAAATCATTGAATGTGTCGGAACTGTAGCTTACAAGCTAAATCTGCCAGAAGAGTTTAGTGGAATTCATAATGTATTCCACATCTGCAACCTAAAGAAATGTCTAGCCGATGAATCGCTAGTCATGTCATGTAAGGATGTGCAGATAGATGAGAGCTTGAAATTTGTTGAAAAACCTTTGTATATCGAGGATCGACAGGTTAAGAAGCTTCGAAGGAAGCATGTGCCGATTGTGAAGGTAAAATGGGATGCCCGTAGAGGCCAAGAATACACGTGGGAGGTTGAATCCACAATGAAATAGAAGTACCCTCATTTATTTCAGTAAATCTCGAGGTCGAGATTTCTTTTAAGGAGGTGAGGATGTAACACCTCGCAAAATCATGTCCAATATAATAAAGACACGTGACATGAAGGTTAAATGTGTAAGAATTGATCTGGAGGGACTAAAATTGTCAAACAATGTAAATATGTAAGTAAAAGGATCCAAAGTGTCAACATGCCAATCTTGTGCCTCTGATTGACCTCACACGACGTTCGTATTCTTTAACGAATAATTTGTCAGACATGGAAAGTCGTTTGTGCTTAAAATAAGGATCTTACGAAACATAGGGGTTAAAAGTGTCAACATGTTAAATGTTACCACTGAGTGACCTTTTAACGACCCCGAAAGCATTGTAATAATTGTATATTTTGCTCTCAAGAATATTGGATAGTAATCTTATGGAGTTTCGATGAAGACAAGACTTTTTGAGTGATCTCACAACTAACCGGGAGCTTAACGAAGTTAAATAATGACCCAAGACACTTGTTAGTTAACTATGGGGGTCATAAGTGCAATAAAAAAAAGTTATATAAACTTAAAATGGACCAGGGACTGAGATTGCAGAGTTTGAAAGTTTTTGTCCGGTTTAGGAGGAGCCTCGCTGGGCGCGTAGACCTCCTCTGGAGTCTACGCGGGCCGCGTAAAAGTGCCAATAACAGAAAAAAAGGATAGCTGCATGTTGCAGCCTGTTACACCGCCATTGCATGGCTGAATTCGATACCAGGGACTGAGCAAATGGTTTTTCATGCACTAGGGACACTTGGGAACATCTGAAAACATCATAGGTACAACTGCATTGATCCTAAAGACTCAAAGTTCCTATATAAGACCCTTGTTTGTTCTTGTGATCATTCACACTTTCAATTTTACTCTTAAAGGTCACTCTTTGAAGCCTCCTGGAGCTAAAGGAAGCTTTCACAAGTTCAATTTTCGTGCTAAGGACTATAGTAAGTGTTCTTAGCTTCCTAAGGTTAAGTTTTATTAGCTTAATGACCGAAAGTCAAAGTTATCGTAATTAAGCTTTGACTTTGTGATTAATCACAAATGGTCCAGCCATAATTCGAATTAAAAGTTGCTATGTGTTGGTAATTATGTAGGTAATAAACCCTTAAAAGGGCACCTTCTAATTATCACATTATCTAAGTCAATTGTCGGGTAAAACTTTTTAATAAAAAGTCAAACGAGTCAGTTTTTTCAAATTAATTCATAAATGATAATGCAGAGGTTATGGAACATGTTTTAACACTTAAACAACTTGGTAAATAATATAAGAACATGTTTAGGCATGTTCAACCCAACAATTCTGAGTTTAGGCTCGGTTCGGAACCGAAAGTCGCAAAAGTAGACTTTTGCTTTAACTTTCAGTTCTGACCCGATTAACTTAGTTTAGATATGCCTTGGGGTTCCCTTAGGACTATATTACATGTTAGTATAACCCTCTGAGATTATACTATATGGTTCCTTTGAAATCTGAATTATTTGCATGTTTTCGTTAAATGCTTAAAAGATGACCATTATGCCCTTTTTATCATTAAAACGAGATTTTTGAAAATGTGAGAGGACAAAAACCTTTGTTACTGATTTATAAGCATGTCCTAAAATTTTGACATCAGTTCATGGTCTAAAATAGAAGTTATGCGCGATATCGTAAAATGAAAGCTTTTTTTAATTAAATGGCATTTTTAGTGTAAATCATATTTATGTTGGTTTTTTCACTTGTTTATCAAAGTAATTTTATCCAAATAAAATTAAAAACGCAGCGGAAAAGATTTAAAACATGTTACTTTACAAGATTTAAAACCATTTTAAATGCAAAACCCAATAACCGGATCCATATATGACATGCATGCTTTCAAAAAACACAACCATAGGGTGTTGTAACAATACTACCTTCCATATAGCAAAAGATATGAAGAAGATGATGTTCTTGAATGGAAATCTTCAAATGAGAAGACCTCAAGCTTGCATACCCCAAGCCTCCAACAAACAGCTTATGTTGCTAGGATTTCTACACTTGAAAAAATCCCTTTGACAACCTACTCTTGGCCGAAAATTCATAAGGGGATTCTAGTGTTCTTGCACTTGACACTAACTTATGAGAAAATATGAGAGAAGGTGTGTGATAATAATCAAATCTTGTTTGATATTGTGTAAGATCTTGCATGCAATCTAAGTGGTGGAAATCCCCTAGGGAAGCCCCCATAGGGCCGACCATATATGGCTTTTCCCAAAAAAAAATCAAAATTTTTTTTTCTTTTAATTTAGTCTTGTATTTTTATTTTATAACTTTTATAAAATATAACATCACTTGTTACAAGACTTATGCAATATCTCACAACCTTTTAAAATGTTATTTAACCCATTAAATAACAAAATAAAATATTCTCTCAAAATAAATTATCCATATAATTTATTACTTTCTCAAGTGCAATTATTTAGAAAACCAATTTCTAAATATTCTAAGTGTTAATATTTATTTGTTTGATCATATCATAAATAAATATTATAGGTGTTTGTCTAGCTTTTATTGGGTATGACCCGACTTGGATCATAACGTACTAGCCACATCAATTTAATATGTGTCTTGGGCATACAGAGTCCAACAATCTCCCACTTGCGCAAGATACATAGAAGATTGATGCAAGCAGTAAATGACGCCTAACAACGGTTTACTACCCCTAATACGTATGACGAAGTGCCATTCAATAACATCATCCCCTTCAAGTCCCTTACTTGATCATGATTTAGGTGAATCTATCATTTATCCTTTCGTTACAGATGTCATGTCAAATCCAGAAACATAGTGTGTGTTGGACCATGTGCGTGACCCTAAATGTCAGTAAAAGTAGTTCATCTTTGAATACAGAGGCGGAATCAAAGTATACAAAGTCACAACAGCTTTATCCTTTCAATTTCCTTTATATTAACGCTTTCTGAGTAGATTTTGACAGCAATTCGACACCTATAGCATGACCTAGTTCCGCTCCAAACGTTACAAATGAACTGAACTAACACATATATATAGCCGGTCTAATTCCGCTCGAAACCGCATGATCATTACGAGCGGAATCACTAAGATCACCTCGAGCGGAATCACATGAAGACTTTTGTAGCGGAATCACCTTGAAACCTTATTTCCTGATTTCGCTTCTAATGACATGAATGTCATTTGGAGCGAAATTACATGATTAAACCACTAAAATTGTTTTCCAACTCTAACTCAATCTATCTAGACCTAAGACTCAACTAAGACGTAGTTAACAGAGATTCAGTGCACCAACAGACTCCCCCTTGGATATTGATGAAGTCTTCGGCATTGAGTCTTCAGTCTTGGTCTCTTTCCAACTCTGTCTTCTCATTGCAAAAACTCTTTCTTCACACAGGTTCAGAAACTCAACCTAGCTCCATCTTCAATCTCCCCTTTGATTGTTGATCCAGAATCCTGACTCCCCCTTTCACAGACTTCCCTTCTCGGTGATCTAGGGCTTTAAATTATGGTTCAAACTTTTGCATTTTCATTGCCATGGGGATTCCTGTATAATCTCTACCCAAAAATAAGATATATGACAAAAATAGTTTCAAATCAAAACTTACCATTCAATCTTTCAGTATTAAAAATCCACTAATGTATTCAGGTCCAAATTAATGACCCTGATTACTCAATTAATCTACCAAGTCCAATTTAATGACCTTGGTTGATCAGAGATAATTCACACTGACATTTTGTTCATCATATTCAAACATTCTCTGAAAATTACAAGTTTCAAATTAATGGGCTTGCTTCAACTTTCCAATTTTCACCAACTTATCATATTTAGCTCACGACTCATCCTCCAGTCTAGAAACTTTCTGCATCTGCTTCAATTCTCCACTTTGGTTTGTCAAAAATAAAGCAGAAATGTAAAATCTTTTTAGATTTTGAATAAAATTTCTAAACTAGAAATGAAATATAGAACTAAACTGCAGTAAAAGTAAACTATTTACAAACATATTTTTGGTTAAATGTGTTAGGGAATCATATCAGCTATCTGACAAGTCACAAGTACCGTTAAGCTTTGATTACATATTCAGAATTAAACAATTCGCTTAGATTGTCGATATACTGATCCACTTTAAATTTTCACACAAATTTCAATCTGTCCAGGATACGGATTTAGTGTTTTAGAGATTTAAACTTATACGTGTGTCCCACCTCTTGAATATACTCCCGTATCCAGATCCCAATATTCAGTCTTACAGGTGAGTATACTACAAATGATATCTGTAGGGGTTAATAAATTATGAAGAATCATGAGAGCAATCTTAGCTTCTTCAAACTGAAGCTTCAATTTAGCAATCTCATCCAATTGTTTGTTGATTAATTCTTCTTTAATTCTCAAAACACATTGCAATTGGCAATTTTCTTTGTATGTTTTACCGTTTCTATCATCATTATCTTTAACCGTGCTTTTAAGCTTCTCAAATTTTTCAGTAATCTGACGATTTTCAAGAACTAACCTCTCATTTTCTTTCCTAACCTTATCTTGATCAATTTTATCGGTTTCAATTTTGTTAGTTAATTCTTTGATGCAATTTTTGCAGTCAACATCCCCACTGACTTTCTTACCTGACTCAGTCGTTGACGCGTTTGAACTGACCTTGCTTTTAGACTCAGAGACGGATTTAGAATCTACCTCAAGTGCCTTAGCAGCCAGCACCTTGTCAGCCATCTTTCCCATGTTTTCAGCATTCAACTCCTGTGTCGTGTTAATGATTCCAGTATCAATCTTCTTTGTCTTCTCTTTCTCTTCCTCTTTCTCTTCTTTTTCTTTCTCTTCTCCGCTTCCCCACCATTTCCTTTGCCAATAATCATCTTCTTCTTTATATTCTTTGATTATGGTTTCCAAATCAAGAGTGTTATGATCAATAGCAATGTTTCCATAGGGGTCAAGATAACATTCCCTGTCTGGATCCCATCTATTTGCTCTTTTTTCCTCAGAAAAAATACCAGATATTCTGATCAATTTGTTTGTAGCCAACATCTTTCTGTGATTATACTTCTGCTCTTCATTTCTGTTGTCTTTCCAAGGAACAGGTTCAGATTTTGCCATAAATGCATATCCTACCGCATCCTCCTCAGGTAACAACTCACTCCAGTCGTAACCTTCATCGTCATGAATCACCGCAAGAGCTCTGGATTTTTCTTTGTTATCCTCAAGCTGTTTCATCCTTGGCGGTTCTGATTTATTCTGATGATAAATCGCCTTCTTGTAGTAATCTTCTCTGAACGGGTTTTCAGATTCATCAGCATACGCGTTTCGACATTCGCGCTTAAAGTGACCTTTCTGTTTACACTTGAAGCATGTCACTTTAGACTTGTCAAAGCCCAATTTGGTAGATGGTCCACCAATAGACTTTCTCCCAGTTATCTCCATGAAACGCTGTGCTCGACGAACTGCACTGGCCATACACCACCTTATGTCAATCAGTTCCATCTCCTCAGGATCTATCTGATCATAATCTTCCTTCGTCAGGTTGGTGTTGCCTATTGAAGAAACACTAGATAAATGGTTGGAACCGAGATATCTAGGGGGTTTGAATCCGCATAAAAAGGTTAGTTCCCTCTCGATTAATTCAGTTGTAACCGATCTTCTTCTCCGAGAACTCTGCAAAAAAGAGCACCGTTAGCCTCGCCAAGGGGAGAAAAGGGTTCTCTCCTTTACCCGACTCCGGTGTGGGAATAAGTATGGGTAATGAAGAAGAAGAAGTATTTGAGAAGTGTGTGTAACTTGGTTTCATACCTGGGTTGCTTCTCATATTTATAGCCGGGAGTCGTTTAGGCGGGAAAACCCGTTAGTGAAAAGTTGACGGAAGATGCTAACCCCGTAAGCGGTTACATTTCCTTCCGTTTAAGTCCTTTGATCCGACGTGAGAGCACACGGATCGTGGTTTAGATCAAAGGCTGGGGATTTGCCACGTGTAATGTGATTAAGTGGAGATTACTCTCCAATTGCATGCCTTCGTTGTGATTTCAGGGGTGTCTGTGGTAATGACACGTGTCCAGACGGTTATAACCGTCTGGGTGATGCACGATTGTATTTCTTTCTAGAAGATTACTGCTGTAATCTAGTGTGGTACTTTATCGTGTGGAGACCACAGGATAAATAAATCCAAATCTGGGTAAAATAATATCCAAGTCTGGATATTTAGGCGGAAGTATTGATCTCAGGATTTTTATCCTTTGCTTAATGGGAGAAGGCGCAAGGATTTATGATTTCCTTTGGGCGCGCGACTATAGATTGCTGATTACTTTCTTCCTTTTGTAAGACCAGTGCGCGGCCGCGCAAGGTTAAAAGGTTAAAAGGCAAGGTTGTGGTATGGTCTCAAATACTTGTCATGAGGTTTTTGGGACCTTACCCCTTCAAGTCCCCCCAGTCTAGTGTTGTACTTATGCAAGTAAGTGGAGCACTGGACTTAGAAGAGGGAAATGCTTTTGGGCGCGAAAGAATCTTTTTTGAGAAGATTTCAATTTTGTCAGAAAAAGAAAGAGGGGAATTTTTGAAAATTGGCCTTTGCTTTTTTTTTTTTGTAATCATATCATGACGTGTGATGATGTCACAATATTTATTCTTGCGAGAGTTTGTCTTTCTTACATTGGGATACGTATTGGCGCTTTGTCAGACCTCATTAATGGGGATAAGACTCTTGTCCCTGTAGCGCCGTTTAGATGTGATGTTTCCTGACATTTCATCATGATGGTTTGAATTTCTCTTCTCTCGAAGTTGAGTTCTTCTATTTATAGGTATATTTAAGATGTCTTGTTGATTTTTGACGAAGAAGATGAAACGCTCTTATCATACTCGTCTTCTGCTGGATGTTCTCAGGGTTTATGAAGCTGCTGAAGGCCTCCTGCTGCTTTCGAGGACATCACCCTGTGTTACTGTTCTGGTAAAGGGTCTGACCAAACCTACTTCTCTGGTAGCTGTTGATTCTGCTTGCCAGGTCCCTCAACATATGGATGTTACTGATGATGTTAGCATTGTGCTGGATGCTGATAGTTTGATGGCTCGATTTCCGACGCTTCGGAAGAGAGAATGCCGGTTGGTATATCAACGCCGGAAAACTCGCCGGTGTGAGCAGGTGTCTGTTGTTGATGAAGATTCCGATGCTGGTTAGGTGCTTATCCTTAGGGCTAGTTCTTGTTTAATGTTTTTGTTGTAAAGCTGAACAATTTCTTTTTTGGAGATCATTGCCATGATCTTGCTAAGTGTTTATGTTACACTTTTGATGATATGTATATTGTGACACATGTTACTACTCTCGTACGGTATGTTTGAATTACAATACGTTGCATATGTTTAATTGCTTTTGGATAGGTAGGGCGAATGAGAAATGGTATTGTGCTCATGTGTGAACGTTTGTCCAAAAGGCGTGACAGTTTGCCTGGTTTAGATTGTTCATGAGGTGTACAATGTTTGACCATATTGTTTTCGCGCGAACCAAAGAAATTATATGCAATTTGTAATAAACATTGATACGAGTAAAGATGATGTTTGTATTAAAAAGAGCACAAGGCTCGTAATACAAGGGATAATAAAGAAATGCATTGCCTGTATGTTCTTCCGCTTTTGTAGACTGGTTTATATGTAACACCTGCGCAACTGTTGCGCGTTCCAGGTGCGCGGGACTAGTGTCCCATCAAGTCTTTTTAAAGTGTACGCTCCTTTACCTAAGACTTCGTTGATAATGTATGGTCCTTCCCATTTGGGCGCTAACTTGCCCGGTTTTTCAGCATTTGAAGCTTCATTGTCGCGCAAGACGAAGTCACCGGGGACAAAGGTACATATGCGTACGCGTGCATTGTAATATTTTTCGAGTTTGGACTTGTACCTGGCCTCTGTGATGGCGGCATTCTCGCGCCGTTCTTCGAGGAGGTCCAGATCCAGTCTTCGTTCTTGCTCATTGTTCTGTTTTTCCATAGCTATCATGCGCGGTGATGGTAGTCCAATTTCAGCTGGAATGACGGCTTCAGACCCGTAGACTAGACTGAACGGAGTTTTGCCTGTGCTAGTCTTTGGCATTGTTCGATGCGCCCATAGGATGCTAGGGAGTTCGTCAACCCACCCCCTGCGTGTTGTTCCAAGTCGCACTTTTATGCCGTCGACGATTTGTTTGTTTATACTTTCTACCTGACCGTTCGCTTGTGGATGCGCGACGGAGGCAAAGTTATGTTCGATCTTCATCTCTTTGAACCATTTTTGAAGGTCTTCTGAGGCGAAGTTTGTGCCATTATCTGAGATAATGCGCAATGGTAATCCAAACCTGCAAATGATATGTTCCCATATAAATTTGCGGATTACCATTGCTGTGGTTAAGGCCAAGGCTTTAGCTTCCACCCATTTAGTGAAGTAATCGACCGCTACGATGATGAATTTTACTGCGCCTGGCGCGTCAGGAAATGGGCCAACGAGGTCAATGCCCCATTGTTGGAATGGCCAAGTGGACGTGACGGACACTAGCGGATTTTTTAGTCGGAGTGTCTTTGGTGCGTGGCGTTGACAGGCTGCGCATCTTCTTAATAAGTCAACTGTGTCTACATGCATTCCCGGCCAGTAGTATCCGGCGTTCATGATCTTTGCCACGACCATGCGTGGTCCTGCGTGTATTCCACATAATCCCTCATGAATTTCTCTGACCAGATATTGGGCATCTGTTTTATCAACACAGCGTAATAATGGTCCCATAAATGACTTCCGATATAAGACGCCATCCGCCATTTCATAATTTACTGCTTTGTGTTGAATTTTTCGAGCTTCTGCCTTTCCTTCCGGAAGTTTTCCGTGTTGGAGGTACAAGATAATCGGAGACATCCAGGATAGATTTCCCATTTCTATGACGTTCACTTGTTTGAGATGAATGGAAGGATTGGATAGTACCTCTATGCGTACTTCCTTTGCTAGGTGCTTGAAGCTGGTAGCGGCTAACTTGCTTAGCGCGTCTGCGTGCTTGTTCTCGCTTCTGTTTATATGGTTAACTTTGAACGTTTGGAATTGGCTGATTAGTATTCGCGCTTGTTCAAGGTATAATGCCATAGCTTCTCCTCTCGCATCATAGTGGCCATTGACTTGCTCGGCCACCAGTTTTGAGTCGACGTTAGCTTCAAGATTTCTTGCCCCCATTTTTAGTGCTAAACGGAGACCTGCCAAGAATGCTTCATATTCAGCTTCGTTGTTTGTGCTTTGGAAATCTAAGCGTATGGCATATGTGAGTTCGTGATTGTCTGGGCTAACTAGTCGGAGACCTGCCCCTGCTCCGTCGTCATTGGAAGCGCCATCTGTGTGTAAGGTCCAGACTCTATCGTCGAAAACGGGTATAGGGTTCTGGATTGCTTCGCACTCTTGAACTTTGTCAATGGGAACTTCAGTGGCAAAATCTGCTAGAACTTGCCCTTTGATTGCTGCTCTTGGCCTGTAGAAGATATTGTATCCTCCTAGCTCAATGGCCCATTTAGCCAACCTTCCCGCTACGTCGGGTTTTGATATGATTTGGCCCAAATGATAATTGGTGAGAACTGTGATGACGTGGCCCGAAAAATATCTGCGGAGGCGTCGTGATGCGTGTACTAGTGCGAGGACTAGCTTTTCTATCATCGAATAGCGAGTTTCCGGGCCGGTGAGCATTTTGCTTATATAGTAGATTGGAGTCTGAATGTTTTCGCGTTCTACCATCAATACAGCACCAACCGCTACTTCCGCAGCAGATAGATATAAAATCAGTGGTTCTTTTTCTTTTGGCGCGGTCAGCGTTGGTAGCTGGATTAAACATTCTTTCATTTGTTTGAATGCTGCTTCTGCTTCAGATGTCCATTGAAAGTCGGTTTTCTTTGCGCAGTTTCGCAGCGTGCTGATGAATGGATAAGACTTTGCTGCGTGATTAGCCAAGAATCTGTTCAAGGCTGCTAAACGCCCGGCGAGCCTTTGCATTTCTTTAACTGTTGCAGGTGACGGCATTAGCTGGATGGCCTGCACTTTTTCTGGATTAACTTTAAAACCGTCTCTTGTGACTATAAAACCCAAAAATTTTCCTTCTTCCATGCTGAAGGAGCATTTTGTTGGGTTAAGTTTTAAGTTCACGTTGCGCAAACAGTCAAACGTGCGCTGAATATTGCTGAGCATTGTGTCTTCCTCGTGGCTCATGATGACGAGGTCATCCATGTATACTTCGACAGTCTTGCCAATATCCCCGCTGAAGACTGTGTCCATTAAGCGTTGGTAAGTTGCGCCTGCGTTGCGCAGGCCGAAAGGCATTTTGGTGTAGCAGAAGATGCCTTTATCTGTGCGGAATGCGGTTTTGTCTTCGTCTTCTGCTTTCATCTGGACCTGATGATAACCCTTATAACAGTCGAGAAAACACTTCCATCTGAATGATGCTAGGGAGTCGACTTTCTTGTCTATCTCCGGAAGCGCGTAGCAATCTTTCGGGCCTGCTTTGTTCAGGTCTTTGAAGTCGACGCACATTCTCCATCCGCCATTATGTTTTTGTACCATTACTGGATTGGCAACCCATGTATGGTATTTTACTTCGCGCAAGATTCCCGCATTGAGTAGCTCTGTTACTTGCTCGTCCATAGCTTTTGCTTTTTCTTCACTAAAACTGCGCCTTCCCTGAGCAACAGGTTCCGCTGTTGGCTTGATATTCAAGCAATGTTGCGCTATGTCGCGTGGGACCCCAGTCATATCTGCTGGACACCACGCAAATATATCTTTGTTGTTGGTCAACAATTCTTTTAGTTGTGTTCGTGTTGCTGATGAAATGGCCTGTCCTAGTAGGATGGTTTGCTCTGGGTATTCGTTGTTCAGGACCCATTTCTCTGGTTCGTTTGATGCCGAAGGTTTGACTACCTTTGCCGGTGGCTCGTCATCTACGTACATGACTTCTTTGCTTGATTATAGAATTGCAACTCCGGTTTCCGTTGGAAATCCGCATGCAGCATGTGGAATAGAAGTGATCATGCTAAATTCTCTTTGTGACCTTCTTCCGAGCAGGATATCATGGCGTGATGTTGCCGGCATGACCATGAAATTGACTGTGACTGTTCGTGAATGCTCGCCATCCGATAGAGTCACAGGAAAAGCTATTTGCCCTAATGGGAATACAGCTTCATTGCAGAATCCGGTGAGGGGAAAATCGACCGGTTCTAGACGTGCTTTGTCTTCTGGGTCCAGCTATTTAAAACATTGCTCGTATATGATGTCCATCGAGCTTCCCGGATCTATAAACATATAGTCCGTCCGGTAATGTCCGAAGATACTAGTAATAATCACTGGTCGTTCTTCCTGAGGGCCCCCAGGAACAACAGGAAACACGACTTGCTGTTCTCTCCAATGTTGATCATAGTTTCGTTTATTTGGCCTTCATGACGGACCTCCTTGAACCATATTTATTTGTTTAGGTTTCTGATAGCTGCTATTTCTGGATTGTATTTTAATGGTACGATTGGATTGGATGTCCCCCCGACATGGTGTTGGTGGGTCCAATACTGTAGTGTTGATTTCTTCTCCAGATCTGATGTTTGGGAACTCAGATCTGGCGATTTGCATAGCGATTGTGTTTAAAGCAACTTGGCATTTGTTGAACTAGTGTTCTGGGGATCTTTCTATGGTTAGATCTGAGAAATTCTCTCTATCGTTGTTTCTGTTTTTTCCCATGATTTCATTGATCTGAGTGTTTTGGGTTGTAGAAACTTTGAATTCAGATCGAGGATCTGATAGGTGGGATACTGAATTCTCTGCCATGTGCAGAACAGAGGATGAAAAAATAACTGAATCGAAACGAGATAAAAACTAGAAAACAGAGGAATCGGTGGGCGCCAATGAAGAAACACTAGATAAATGGTTGGAACCGAGATATCTAGGGGGTTTGAATCCGCATAAAAAGGTTAGTTCCCTCTTGATTAATTCACTTGTAACCGATCTTCTTCTCCGAGAACTCTGCAAAAAAGAGCACCGTTAGCCTCGCCAAGGGGAGAAAAGGGTTCTCTCCTTTACCCGACTCCGGTGTGGGAATAAGTATGGGTAATGAAGAAGAAGAAGTATTTGAGAAGTGTGTGTAACTTGGTTTCATACCTGGGTTGCTTCTCATATTTATAGCCGGGAGTCGTTTAGGCGGGAAAACCCGTTAGTGAAAAGTTGACGGAAGATGCTAACCCCGTAAGCGGTTACATTTCCTTCCGTTTAAGTCCTTTGATCCGACGTGAGAGCACACGGATCGTGGTTTAGATCAAAGGCTGGGGATTTGCCACGTGTAATGTGATCAAGTGGAGATTACTCTCCAATTGCATGCCTTCGTTGTGATTTCAGGGGTGTCTGTGGTAATGACACGTGTCCAGACGGTTATAACCGTCTGGGTGATGCACGATTGTATTTCTTTCTAGAAGATTACTGCTGTAATCTAGTGTGGTACTTTATCGTGTGGAGACCACTGGATAAATAAATCCAAATCTGGGTAAAATAATATCCAAGTCTGGATATTTAGGCGGAAGTATTGATCTCAGGATTTTTATCCTTTGCTTAATGGGAGAAGGCGCAAGGATTTATGATTTCCTTTGGGCGCGCGACTATAGATTGCTGATTACTTTCTTCCTTTTGTAAGACCAGTGCGTGGCCGCGCAAGGTTAAAAGGTTAAAAGACCAGGTTGTGGTATGGTCTCAAATACTTGTCATGAGGTTTTTCGGACCTTACCCCTTCACCTATCTTCCCTGCTACAAGACTTTCATAAGATTCTAACACAGATGCTAAGAAAACCATCTGTTGCTTTGCTGACTCTTCGCTGAAGTTTTGAGCATTCTTTAAGTCTACAGCGATGTTACATTGAAATAGATTCTTTGCATCAGAATGATTTGCAGATGACGAAGATCCACTATGAAATCCACTGCTGTGACTTTCTTTGTTTGATGTGTTAACATTTTCGGCAGAAAAAGCTGTCTTGGGAGATGTACTCTTTGGCATCATGCTCTTTGGATAATACAAATCCAAGTATTGCTGATAAGACGAATGATTAACTTTGTGTGTCTTCTTTAATTCCAACTCATGACTTTCTAGTCTCTCAATCAGCAAGTCTACTGTCAACACTTCTGGCGGCTTGATAGTATTCTTTAGCATCAATGCATAATATTGCCAATCCATCTCATCTGGCAACCAATCAAACAATTTGTCAACAAGCTCATCTTCAGTATAGGAAATTCCATGTCTCGCCAGTTCCAGCTTCAGATGCCCAAACCTCTCAATCATTTTACAAACTGATTCATTCTTTAAACAACCAAATAAATCGAATTCTTTTCTGAGCAGTTTCTTTTTATTTTTCACAATTTCTGCACTTCCCAGACATTTGATTTCTAACTTTTTCCAGAGATCTTTTGAACTACTGTACTCGATCAAAGATATTATATCTTCTCGAACAGACTGAAATAGCAGTGCAATGCATTTTTGCTCAGCGACAAATGTCTCTATTTCTTCAGGTGTTGTTAAGGTTTCGCCACGTTTGCCTCCATCATTGTAACCATTTTTTAGACTCTTCCAGCTGGGAAAAGCAAAGGCTCTCAACCAATCTTCAAACTTCTTGGCCCACCGACTGTATTCTTCTACAGCCATTAACTTCGGGGGTTTGTTGTATGTTCCAAATGCGCTTTCAACTTCAAAAGCATCCGATAACTTTTTCTTTGGATTAGGCGTGTTCTCATTTGTGTTGTTCGAAGAAGTATCATCTCCAGAATTTCCAGCAAACGCATACATGTCACTAAACGGGTTCATGAATATATCATCCATCTTGCACGTACTCGAAATTCAGACCATTCCAACCGTTGGAACTAGTTCAAATCAGAAAAGTATGGGAAGAAGAGAGTAGAAATGAGAAAATCTGGTAGAATCAAGCTGCTATGGTATGAACTCCTCGTCCTGAGCTCTGATACCACTTGTTGGACCGTGTGCGTGACCCTAAATGTCAGTAAAAGTAGTTCATCTTTGAATACAGAGGCGGAATCAAAGTATACAAAGTCACAACAGCTTTATCCTTTCAATTTCCTTTATATTAACACTTTCTGAGTAGATTTTGACAGCAATTCGACACCTATAGCATGACCTAGTTCCGCTCCAAACGTTACAAATGAACTGAACTAACACATATATATAGCCGGTCTAATTCCGCTCGAAACCGCATGATCATTATGAGCGGAATCACTAAGATCATCTCGAGCGGAATCACATGAAGACCTTTGGAGCGGAATCACCTTGAAACCTGATTTCCTGATTTCGCTTCTAATGACATGAATGTCATTTGGAGCGAAATTACATGATTAAACCACTAAAATTGTTTTCCAACTCGAACTCAATCTATCTAGACCTAAGACTCAACTAAGACGTAGTTAACAGACATTCAGTGCACCAACAGTGTGATCATTCTCTGTTGATTTAACTTTAGCTGGCCTTAGACATCTTACTCTCAACGAATAAGAGGAACAAATCCCTTTTTGACTACATATGTCTCTCACTATCACCTCGTACCACACCTGAGCTTAGCCTTATGTACTGTCTTATTACAGACAGCGAAGAACTAAGTCAAGGTATAATATTTGGTGAATATCAAGACCCAATATGTATCTCAGGTCAGAGGATACTATGATATTAGCCTTTGCTCAAATTTACTTATGATCAATCACAAATGATTCCATGCAATAACATTTGAGAGCGGGCCAGTCCAATATTTGTATCCCACAAATATCTATGAACTTTGGCAGCAACACTTTGCTCTATATTCATACCTAATGAATATCCATCAATCCAAGTTCATAATAGTCTTACATTCATATTTGTTCCCACGAGTATGATCGACTACAGACATTTAGAATAAGTAATTTATTCACAGATTTAAACATGCAAAAATGGAACATAACTCAACATACCATAAAGAGTTATAATAACAATTGTTCCAATATCCAAATACAAAATAGATCAAATCCAATCACTAGAATATCGAAGTCCTAAGGCACAAGTATGACCCTTCATGCTTTGCCCGTTCAAAGGAGCTTCGTGAGTGGATCCGCAATATTTTGATCAGTGTGAACTTTGCGAATATATATCTTTCCTTTATATTTCAACTTCATCCCTTATGTAGTTGAAACTCCGCTCAATGTGCCTAGTCTTTTGATGTGCACGAGGTTCCTTGATTTGAGCAATCGCACCATCGTTATCACAAAGATCTCTGGGGTCCTGAATGGTAGGGACTACCCCTGGATTGGCAATAATTCAAGTGGCAGATCCATATGAATTATCTCGATTAATGAAGCGACGATGTATTCTGGTTCTGTAGTGGACAATGCTACCCCGATTGTGATCGAGAATCATCTCGATCAGTTTGGAAACTCGTATCCATGCAACCCTTTATAACGAATTCCAAAACTCGCATCCCTGTAACCCTTTACAACGAGTTCTTCTTCACCAGATCCATATATTAGAAATATATCCTTAGTCCTTCTAGGTATTTCAATATACTTTTAACAGTCATCCAATGACCGTTACTTGGATTTCGCTGGTATCTTCTCGTCATGCCTAAAGCGCATGACATGTCCGGTCTAGTGCATATCATTACATACATAATGGATCCTATAGCAGACGCATATGGGATTCCTTTCATTCTTTCTTGCTCACCCTTTGAGCTTGGACATTGAGACGAACTCAATATTGTCCTCTCTTGAATAGGTACCAAACCTTTCACAGAGTTCTCCATCTTGAACCTTTTCAAGACTTTGTCAATGTATGCACTTTAGCTTAAACCTATCAAGTGCCTTGATCTATCCCTACAGATCTTTATTCCCAAAATATAGGTGGCTTATCCAAGATCTTTAATGGAAAAACAACTTCCAAGCCAGGTTTTACACCTTCCATGGTTGGAATGTCATTTCAAAATAGTAGAATGTCATCGACATACAATACTAAGAAAGTGACGGTGCTCCCACTAGCCTTCTTATACACACAAGCTTCATCGCCGTTCTTGATGAACCCAAAATTCCTAATTTCTTCATCAAAACGGTGATTTCAACTTCTAGATGCTTGTTTCAATCCATAGATTGATATCTTTAACTTGCATACTTTGTTAGGATGTTTTGGATCGACAAAACCTTTAGGCTGAACTATATAGACACCTTCCTCAAGATATCTATTAAGGAAAGCCGTTTTGAGATCCATTTGCCAAATCTCATAATCATAGATATGGCAAATAATATCCTAGTTGACTTTAGCATCACCACGGGCGAAAAGGTCTCATCATAATCAACCCTTTGAGTTTGAGTGAAACCTTTTGCTACAAGTCTCCCTTTATAAGTATCCAAGTTTCCATGCATATCTATTTTCTTACTGAAAACCCACTTACTTCTAACTACTTTGGAGTTAAGAGGTTGCATAACCAATTCCCATACTTGGTTGTTATACATGGATTGCATCTCTACGTTCATAGCTTCAAGCCTTTTGTCATAATTGACATTGCATCATGGTATGTGGTAGGTTCACCCGAATCTACCACGTAGCATCCATCCATGAAAAATCCATATCTTTCAGGTGGACTAATGATTCTACCAGATCTGCGAACGTTTTGTGTGTAATGATCAACCACTTGATCATTGATCAACCACTTGATCATTTTCAACAACCTCTTGTTGAGTGCTAGTATTAACCAAACGTGTATCGGCTTGTGGTTCTCGATCCTTATCAAGTTCCACTATTCTACTAATTCCTTCCATAAGGAATTTAGTTTCCAAGAACTCATCCTTTTGAGCAACAAATACCTTTTGCTCTGTTGGATCATAGAATTAATATCCTATACCATCTTTAGGATATCCTACAAAGATACACTTAGTGGATCATACTTCTAATTTGTTTGGGGTGTATTGCTTCACATAAGCTTCATAACCCATACCTTTAAATATGATAATGATGGAACCTTTCCATGCCATATTTCAAAAGGTGTCTTATCCACTTTCTTGGTTGGGGTCATATTTAATATATGAGCCACGGAGAGCAAAGCGTAACCCCAAAATGATAAAGGTAATGTGCTTCTAGCCATCATAGATCAAACCATATCCAATAGAGTTCGATTCCTCCTCTATCGGAACGAAGAACTTTGATTGAGTTGATTTTTGTACTTCACCTTTTGAAGGCTTTGAACATTTCAAAACTTCAACTTTGTATCTCAGCAAGTACACATAACCATAACTACTATAGTTGTCGGTAAAATTAATGAAGTATCTTTCACCATACCTAGTCATTGGCATAAAAGGATCACATACATCCGAATGTATGATACCTAATAAATCTTTTGCCCTTCCCCACTAAAGGGTTTCTTAGTCATTTTACCCTTTAAACAAGATTCGCATATATCAAATGAACCAATTTTATTTGTTTCCAAAAGACCATTCTTTTGAAGTGTTTACATGCGACATCTGTTTATATGACCAAGGCGATAATGCCAAAGATAGGTCTCACTCAAATCCATTTTGAGTTTCTTGGTGATTACTTGGTACATTGAACTATCGAATTATATTATTATTATGAACCAATTCATAAATACCATTCGAAAACATAGCTTTAAAGTAAAATATGTCATTCATCGAAATATAAATGTCATTGTTTACAAACTTTAAAACAAAACCATATTGCCTTATAAGGGAAACTTGAATAATGTTCATAGTCAAACTAGGATTATACAATACAAAACAATTTCCAAACCATTTGGAAGTTTCAGAACATAGTCTCATCGGGCTACAACTTGAACTTTCGCTCCATTGCCCATGAAGAGACTAATGTCTCCCTTCTTGTAATGCATATTTCCCTTGAACTCTTGCAACAAATTGCAAACATGAGTTCCACATCCGGTATCTAATACCCATGTGTTTGAAGAAATAACATTGATGTCAATATGTATCATAAACATTGTACCTGAGGTTTGCCTAGCATCCCTCTTGTTTTTCAACTCTTTGAGATAGGTTGGACAATTCCTTTTCAAATACCCTATCTCACCATACTCAAAGCATGGATTGTTCATGGCAACCTTTGCCTTCTTTTCTTTTAGTTTCGGTGGTTTCGCTTTAGTCTTTCTTTTTCCTTTTCCCTTTGATGTGCCCGTTTCCATTTGCAACATTTGTGGTGTCGGGGTGATGCCCTTTGTTGTTGCCATCCTCATTGATCGTTAGAACGGATAAAGCCCTTTTATCCATATTGAGCCTTTCGAGGTGATCAATGTGGCTTTTCATCTTAAGGACATAAGATGAGACCGATTGGGTTTCCTCCATTCGACATGCATGAAGCCCTCGAACCGTTTCGAAGCGTTCTACCCTTAGGAACATTTCCTACAATTGGGTAATCACGTCGTATGCCTATGATGTTTAAAATCCTTTTGAATCTCGGGAATCATAATTCCTAACATGAGGCAAGAGGCTTGTATAGTATCCTCGATATACTTAATCTAATCGTTATAGGCATCCTTATCTTCCATAAGATGTTCATCGGGATTAGGATCGTTCAACACATAGGATATCTTTTCTTACTTGAGAATGATTCTTAAGTTTCGATATTAATCCATGAAGTGTTATGATTGAGACGATCCTTGTCAAGGATTGTTCTTAGTGATAGGTTACAGACGGTTTGGGTAATATTGTTAGCGGCCATCTACAAAATTTTACAAGGTTCAATTTTAGTATTTTCGATATTATTATATTTTAATCATTAATACCCTTTTTTGTCTCATAGAGAATTAATAATTAAAATCTAGAATCCAACGTTACATTTAAATATTGGTTAGGTGACCTTTATCCCATTATTTAAATTAACAAGGTAGTCAACGTTTGACAATTGCAACCCTTTGCAACTTCTAGCCATATGGGATCGGTTAAACATCTTTATGTTTAGTTGGCATGTTTAATCCTATCAACACATTTGTTCCCCATGCTTTGGTGACCCTAAGTTCATGGTTTCCAAATCAAGTCGTCCAACTTACACACACATGTGAGTTTACACATATAAGTGGTTAGGTGACCTTTATCCCACAAACATGGTAACCCCACCTCAAATATACAAGTTTCCTCAAATGTGGTTAGGTGACCTTTATCCCACAAAGAGTTCCCAAGTGATTCGAGTGTTGTATAAAAGGATGGTGTTTGACTTGTTTTATAAAAGGGATTTTTATTTTTCAGAATTCTAGTTTAGAAAAATTTTATGTACCATATATTTGCATGCATTCAAATCAATGGTACTTTTGTGAAAACCAATTTTCAAGGTTCTTTTAATAAAACCCATTTTATTATAAAATCATTAACTTTAAATAAAACCTTTTATTAACCATTTAATGACTTTTAAAGAACCAATTTTAAGCTTGTTGTTGATTATTAATTGTTAAGAATGCATATCCAAATATCATCCAAATAATAAAGTAAACAACCACACAAGCACAACATACATATCAATAGGTGCATAACCATAGCCAACTATTTTGACCACACTTGTTAGCCAAAACAAGTGTGTCAAAAGGTCCTTCCTAAAGGGTGAATATAGACACAAATAATGTGTCGTTGAACTCCCACTTGATCCCGCATCCAAATGCTTCAAGTCTTCATCTTGTGTTGTGAATTCTTCACATTTTTTGAGCTTCCAAATGTCTTTTATATTCAGCTCCAAACTCATTTGGACTTCAAAAATGTGTTTTGGTTATCGGGCTAAAATCCCGTTAATAACTATGAAGTCCTTTATGCCCGAAATTGGCAAAAACCCAAAACCGCATTTTTGTTTGCATCTTCTTTTACAAAAGGTATCCTAATAGATTTTTCTAGTAAAATAAAATGCACCTAATCTATTTATTTAAATAACAAATGAAAATAAATAAATTACATATTTTTACAAATGGAAGACAAAAATAATAATTATTACAACCCATTGAATAATTAAATGCAAATCACAAACACAAGCATTCAACATATTCACACAAGGTCATGGCTAGGTTATTTACACCCAAATATATATGTATATCCAAATATATATAAAATTCAAGAGCAAAAATGGTTTCCTTTTACAACCTACATTTTCGGTCAAGAATGAAAAAACCGAAATATGTGGGTTTTTGTCCAAACAAAACAAAACAAATCATCCATATCACATAATTTTTCAAGATTCCTTTATGCATGTAGGAAATAAATCTTGAAAAAACAAAAGGAAAACCATGGATAAAATTTCGGCCATAGGGTTTCTACACACCCGAAAACCCGAAAATTTTAAATCCGATGAAGCATGCACTCATATAAGCGGCTCTGATACCATTGTTGGGTTTTTCACATGTTTATCAAAGTAATTTTATCCAAATAAAATTAAAAACGCAGCAGAAAAGATTTAAAACATGTTACTTTACAAGATTTAAAACCATTTTAAATGCAAAACCCAATAACCGGATCCATATAAGACATGCATGCTATCAAAAAACACAACCATAGGGTGTTGTAAGAATACTACCTTCCATATAGCAAAAGATATGAAGAAGATGATGTTCTTGAATGGAAATCTTCAAAGGAGAAGACCTCAAGCTTGCACACCCCAAGCCTCCAACAAACACCTTATGTTGCTAGGATTTCTACACTTGAAAATTCACTTGAAAAAATCCCTTTGACAACCTACTCTTGGCCGAAAATTCATACGGGAATTCTAGTGTTCTTACACTTGAAACTAACTTATGAGAAAATATGAGAGAAGGAGTATGATAATAATCAAATCTTGTTTGATATTGTGTAAGATCTTGCATGCAATCTAAGTGGTGGAAATCCCCTAGGGAAGCCCCCATAGGGCCGGCCATATATGGCTTTTCCCAAAAAAAAAAAATCAATTTTTGTTTCTTTTAATTTAGTCTTGTATTTTTATTTTATAACTTTTATAAAATATAACATCACTTGTTACAAGACTTATGCAATATCTCACAACCTTTTAAAATGTTATTTAACCCATTAAATAACAAAATAAAATATTCTCCCAAAATAAATTATCCATATAATTTATTACTTTCTCAAGTGCAATTATTTAGAAAACAAATTTCTAAATATTCTAAGTGTTAATATTTATTTGTTTGATCATATCATAAATAAATATTATAGGTGTTTGTCTAGCTTGTTATTGGGTATGACCCGACTTGGATCATAACGTACTAGCCACATCAATTTAATATGTGTCTTGGGCATACAGAGTCCAACAATTTAAACCCAAATTTTGGCACCAAACTTTCCACCCACTGATATAATATAATATTTAAAGATTTTTGGAAATTTTTAATAAATTTTAAACTGATCATAACATAGAGTTCTTGCATAGGCTTGGTAATTGACGATAATGCCCTTTTCCCTAATAAAATGAGTTTTACACATCCTTTACATGTCAAACCTTTTTCTACTGATTTTATACATTAAATAAATTATTTTAAACAGTAGAGGCTGGTCAAAATCTCAGATTCCCTTAAACAACTCGAATATCGTCAAATACCGACTTATATGCGATTTTAGCGCATAGTATGGTTTAAAACTATATTAAACCCTAAGACTTATTACCTACTGATATTATAAGCAAATTTTTATTCTTTAAAATTAAGTAAAAGTTTTGAACTCAGATTTCCAAATTTGACCCTTATAGCATATGTGAAATGACCAAAATGCCCCTACGGTGCATAGTTTGGCCATAAATGATAAAATTCACATATGTGTGATATCTTACTGATGTAACTTGTTAAACTAAATATTTTTACTGATTATTTTAGACCAGGACCTCAGATTGCTATTTAACCTCTTTTATGAACTTTAAAATGACCAAAATACCCCTACGGGGCATAAATTGTTTTTAAATTCGTTTTGGGCATAATGGAAGATATCCTACTCATATCATAACTTATTTAAAGCATATTAACTTGTGGATCCTGTACATGATTCATTTGGTTACCCGTTATGCATATTCGCGTTCGGTACGGTTTATGTAACTAGTTTGCATAAATTAATCGAAATGGGTCAAACCTTATCATTTTCAATTCAAAATCCAGAATGTGTTTAGTTTACCCATATTATACAAATCTTCATACTTTTCGGGTATAAATCACATTCTAATCCGGTCTTCGCTTAATCTTGCGTTTTGAACCGTAAGCCTTTCATTAAAACTAACCGGTCTAGGTTAAGACTTAAATAAGACCCGTTAGGAATCTAATAGGTTATTAAAACCTTCGTTCCAGATTAGGAGCCTAGCAAAAGATACTTGTACTTGCTGATTGATATACGGCTGAGGATAAAATTATATTTTTGCTCAGGTAAATACTTTTAACGTATTTTCCGTTATACGGGCTTGGGATACGGTATTATAATAATACCGCTTGGTCGGGTATGAAATTATTTAAATCGGATTGTGATTAATAAATTTACATAACCCGTTTTAATCTGTTTTGTTTGATGCAATGCCTTTGGGGGGTTAATGACCATGTCCTGGATATCCTCGGCTCATTCATTAGAAATGGCCACGGCTTAAGCACGGGGTTTAGGCATACACCTGACAGTTGCGTATGTATAAACGGTATCTCACTCTCTTGTGGGCCTATACTTGTGGTGTGTCTATTAATCTAATCCGGCTCTTCTAACCGGGTCCTGAACGGACGACAGACATGTAAATCTGTATACAAGATTATTTTAAAATAATTGTCCCAAGTTATAAAAGATTTTATGCCTTGTGCATCCAAACTAATTTTATAAATGTTTTCAAAAGAGTCAGTTAATTGTATTTACCAGTGTAAACTGACGTATTTTTCAAAAAGGTTAAGTGCAAGTACTACGCGTAATGGGCTGGCTACTCCTAGTATCAAATAAAGAGTCTTGCAAGCTTTTGATGCTTAAATCTGTTGAACAATATTTCTTTTTATTTTAGATCCGCCTGTGGATCCACTTACAATCCGTTGTGTAATATTTTATTTTACTTTCAACTCGGTTTGTATAAATTACTTTTAGACTTACGTTGTGCATTAAACTGTGATTAATTGACTATGATGATATCAACTACGTCACGATACTCCCCACCGGGGCCACCGGTAGTATGTGGAAATATCGGGGTGTGACAAAATGTTTCAAACATTTACAAATGGTATGGTTAGCTAAGGAATGAACTGTGAGATCATGTGAATGGGTAGGCATTAACTTAAGACCATTAATCCTTGTATATGGACCGAGGGGCATGAATGATAGATCTATTTGGGTGTTGTGAGCCCCACCCATGAGACCGCGAGTTGGACCATGTGGTGACTATGTCGTTCCCGCCGGGTGGCCCAGTACGAAATACGCAAAGGATTGAGCCTTCTTGCACCATTGCACACATATTAATGTCTTAGCTACACATTAATGATCTGTTCATAGACGCTTTCATACCGGTTACAAAGGCATACATACAAATGTTTACAAGAATATTCGTGCACACATATAAAAACACATGAACTCGCTCACCTTTTGTTGATGTTTTCAAACTACATATATTTCAGGAAACTGATGGATGTGGCGGTGTTTGAAAGTTTCAAGAAGTATTTCAAGAGTTGATGTCATCCAAACTTTTGAAGGGTTTGACTTGGATGTCTTATCTTAGATAAGACATACGAGTCAAAGCCTTGGTCTTTATTTATCGTTTGTTTAAAAGTCCCTTGTGGAACTTGATTCTATTTGAATGGTTTGTAAGTTAAACTTGAAGTTTGATGGTTAGTACTAAAAAACTTGGGTTTGTAATATTTTGAAACTTATGAATGGATGAACATCATGTTTAATCATATAGTTGTTTGTTATAATTGAAAGCAATGATATTAAGCAAGCCAGACATCATACGCTTCCGCAAAAGTCAGGGTGTGACAGCTTCAATCCATACAAGGCTTTGTTTAGTTTATAAACATGATTTGGAAATTGAGGATCAACAAAGCCTTCTAGTTAATGCACATACACTTCTTCTTCAATTTCACCATTCAAAAATGCAGATTTGACATCCATCTGATAAAGTTTTATGTTGTTTGAGGCAGCATAAGCTAGGAATATTCTCACAGCTTCAAGCCTGGCTACGGGTGCAAAGGTTTCATCATAGTCTATGCCTTCTTATTGACAATAACCTTTGACCACCAGCCTTGCTTTGTTTCTTGTTATGATGCCTTGTTCATCAGACTTATTTCTGAATACCCATTTGGAACCAATGACAGATATGTTGTTTGGTTTGGGTACCAGATCCCACACATGACTCTTTTCAAATTGGTCAAGCTCTTCTTGCATTGCTTGGACCCAATCTGAGTCATTTAGGGCTTCCTTGACAGATTTTGGCTCAATTATGCTTAAGAATCCTGCATAAAGACATTCATGAGCTGTTGCAGATCTTGTCTTAAGACCAATTTCAGGGTCACCAATGATGTTAGCTAGTGAGTGTCCCCTGATCCATCTCAAGTTGTTATGTGAACTTGTACTTGCTGATGGATTTGAAGCTTCCCCCTGATCTGTGACCTCAGTGTTGTCAAGAGGATCAGAATTCTGTTGTTCAACAACATTTTCTGGTGAGATTCCAGAATTCTGATCATTTTGTTCAATTTCTGGTGGAGGTTCCAGATCATCTGTAGGGTTAGTACATGACATATTTTTGTTTGATATGTTCAGCATATGGTCATGTTCTAAAAGTTCTTCAGTTAACTTGTTAAGAAGATTTTCATAATTTTCAGGTTGTTTTGACAAGCTTATATCTTGTAAAATTTCATCAGAAATCTTGGTTTCTGATGAGTCATCAAAAGACACATATAAGCTTTCTCTAATTGTCCTTGTGTTTAAAAGAAATATTCTATAAGCTTTTGAGGACAATGAGTAACTAAGAAAAATTCCTTTTTCTGCTTTTCTGTCAAACTTTTCCAGACTATCAAAATCATTAAACATAAAACAATTACAACCAAAGGTGTGTAAAAATTTGATGTTTGGGATTCTTTGGTTGATAATGTTATAAGGAGTTTTCTGATGTCTCTTGTTTATGATAGACCTGTTTTGTGTGAAGCATGCATTTGATATGTCTTCAGCCCAAAAATAAGTGGGCAATCTGGCATAAGCAAGCATGGTTCTTGCTGCTTCTACCAGAGTCCTGTTTTTCCTTACTACAACTCCATTTTCTTGTGGAGTTCTTGGAGCAGAAAAATCATGAGATATTCCTTTACTTACAAGGAAAGTCTCAAGTTTTGCATTCTTGAATTCTATTCCATTATCAGATCTGATTCTTCTCACAGGTAATTTCAACAGATTTTCTGTTTTTCTGATGAAATTAATGATCAGATCTGGGGTTTCACTTTTCTTTCTTAAAAATTCAACCCATGTGTACCTTGAATAGTCATCTATAATGACCAAAATGTATTTCTTACCAGAAAAGCTGGCAGTTTGTACAGGTCCACAAAGGTCCATGTGCAAAAGTTCCAAGTTTTCAGAAATTAAAGATTCTGAAACTGTTTTATGTGAGCCTTTTTTTTACTTGCCAAGCTCACATGCTGCACATATCTTATCCTTTTTGGATGTATGTATGGTAAGCCTTTTACCAGATTTTTGTTAGCCAGTTGGTTTATAGTTTTGAAGATCAAGTGAGCAAGCCTTTTATTCCATAGCCAACTATTTCCTTTGTTTTCATTAGAAAATAAGCATAATTGAGGATGCTCAATTTCTTCTCTGAAATCAAAGTAATAGATGGAGTTTCTAATCCTTTTCCCACTTAAATATATTTTGTTATCATCTAAACCAACCAATAGACATTTTTCAGGGAAAAAGGTTACCTGGAAGCCTCTATCACAAAATTGCCCACAACTAAGTAGATTGTATTTTAAACCTTCTACATAGGCAACCTTTTCAATGGTTAATGTTCCATAATGTATGGTACCATATCCCATTGTTCTTCCCTTTACCCCATTTCCAAAATTTACAAATTTACCCAGTTTCTCTTGATAGTTACTAAGTAAGCTCCTATCCCCAGTCATGTGCTTGGAGCTTCCTGAATCGCAGTACCAGATCTGCTGCGTATAATGGTCCTGAAATCATGAGGTTAGAGAGTTTTTGGTACCCAAACTTGTTTGGGTACTTTTTCTGATGAAAATTGGCTTGCGATTTCTTCATCAAATGAGAAATTCTCATCAGAATCTCTGCTTAATGCTGAGCCATTAGCAGGGTGATTTTCTTTGGAGAGATGTTGTTGAATTAGCTTCAGTATTTCAACACACATACATTTAGATTTGTCTAAAGTTTTAGACAAAGATGCGTGTGATGGAATGTTTTTGCCTTTATGAAATTTAGGATGAATTTTTGGTTTTTCAATCATTTTGAAGGTTTCATCCCTTTTCAAACAGATTTTGGGTGACAAAAACAGTTTATCAGAATTTCCAGATCTGCATGAATCAACATCAGAATCTGATATTATCTTACCAGAAATGCTTTCAGATGCCTTTGCAAAGGTGGTGGGAATTTTAATATTTGTTTTAACATATCCCAGCCCTTCACCTCCGTTCTTTGGTGTAGTTTCAATAAATTGTATAAACACTTTTGCTTGTTGAAAACCTTTCACATTGATTTCATTGTCTTGAATTTTCTTGTAAAGATTCTTTCTTTCCTGTTCATAAAATTCAATTTTTGAATCTTTTATTTAGATTTGGTTAATAAGTGATTGGTTTCAAGCTTTGGATTTGTTGAGCAACTTTTGCAGATCATCAGATTTTGTGCTTTCTGATGAAGTTTTGTTTTGTAAAAGCACAAAATCCTGCATAAGTTTGTTCAGTTGTTGTTCCAAATCAAGGTTATCTGAACTTACTTTTTGTTCTGATGAAGTGGAGCATTCATCAGAAGTTGTGGCCATCAAACAGAAATTAGCCATTTCCTCCTCTTCTCCATCAGAAGAATCATTAGTTAGCCAGGTATCAGTACCTTCTATTAGGCTGACATCTGTTGTTGTTTCTTAGCTTCTCCAAGCTTCTTTTCATAGTAAGCCACATCCTTCGGCTTCTTGTTCTTGCACTCTGAAGCATAGTGCCCCTTTTGTCTGCACTTGTAGCAAATAACTTCTTCCTTCCCCTTTTCTCTTTACTTTCCTTCCATCCTCCCCCTATTAGTCTTCTAAAACTTACCACTTCCACCTCTCAATCTTTGCTCAAACGTCTTTGTGAGCAAAGCAATAGCCTTAGCAAAGGCTAAAAAATCTGATGAAGCATCAGATATTTCTGTATTCTGGCAGTGAGAGGGTTGTGGATCTGAAACTGGTATTCTCTGTGTATGTGAAACAAGAGCTATAGGTCCCCCTTTATGGTTTGAATCTTCATAAATTTCTTCCTCTCTAGGGACTAAGTTGCTGTAAAGGTCATGTAAGTTCATGTTCCCTAACTCAAGGGTTGATGCCAAGGTCATTGTGAGACTACACCACTCTCTTGGCAGGGCATCTAAGAACTTAACATTCTTTTCATCATTAGATTTTTCAATACCAAACTTTTTAAGTTCATTTAAAAGTTTGGTGAACCTGTTATATGTCTCTTAAAGAGTCTCATTGTGGAGACTTTTAAATCTTTCATAAGAAGAGACACAATTTGTTCTCTTGTTTCTTTTCATTCTCTCTCCTCCTTCACATAAATTTTCCAGTTGATCCCATATTTCCTTAGCAGATGCACATGCATCTACTTGAGAAAATATGTCATTTCGAAGTGCCATAATCAGAAGTGATTTGGCCCTTTCATCAGCAGACACCAGTTCCTTATCTTCTTGACTCCAGTGAATTTCACTTTTAGGAACCAAGGATGCAGGGATACTTGGTGTTTGCTCAGTTTCTAGAACTGCTGGTATTTCAGTAGTTGGTATAAATGGGCCTCTCACAATGGATTGAAACAGTGCTTGATCATGTCCATTAAGGAAATTGATCATCCTGATTTTCCATTGGGGGTATTCCTCTCTGACCAGGGTCGGAGGTTTTGACATAGAACCAATATTGAAAGCATTATTCCAGGTTTGAAAGTTTGCCATATTTAGTTTAAGAGTTGGATATCAAGAAAATATAAGCAGTTGATCTTTTGAGAATGATTTATTCAATCTGCTCTGATACCAATTGTTGATCCCTGATAGAGATACCCAAATACTTAATATGGCAAGTGATTTCAACAAATAGAAAATTATTGTGCAGAACTAGAAATCAAACTTTCAAGAAACAACTTATAGAATTTTCAAGTGTATTAATGACTTTGAAAAACAAAGTTATTGGATATTACAAAATGAATACTCAAATAATTCTATTCGAAGGGTAATGGAGTTTGTGGTGTGTGTATTGAATGCTAAGCACAACTCATTTAACCTCCTGGGTTAACATCTCTACTTATAGAGAGTCTAGATCTGAATAAACATTTGTTTATTCATCACTTACTCTGCATAAAGGAACTTTTTGGCATATTCATTGAATCGGTTATTACCAACTTGTTGCTTTTTGGGTTTGTGTCAGGGCTTATCTAGAAGGCAAGTTGGTCCACTAGAATTTCTGGTGACCACCTTACCAGAATTCTGATGAACTTGATCATCAGATTTCTGGTGATCAGACTTACCAAATTCTGATGATAAATACCAGATTTATCATCAGACTTCAGCTCTTTGTCTGATTGTCTTCTTTGTCTTGATCTTTTCCTGATGCTTAGTTGAAGATGTATCTTTCTTTTCTTCTTGTCAAGTTATCATGTAGGCACCTTTTTAGTGATACTCCTTGACTGTATCTTCAGCTTATGATCAGGATGATCATCTTTTTCTTCAATACTTACATTTAAAGTTTCCTAACATGAAGCAAGAGATGACCGCAGAGAACCTGAAGAAAATGGCTGACAAAGCTATAATGGCGAAAGCAACTAAGGTAGAAAATCAAACTAAGTCTACCGAGTCGTCAAACCAGGTCAGGTCAATGAGTAAAGATGGTGAAAACAGTAAGAAAACTGAAATTAAAAATGAAGTGCAGTGCAGAAAATACATGGAAACATGCAGTGCCTGTACTGAGAAAGACAAAGCTTTGAAATCCAGAAATGTTGAATTCACCAAAATCGATGATCTTCTAACAGAAAGAAACAAGAAAATTGATTTGTTAAAAGATGATCTTATGTTGAAAGATAAACTAATCAAGAATTCAAAATAAAAAATCAATCTTTTGGAAGATAACTTGAAAAAGGGTGAATCTTAAGTGGAAAAATTTCAAAAAGTTAATAATACGCTCAGTCTCGACTATAGAAGAATGACAGAGGCTTATGATGAATTAAAAAACGTAATTACTGAGGCTGAAAAATGTGATTACAAGCGTCGTGAAACAAATAACAGATTACAGTATACTCTTGAAGAAAAGCAAATAACAATTAAATAACTTCTGGATGACATTGGAAAGCTTAAACTTCAACTTGAAGAAGTTAAAATTTAAAATAAGCGTATTGATTTGAAATTGAAAAGTTACTCTACTGCTTGATTTGTTCTTGATCATATCATTCCTAAACCAATTGGTAAGAACAAAGATGGTGAAGATGTTTATAGTAATGGAGGCGGGGTTGGGTATAAGCGTGTTCCACCACCCGTAGAGTAATTGTGTAGGAAATTATTCACTTTTCTAGTAGTGACAGAAAGATAAAAACAGAAAATAAAATAAAAATAGATAGACAAGAAAGAATCACTTGGATCCGAATTATTTTTCATGTACCCTTTGATGATTTCCGCACTTTGGGCATTTTAAGAGATTATCTTAGTTATAGTAGTAGGCCCCT
Source organism: Helianthus tuberosus (assembly GCA_030545235.1). Classification (NCBI taxonomy): domain Eukaryota; kingdom Viridiplantae; phylum Streptophyta; class Magnoliopsida; order Asterales; family Asteraceae; genus Helianthus; species Helianthus tuberosus. The sequence goes on from CM060452.1 coordinate 161,003,928, forward strand.
CTTTGAAAGGCGACGTTACGCTCAACCTAGTGGTTTGACTCAGCAAGGATACAATCCCACTAGGTCGGAATATTGAAAGATAATTAAGTAAGTTATTAATTCAAAATGTGGTGGGCCCCCTTCCAGGCAGCGGTCACCCTCAACCCGTTGGTCTGAGTCAGTAGGGATACAGTCCTCGCGGGGTTGATTTAAAGTTTTAATAGTAGTTTGTAAATAAGGGGTTCAAGCAGTTTCTTACTCTCAGTCGGGCCAGTCATTCCCGGCCAATCCATGGATTAGTACTAAACTTGAACCAGGTTCTCGCAGGATCTATACACTGAACGAGACATAGAATTACCCAACCACCCTTCTAACCCCCTTCCAAGTAGTTAATGTGCTTTATATAGACCGTAAAGACACAAATATGTGAATAAACGACATATGAAGAATGGTTAAGTAGATTTGCCTTCAATATAAAAAACTATTTATTAAAGTCATTAATACATACCCAATTAAAAAGTTGTCAAAGATTGGAAATCATAAAAGAAAATACATAAAAGATATGTCTTCACCAAGTGATGCAAGAGTTTAGCCAAGCATGGCCTTTGTTTGACAAAGACTCTTACTATCAATCTTGGATCCCGAGACTACACACACTCTAAAAGATGGAAAATGGATGATGGTGGTGGATGATGGTGGTGGATGATGGTGTTGTAGTGGTGGTGGAGTGGTGGCAAGTGAGAGAGAAGTGGTTTGGCAAGGGATGGTTTGAAGTGGAACCAAGCACTTCTATTCATAGCTGAAATCAGAAGCTCCACCACGGCCCGTGCCCGCTTGGCACGGCCCCGTGGCCATCTCTCTCTCTCTTCCTCATTAACTGCTTGTCAGATCTTGTACTAACACGGCCCGTGGCCAAAGTACTTGCTGTACTATCACAGATTCTGAAAATCTTTGAGTTGACCACGCCCCGTGTTGGCTTAGCACGGCCCCGTGTCAGCTGCCAGTTTTGTCCTTTGCAGTTGTCTTTTCTTCTGCACAGCATCCATCTTCAGACACAGCCCGTGTCTGGTGGACACGGCCCCGTGTCAAGTCTTCTGTTCTTACTATTTTGTGGTTTGGATGTGAATCGGGGCTTGGCGAGTTGCGTCAATTTTTCTTTTCTTGTATTTACGTTGGTTTTTGCTGTCTTTTTGTTCCTTTTGCATATTTAAGCTCTTTTGACCCTGAAAATTAAAAAGAAACAGAAAATCAAGCTTTTTCCAACATTAGTACTAAAACGGGGTTGATTTTACGCCGTATTTGATATAATTCATATGTTGTATTTTAAGCACATCAGACACACATTGTAACATATGACATTTACACTAATGTGACTTGTTATAGGGTAAAACAACATATTAGCGCATGATAAAGTATTATTAAGGCAAAACTAGTGGACTTATAATATAATATATGTCAATAACACCGGACCTGTTATTATACTATGTGAATGGTTTTAGGATAAAACAACATATTGACACATAACTAACCCTATTAAGACCTAATTAATTGACTTATCATCTAGCATACGTTATTAACACCTAAATAAATTGTTGTGACACAATACAACTTATTATAGGGTAAAACAACGCATTTACAAATAACACAATCTATTAAGGTCTTTTTAGTGGATTTATCATATAGCACATGTTATTAACACCTAAATGACTTGTTATTATGTTATGTGACTTATAGTAGGGTAACTAACACATTAACATATGACAAATGACGTATACTGCCCTAACGTGACTTATTATATGTAAAACAATACATCAATACTTGAAAACGCCCTTCAAATTCCAATTAGTGGTATTATCACCCAACATATGTTATTAATACCTAAGTAACTTTTTTTTTATCTAATGCGACTTATAATCGAGTAAAATAACACATTAATGCATGACAATGACCATTAAACCCCGTTTAGTGGACCTATGATCTCACATATGTCATTAACACCTACGTGACATACATGACCTAATGTGACTTCTCATAGGGTAAATATCACATTAAAACATGACAAAGACTATAAAGGCCCATTTATTGGATTAATAATATTCATCATACAACCTAAATGATTTGTTATGAGAAGTTGCATTTGTTATTGAGTATAACACATTAGCACATGACAAGATACATTAAGGCCTAATTAGCAAACTTATCACATAACATATGTCATTAAAATCTAAATGACTATGACTTATGTAACTTGTTATAGGGTAAACAACATGTTAACACATAATAAGACCTGTTAAGAACCAACTTGTGGACTTATTAGCTAATATATATTATTCACACCTAAATGACTTGTTATGAGCTAATATGACTTGTAATAAGGTAAAATAACACACTAATAACTGACAACACCAAACTTGTCGAGTTATTATCTAACATGTGTCGTAACACCTAAATACCTTGTTCTAACGTGATGTGACTTGTTATATGGTAAATTAGTAGTTTTTATCATTTTTGGGTTTATCAATCAAAGACTTTAACCAAAAAAAAAACGAAAAAAAATATGTTGGTTTGTAAGACCCCACAGTTGTCATAACATAAGCATACATAGTTTAATTAGCATGTTCTAAAACCATCGTAGCAGAAAAAGGTCAGTTAAGCAAGTAAAGTAACCAAAACAATTAACTCAAACAAGTCTGGTTTCAATAAAAAAAACATAAAAAGTGTTAAACGGGGATGGCAGTGTTAAGAATACATGGTTAACTCAATTCCTCACATAAGTACATGAAAATCAAACTGATATTCATGCAAAAGTCAGGTTTGCTAAGTGACTTATAGTTTTATAAAAAGTCTTTTAAAACCTTAACCCTTTGAGAAACATAACATCCGATAACATACGTAAAACACGTTGCATATTAGTAGGTCAATGTATGGAGATTTCCTCATAGTATGCCTTTTATAGTACGTGGCCTTTCTCATAGTTTCCATCATAGGTTTCATTGTATAGAGAATTTCCTCGTAGCTTACCCCATATAGAGGACTTCCTTATATCATCACTATATAGCTTGACATCTACCTACAATGATACTTTATAAAGTTGATCCGACCTGTGCATGACTCTTAAAACTATAAATGTATCACATTATAAAGAATAAATGTTGATCAGTTCTGTTTTAGGCATAACGGATAACATGAATAACATACCTGATTGCAGCAGTACAGGCCAACAGAGAATTCAGATGAAGAAGCAGCAATAAGGTTTGACATGATTGTCAGCTTGATCTGGTTCCTCCTTAGGGTGCAATCTAATGGTGGTGATAAAGAAAACCAAATAGGGTGTTCGGCTATGGAGAGAAGGGCGATTTCATGATGATATTATTGTGATTAGAGTCTAACCCTCTGACCCTCTAATTATCTCCTTATATATGCCCCAAATAGGAAACCCTAACTAGTTAATAATGGTAATAAGGCTCATCAACAATTACCAACAAATTATTTAATGGGTTGTTATATATGTTGATCTATTATTATATAAATGATTATAATTGCTATATATAAATAAATACATTATTTATTTAGTCTTACAATAAACTTATACTCAGGCATCATTCATAGAATCATAAATTTAAACATAAAATTATACATGTGTTCGTTCACATATGAATATATGTATAACCATACTTTTTCATATTTTTACATAAAATCATAAGTTCGTACTTAGGAATTAACTTCATGCGCAAATCATGCTTAGTTTTCATGGTTCTCACAATTCAAGGTGATTCTCCTTTACCTTATATATATATATATATATATATATATATAGGGTTAGGTTAACGTACAAATGCCCTTATCGTACATTACGTACGCGATCATCTCAGCCGTCAGATCTGCATCCCACATTGAAATCACATGTTGGTTTTTTGTAACAATTTCGTATGTTGATTTTTTAACATGCGATTTCATCAAAATTACCACATGCGAAATTGTTATAAAAAACCATCATGCGGTTTTATCAAAATTATCACATGCGAAATTGTTACAAAAAACCAACATGCGATTTCATCAAAATTATCACATGCGATTTCATTCATGCTGTTTTATAACATGCGATTTCACTATATGGTACGTATTGTACGTTAAGAGATATTGTATTTTACACTTTTACTATATATATATATATATATATATATAGGGTTGAGTTCATTTCAGAACTCTAAATAACTACAGAACTTTCAGAACTCCTAATAAACAATCATTTTATATATAAGTTTTTGTATTTAGGATCTTTTTATCATCTATTATATGTATTTCTTTGATTACATACATGTTAAAAGTAGTTTACATATGTTTAATTGCCAAAATTATATATATGTGTCATAACTAATTACAGGGTTAGGATCAAATAGAAAGTTTATTTTGGCTAGGAAGGATAGGAAGCAATAGGATTAGGATATGTGGCAAAATTTAAAATAAAGAGGAAGGGTATTTTAGTCAATCTTATCCTTTCTTCTTCCTTCTTCTCCCCAGTAACTTCAAAACCCACTATTTTCAAAACCCACCATCTTCAACCATTTCTTCACTTTCTATCTCAATAATCACTACATTATTGTGCGATTTTCTTCACCAATCAATGATTCAAACACCCGATCAATGTGTTCTTCAGTTTTTTTTTTAAGAAAACCCAGTTTAATTTCATACAAAATCTCGTTTTTTCTGGTGATTTTGAAGATAATCACTCGATCCGTTCAATTCGATCGCTGATATGTGTTTGAATCATTCAAATTCCGTCAATCGTTGAAGAAATCGGCTTCGATCCATGTAAGAAATTCTTTAATTTCATTTTTATGATCTGTGTTTTTTATTTAGTCATTGCGTTTTACGATCTTGGCGGGGTCCGGGGGCAGCGCCCCTGGTAGCAGGGTCCCAGGGGCGGCAGCCCCTGGCAGGGTCCAAGGGGCAGAGCCCCTGGCTGGGGTTGAGCTGCATCAGAACATTTAATTTTCTGTAAATTGCCTCTGGAAAACTGCATTCGTAGACAGCCTTTTGATCTCTACTTCCTGGTTCAGACAATTCCCCTGGCAGGGTCCAAGGGGCAGAGCCCCTGGCTGGGGTTGAGCTGCATCAGAACATTTAATTTTCTGTAAATTGCCTCTGGAAAGCTGCATTCGTAGACAGCCTTTTGATCTCTACTTCCTGGTTCAGACAATTCCCCTGGCAGGGTCCAAGGGGCAGAGCCCCTGGCTGGGGTTGAGCTGCATCAGAACATTTAATTTTCTGTAAATTGCCTCTGGAAAGCTGCATTCGTAGACAGCCTTTTGATCTCTACTTCCTGGTTCAGACAATTCACAGACAAAACTATTGTCCTGGTTCAATGCGTTTTAGAGAGATAACAGTTTCTTTGGTGTTTTTAGGCCATTGCGTTTTAGAACTAAGACATTTTTATGCGTTTTCTGGCCATTGCGTTTTAGAAAAACACATTTTTGAAGTGTTTTTAGTCATTGCGTTTTAGGTAAAACACAATTTTAGGTGTTTTCAGTCCATTGCGTTTTAGAGAGAACACTTTCTTTTGTTTTTTTAGGCCATTGCGTTTTAGAAATGAGACATTTTTAAGTGTTTTCTGGCCATTGTGTTTTATAAATAAGACATTTCTTTGTGTTTTTTGTGCATTGCGTTTTAGGTAAAACACATTTTTATGTGTTTTCAGTCCATTGCGTTTTAGAAAACAGACATTTTAAGTGTTTTCTGGCCATTGCATTTTAGAAATAAGACATTTCTTTGTGTTTTTGGTGCATTGCGTTTTAGGTAAAACACATTTTTATGTGTTTTTAGTCCATTGCATTTTACAAAGTACACTTTCTTTTGTGTTTTTAGGCTATTACGTTTTAGAAATAAGACATTTCTTTGTGTTTTCTGGCCATTGCGTTTTACAAATAAGACATTTCTTTGTGTTTTTGGTGCATTGCGTTTTAAAAAAATGTCATTCTTTAGGTTTTTTTTTTCCATTGCATTTTACGCAACTGGGTTTTTTCCATTGCGTTTTACGCAACAGGGTTTTAGAAAATTTTTTTCCAAAATATAGCAATAGTATACTCGTTTTAAAGATAAAAAACGCTCGTTTTTTTGGTGCAATTTTTATAAAAAAAATAATATCGTATGAAAGAGTTATTAACATTTAAAAAATAGGGGGGAATTGGAGGAGAGAGAAACTATTGTCTTGGATTGACTAGAATGCCCCTAAACAAACTCACGCGCCTCTTTTATTCCCTTCAATTTCCCTCATTTAATCTTAGCCATTGATTAAATAAATGGATGGTCAAGATTACTTCCTACCCTTCTTAGCCAAATAAACTTCCTATTATATCCTAACCCATTACATATATGTAAAAAAAACTAGTTTACATATGTATATTTATAAAATTACATATAAAAAATTATAAAATTACTCTTAACATGTATGTAATCGTAAAAATACACATAATAAATGACAAAAATATCCTAAACATAAAAATATATAAATAAAAAGATTGTTTATTAGGGGTCTGCGAGTTCTGTAAATATTTATGGTTCTGAAATGATCTTGGCCATATATATATATAGTGTAAGTATATGGAGAAAACCACTTTTATTGAGAAAACCCGGGAAACTCTAAGCTCCCGACATTTTTTTTTTTTGAAAAAAATAACACATGTAATATACATGTTTTTAAGACATTTGGGCCAAAAAAATCAAAAAAGCGCCGAAGGGTTTTTTTAAAAAAAAATAAACAAATTTCAGCAACTTTGCAATGTAACACGTGTTACACAAAAAATGCTGAAATTTGTTTTTTTTTTTAAAAAAAACCCCTTCGGCGCTTTTTTGTTTTTTTTTGGCCCAAAAGTCTTAAAAACATGTATATTACATATCTTATTTTTTTCAAAAAAAAAAAAAAATGTCGGGAGCTTAGAGTTTCCTGGGTTTTCTAGCTAAAAGTGGTTTTCTATATATCATTTCCCTATATAGTGTAAGTATATGGACGTGTTACACAAAAAATGCTGAAATTTGTTTTTTTTTTTTAAAAAAAACCCCTTCGGCGCTTTTTTGTTTTTTTTGGCCCAAAAGTCTTAAAAACATGTATATTACATATCTTATTTTTTTCAAAAAAAAAATGTCGGGAGCTTAGAGTTTCCTGGGTTTTCTAGCTAAAAGTGGTTTTCTATATATCCTTTCCCTATATAGTGTAAGTATATATATATATATATATATATAGGGTAGGGATATGGTAAAAAGTGTCTAAAATGTAAGAAGGGTAAGAAGTGTTTTAAACCATTGGATATTTGATCTAATGGTTGAGATCAATAGGGTATAAAAATGTAAATTGTGTTTTAATTAGAGGGACCTTATATAAAATTGAAGGGCAATAGTGTCTTTTTCAATGTTTGAAATATGGTAACCATATCATACACGACCAAAAAACTCCTACATTTACTCCTTTTTCCTTAAATATCGGAATTAATGATTCACCTTAATTGTAGGAGGTCTTTGGTTGCATATTCGTCATACATTACCATAACGAGAACTGTAATCAGATTCATGGCATGGTGTTTTAAAACAACTGGATAAATTGACTTTGATTCAAGTCATGGTGTTTTATCTGGAGACATTGTTCATGGCGTGGTGTTTTAAACATCTATGATTCAAGTCATGGTGTTTTATCTGGAGACATTGTATAAAAATCGTAAACACCATGACTATGATTCAAGTCATGGTGTTTTATCTGGAGACATTGTTCATGGCATGGTGTTTTAAACATCTATGATTCAAGTCATGGTGTTTTATCTGGAAACATTGTTCATGGCGTGGTGTTTTAAACATCTATGATTCAAGGCATGGTGTTTTATCAATACAAAACATTCCCAGATTTTAAAACACCATGACTATGCTTCAAGTCATGGTGTTTTATTTGGAGACATTGTTCATTGCGTGGTGTTTTAAACATCTATGATTCAAGTCATGGTGTTTTATCAATACAAAACATTCCCAGATTTTAAAACACCATGACTATGATTCAAGTCATGGTGTTTTATCTGGAATCCAAAAAACATTGTATTGTGATTACATCCATGGTGTATTAACATCTGGAGAATATTGCAATTTAAAGATGATGAAAAGAAGATATGAACAATATACGATTAAAAGATGTTGCGATTAAGATGATGAAGAAATGATACGTAGGTGAAAATCGAATTGGATCTTGCAAAAAAATAGGACGATAGTTTTTTTTCCAGTTATCTTGAAACTCAATTAATTGATAAGAAAGGTAAATTACTAATATACCCTTTTGAATTAATTAAGATAGAGGACACTTGTCATCACCAAATTATTTCTCACACTTCTTACAAAAGTATGACTTTGTACAGGATCCTTTACCTATATATATATATATATATATAGGAGAAGGATCCGTTAGGAACCAACCTTTACTGCGAGAACCGCGAGAACCAATGTGAACACAACCAAAAAATACCTAAAAAACACCCCAATTTTTTTTACTATTTTATTTTTGGAAAAATCGCTATATTTCGTCACTAATAAAAGAATTTCAAAATTTTTTTTTCAAGTAACAATTATCCATGCACATGTGCATTTGTATCATTTCTTTGACAAATTCCGTAATTCATTACAAATATCAGACAATTGCACTTTCATTTACACTACCATTCATAATACACTACTTTTTACATTAACAATATTAGAAATGCACATGTGCATCTATATGTATGAACTTGTTATAACATTTACAACACTAGAAATGCACATGTGCATCTATATATATAAACATATTATAACGTGTTTTAGTACACCACTTTGAATACACATTCTCTTTCATCTATCATACCATCCATACTACACTACCATTACCTCCTACCATCCGTAATACAATAGCATTTCTTTTTACCATCCATAATACAATACTATTACCAATATTTCAGTTTATTATATGTACACCAACACCTTTTATACCATCCAAACAACATATTACATCATAAAGTTACAAATATAATCAAACCATCAACCACTAGATATAACTAACCAAAACACATGTATATGGGCCTACTTCATCATTTACAATCACAAACTTTTTGTACCAAAACACCTTATTTCATGTTGATACATATAGATGCACATGTGCATTTCTAATATTGGTAATGTAAAAAGTAGTGTGTTACATAAGGTAGTATAAATGAAAGTTCATTTTTCTACTACTGGTAATATATTATGGAATTTGTCCAAGAAATGATACATATGCACATGTGCATCTATAACTGCTACTTGAAAAAAAAAAGTATTTTTTTTTGTAACAAAATATAGCGATTTTTATTAGAAAAATATTAAAAAAAAAAATTTGTGGGTTTTTTGGATTTTTTAGGTTTCTTTTTGTGTTCACATTAGTTCTCGTGGTTCTCGCAATAAGGGTGGTTCTCAAATGAACCTTACTTTATATATATATACTACACATGTGTATTATTACACATGTGCACTACACAAAAAAAAATTTTTTTTTTTTTGAAAAAAAGTTTTTTTTTATATATATAAAAACCAGCGATTTTTATAAAAAAAAATTGAAAAAAAAAATTGTGTGTTTTTTAGGCTTTTTTTAGTTAGTTTTTCGAGTTTTCGCAATAAAAGTGGTTTTCATTTGAACCATCCTCTATATATATATATATATATATATATATATATATATAGGGTTGAGTTCATTTCAGAACTGTAAATAACTACAAAACTTTCAGAACTTCTAATAAACAATCATTTTATATATAAGCTTTTGTATTTAGGATCTTTTTATCATCTATTATATGTATTTCTTTGATTACATAAATGTTAAAAGTAGTTTCATATGTTTAATTGCCAAAATTATATATATGTGTGTCATAACTAATTACATATATGTAAAAAAACTAGTTTACATATGTGTAATTATAAAATTACATATAAAAAACGATAAAATTACTCTTAACATATATGTAATCGTAAAAATACACATAATAAATGATAAAATTATCCTAAACATAAAAATACATAAATAAAAAGATTGTTTATTAGGAGTTCTGCAAGTTCTGTAAATATTTATGGTTCTGAAATGATCCTGGCCCTATATATATATATATATACACACACACATATATATATATGTATAGGAGAAGGATCTGTTAGAAACTACCCTTTATTGCGAGAACCGCCTTTTGGTCCTTGAGTACTTAAGTGTCTCTCTTCCAGACTTTAATATTGGCGGTTTCTCTAATATGGACACCGCCCCCTCAAAGCCACAAAAACTTTGGCGAATGCCCTATTTGACAAAATCGCTCGGAGTCTGGGAGAAGCATTTGATTTGTCTCCCCGCCAGAAGGCGTTGATTGAGTGCTTGAAAGGCCCCCATGCGCAAGACTTTTTGACTGTTATCCCGATCGAGGGGCTGGGGCAATGCATGTCAGCTGTTGAGTAAAGGGCTATCCTCAAATACCGGCTGATGATCCCTATGTATCCAGAAGACGAAACCTACCCAATCTGCATAAACCCTGCATGGATAAATACGGGGAGCATGCTGTTCATTGTAAGGAGCTCCCTGGTTTCAAATATCGGCATGACTGGGTGAGGGATGTTTTGGGGGACATCTTGAGGAGAGCGGGGATTTCTGCCAAGAAGGAGGCCCCTATGAATTTCCTTACAGATCCCATGGAAGGGAGATCTACATTGAGACCAGCGGATCTGCTCGTCTTTGGCTGGGCGGGAGGGAAACATGCTTGTGTGGATCTCACAGGAGTCTCCCCCTTAGCTGGCTTAAGGGAAAGCGGGTTTGTAGCAGGAAAAGCTATAAGGAAAGCGGAATAAAAAAAGGTGGATAAACACGCTAAAGCCTGTGCTGATAACCAACATGCATTTGTCCTGTTCCCCTTCGACACCTTTGGCTCCCTAGCTCCAGAAGCTATCCGTTTGTTGACTAGGGTCCAAAAGGTTGTCCACAGCAGTCGCGCAGTCGCTCATCAACAAGGGGCAGGGGTTTGTCTTTAATAGGCTAGGGTTTGCTATTCAGAAAGGGGTAGCGGCGCAGCTTGTTGCTCGCTTACCTGCGATATTGATGTAACTCGGCCAGTTCATATATATATTTAATTACGTTAAAAAAACACTAATTTTTTTTTTTACTATTATCCATGCACATGTGCATATGGATCATTTCTTTGACAAATTCTGTAATACATTACTAATATCATACAATTGCACTTTCATTTACACTACCATTCATAATACATTACTTTTTACATTAACAATATTAGAAATGCACATGTGCATCTATATGTATGAAATTGTTATAACATTAACAACACTAGAAATGCACATGTGCATCTATATGTATGAACATGTTATAACGTGTTTTGGTACACCACTTTGATAACACCTTCCCTTTCATCTATCATCTATCATACCATCCATAATACACTACCTGTCACACCCCAAATTTCCACGTGTCACCGGTGGGCCCGGTGGGGAGTATCGTGACATCATGGTTGGCAACATAATAGTCAAACAACACAATTATATAAATGCACAGCGGAAGCAAAAGATAAGTATATTACAATCCGAATATAAAGTAATATCCAAGTATTACAACGGAAGGTAAAGGATCCACAGGCGGATCATAAAACGTAAACATTGTTCAACAGACTTTAGACGCCTAGAACTTGCAAGATTCCTTATTAACGTCCTGAGCCGCTTCCAGCCTATTACGTACTTGTACCTGCCACTTAGACTTTTGAAAATACGTCAGTTTTCACTGGTAAATACACTCAACCGACTCTTTTGAAAATGTTTATGAAAATTTGTTTAGGTGCGCAAGACACGTAAATGTTTCGACACTTTGATTAGAATGCACAAGGCAAAATTTATATTTTATACTTGATTAAAATGCTCAGAGGCAAAATTAATCTTTTATACTTGGGACAAACTATATTTCATGTTATCAGTTTTACATAACTTGCTCTACATGTGGGGCCCGAATCTATGTCGGATCATGATTAACCGACACACCACTATTCCCATATTGGGAATCCCTTATTGGGTATAATTAATTAATAAGCATGTTGCATCTGTCAGGTGTATGCCTACACCCCGTGCTTAGGTCGTGGCCATTGCAAATCATGAGTCAAGGATATCCAGGACACGGTCGCATTAATCCCCAATGTTTCAGTCAAGCAATACGAATTAAAACAGGTTATTGGGATTTCCCGACTCATTGGTCTTTGAATCCCATACCTGAACATGCGGTATTTATATTACCGTATCCCAAGCCCGTAATAGGGAAAATAAGTTAAGAGTATTTACCTGAGCTAGCTCCTGTCTTAAATAGCAGAAATTTATAACTCAGCCGTATTCACTTAAGCAAGCGTAGGTACAATTTACCGGAAAGCTCTAGTCTGGAATGATGGTATAAATAATTAATTAGAATGCTAACGGGTCTTTAATTAAGCCTAAGCTTAGACCGGTTAGTCTTAAGGGAATATACGGTTCTTACGCACGATTAAGCGAAGACCGGAATAGAATGTGATTTAGACCCGACAAGTTTGGAGACTTGTATAATATGGGTAAACTCAACACATTCTGGATTTTGAGATAAAACCGATAAGGTTTGACCCGTTTCGGCTAATTTATGTAAACTTGTTACATAAACCGAACCGATCGCGTAATAAGCGTAACGGGTAACCGAATGGATCACGAACAGGTTTCCTAAGTTAATATGCCTTAAATATGTTGTGATATCAGTAGGATACCTTCCATTATGCCCAAAACGAGTTTAATCTCAATTTAAGCCCTGTAGGGGTATTTTGGTCATTTACCTAAGGCATATATACTACCTGTCATACAACTATTCGAACGATGTGACCATAAGGTCACTTAATGTGTTTGGTCGGATCCTAATGATCGACCAAACGGGTCGGGTTCGAAGGTATAAGCGATTCATCAGATCGCTTACCCTTACGACCCTAGACAAGCACTAACTAAGAGTGACGAGCTAAGCATGTTGAAACATGCTTAACCAAACAAGTTTGGTATCAAAACAAACGGTTTTGATACCTAAGGGTAGTTTGGTTACAAAATACGCAGGAATACGTATTCTGCCCGAAACTACGGCTCGTCACTGAGCCTAGATAACGTGGTAATCAGTAGGTATAGTCACTAGGGACTATGACCATCGTGATTACACTCACGTTATGAAGTTCGAACGAACTTCTTATTGACCATGACCTGGTCAATGCCGAAAGTCAAACATAGTTGACTTTCGGACTTGAAAAGCGATAAAAGAACGAAGGAACACTTACGAAGGGTCCCCGAATGCTAATCGTGATCGTATAGCTCAGGTATGAAACGAAGGTTCCAACTTAGAGCCCAAAGGATCAGATTTGTGGGTTTTTAAGCCAAAGGGTGATGGGTATTTATAGATTTCGGTCCACCGTTAGGATCGTTTCTTGGAAAAGGGGAAACGATCAAGGCCGTACACTTGTCGGAAGGTTATGGTGTCTAACTTGCCACTAACCATAGGGTATCAACACTTGGCAAGGGATTAAGGAGTGGAGAACAGCTGTTAACAGCTGTTAATACGTCGAATCTGGTCCCGAATGCGAAAAACTGAGTTTATGCATGTTTCTGGCCCAGAATAGTCTGTCGCGTAGCGCGACTGGTAAGGGTACATGCAGTGGCGCTACGCCACTGCCCCCCTTGTTTCAGCAACTTTAAAAAATGACATGTTTAGTCCCTGCAGCCTGTTGAAGCGATTCTCGATGCGTTTGAACCCCGTTAACCTCATTTCAAGGCTCTAAAATGAAGTTAAAGTATAGGGAAATCAAAACATGCTCAAAAATATGCCGGATGATGGTTCGTTTGGTCGTACGAACGCGATGTTCGCTTAATTACGACGGAATGCGCATAAGCGCGAAAAACGATCCAAATGACGCGACGAATGGATTTTTCTTAAGGCGAACACTAAAATATAATGTAGTCATGCTCACATAAATTTTTGGATGTCCAGATGTATTCAGAACGTAAGTTATGCGCGAAAATGCAAACTTATGCACTTTTTGACGCTTTTAGTCCCTGATCCTTCTACACTTGATCTTAACATGCTTTCTTGCACTTCGAGTCCTCTAACTTGACTTTTATGGGCCTTAAGACATAACCATACTTTGTTAAGTCCTTGGGTAACTTTATGGTTACCCGAAAAGTCTTAATTTCCAATGTTTACGCTTTAACCCCTCGCACACGAATTTGATCACAACTTTCTCATATGATAACGAAACTTTATGAAATTTTAATCGTGCATTCTAGTGAGCATACTTTACATTTACAAAGCTTCGGGTTTGTCAAAAGGTCACTCAGAGGTATATCTTTAACATGTTGACACATTTAACCCCTGTAGTTTGTAATTTCTCACTTTTAGCTTCGTATGATCCATGATTCATTCGTTTGAAGGTATGAACATTGTGTAGGGTTAATGTTCATTATATTTATTCACAGTTGACACTTAGAATCCGTATAAACACATACTTTCCATGTTTGTCAACTTTAGTCCTTTTATAACATTCTTTCACACGTTCAAACTTTATGACACGTGTCAACACATTATAGGACGTAAATTTTCGGGGTGTTACATCCTCACCCCCTTAAAAGAAATCTCGACCTCGAGATTTGTTAAGATGTTGGAACTACTCTTTGTCGCATAAGGGACTTAACTTTTATAGCATATCTGGAGTCTTTCCAAACTCCCATAGTGGCTCTTATATTAGGCGTATGTATCCTTTTGGAGCTTCTTGACCTGTCGATCCTCAATCGATACAGGATGCTCATCACATCATAATTCTGCATATCATTATGTGATAGTGCTTCTTGACTTATTGGCGGAACACGTCCTCCAGTCACTAGTGTGCAATGTATTGTGAGTTCCTTCAAACTCCTTAAGTAGGTTTTAGCTTACAAGCTACTTGATCTTGATACATTCAATTTCCTTCGAATGATTTCCATATATTCAGAGCTTATCTAGCCTGATAATTTCACAAATTTGTTACACCCTTCCTGGGTGATATCTTTTGTTAAACCATATTCCTTAACAAGAACTTAGGAAGTTTGCTATTTTCTTAACTCCTTGATTTCCTGGGCAATGTTCAGATCCTTATAATTGGACTTACCAATCTATTGTCCTAACAATAAACGTTTAACATGCCATTTATACAAGGTCTCCTAGGGAGCAGCATTGATGCTTACATATCAACTATTATAGAAAAGCTTATTTTAAGGTGAGAGGGTTATCCAACCATTGCTTAACCAATTTTAAGGAATAGCTAATCCTTGTTGTTAGTCGAACAATTCGACGATCCTGGGTAGCTGATGGCAACTTCTTAATCGTTGCCTAATTCGGGTTGCGGTAATAACGCATAAGCAAAATGAACCGTCTTTCTTATCTAACAAATATCATACTCTGAAAATATCGAGTTAGGCTATATGAATCTCCTATCTTAAAATTTACTTAATCAGGTTTCCGGTTATTCCATAATTAACATGGAGTTCTTACAACACTCTAACCCAAAGCGGAATGTTTAATCTTAACTCTACCTGCCTCTAGAGAGGTAAACAGGGTAAACTTAGAAGAAGATAGTCAAGATACAAGGAGGTTACAGAGATTTTCCATATCTCAAGCTCCAGTTCACTCATCGACGCTTGTGTCTAATAAGTGACACACTCATGTTATGAGTCAACATATTCCGTTACAAAGGAATATTTATTTGGATAATTCTATTCCGGATATCTCCCTTGAATACTACTAGTCGACATTAGTACAATATGACCATTGGGATATCTCAGGGGTTCCATGTATTAAACCTCCATGCTGATCAGACATGGAAATAATCTATGGGACACACTAGGATACGCCAATCCTCATATGACACTTTTATCAAACATAGTTTGGCATTCACAGGTGATAGAAAACAATGAAGAAAATAATTAAAATAACATATGTTGTCGCACTCTATGCAAAGAAAGAGTGCTCTTAGATTTTCGGAAGGATTCCTTACCGATCTATAAGAATCGATTACTATAGTTTCCTTGGTAGTTATACCTTGTGGATAATAATAAAGGTTTTGCTAAGGATATATATAAAAAAATGGTTTCTGATAGGTATTAAATATCAATATCGGATTTGTTGGAGCATTTTCTAAAGTATCATCGGTCAATTTCTACCTTGCATTAAACGACCGGAGTCTTAATCAGACGAAGACAACAGTTCTCAACATTCATTATTCATAATATACTTATACGTGCCAGTATTTAAATAAGTTTCTACACAAACAGCTTGATAACGAAAGGTACATACTATACTATTATTATTATGCATCATCTCTTGGGCGTTCCTCCTGATAACTCGTGCGTCTGTTCTCTTGGCCTTCAACTGGTAGTTTAGGCGTTTCCTTTCTTATCCATCCCAGACTTAGCTGCTCCTCCCTGGGCAGCCTCCGGGCAATTAGTACTGATGTGGCCCTTTTCACCACATCTAAAACAGCTTGCATTCTTTATGTCCCTACATTCGTGGGACTGATGGCCAGTTCTTTTGCAGATGCCACATTGCTTTATCTTTTGGTTTGATCGACACTGTCCCCAGTGCCTTCTTTTGCAAGTTTTGCATGTAGGCTTCTTGTCGGAATCCTGTTGGTCATTGTTGAATTCGGACTTGTTCTTCTTAGGATTCTGGGAGTTATTCTCCTCCCTTTTACGCTTCCCATCTTCAGAGGCCTTGGCAGCCTTGTTTCTAACCACATCTAGTGTGAGAGATAGCGACAATTCTGCCGTTGACCTGAAGGTAGTAGGTCTCGATGCTTTCACACTTGCCTTTATTTCTGGGGCTAAACCCCCAATGAAGCGAGCAATTCGCTTTGGTTCCGGTGTGACCAAATAAGGAACCAATCGAGACTTGGTATTGAAGCTTGTAAGGTATGCTTGACAATCTAAGTTCTCCATGACTAAAGTCAAGAATTCAGTCTCAATCTTCTCAACCTCGTGTTGAGGGCAATAGTTTTCTTTGATTAGCGTCATGAACTGTTCCCAGGTCATATTATATAACGGGACTTTCCCTGTAGCTTGGATCAAAGATTTCCACCAAGCTAATGCCTCTCCTTTGAAAGATTGTGACACAAATTTCACAATATCCCTATCATCACAACCACTAATATCCACAACCGTATCCATTTCGTCCATCCAAGTCATGCAATCTACCGCTCCTTTTTCCCCATTGAAATCCCTGGGTTTGCACGAAACGAAGTACTTATAGGAGCAACCCTTATTACGGGGTTCTTGATTCCGCACGACTCTTTGGGATGGATTACTCCTTTGATTCGAGGAGTGGTGAGAATTACTGTTGTGGGCAGTGTGGGTCCTGGAAGGTGTTCTAGTGTGTGATGCAGAATGGGTCCTCGTATGGGTACCACTTGATCCATGGTTTTGTCTATCCATGGCTCTATTAACCGCATTGTTTATCATAGCTTGCAGCTCTGCACCTGCTACGTTCACATGGGCATTATCAGGCACTATCCCTGGGTGACTGTTGACCTCGTTTGAGTCTGCCATGTATTTTGAACTGTAACATATTGACAATAATCTATTGGTGAGTTTATTATAGAATTGTCTTTTATGGCAATTTATTAACCGTGGTAAGCGTAGACCATCTTTGGTTAATTTATTACTCACATTAATTTAGGATTTCTAATATAATTTATCCTAATTATAAAACCATAACAGTTTTATTAGCACATAAGGCCTAGTCACATGGACAGATTAATTTATAAGCCATGATTTCAGAGAATCAAGGCATTAAGGTGTGAATTAAAGTTCATTACCTTTTCTTGACAGGGAGTTGTAGGCTACCATTGTCTTTTAGTCTCAGAGGACGTTAATTATAGCCCGTGGGCACTTCATCCATATGGGATGATTATATAAATAAGGATTTAGAATAATCCCATAAAAATGACTTATGTGATTTTATCGTATCACACTTTGTCGAGCATGTAATTATGCTTTCATATGTTTAATAAGGATTTGAATCTCTTGAATAGGTTCTACCATCTCGGCCTAGTATGCAGTGACATTTAGGCTAGGTTTTACCTTTAAGATTCTTTTAATAATTAACGCAGAGCAATCCTAAATTGAACTGTTAACAAGGATCTGAATCTAATTATGGAACTACCATCTTGGCCCTGTCTTAATGTGACACATGGCTAGGTTTTGTCCTTTTAGATTTTGCCATTTTATTATAATGGTAGATCTTATAATATAGGAATGATAATTTTAAACATAATCGTTCCTTTAAAAAAATTTAACAAGTATATGGTTGCCCTAAACGGGACTCTAATAAAAATTGATTTGCCCATGCAAGAGCTTAATCAGCAAAATAACAAAGGACTCCAAAAACAAATTAGAATTTGTCCTATGTTCTTGTCTAGACTCAAGAATGTGCAATTGTGTAACTGAGATTAAACACAAAAGACTAGTGTTTAATTCACTCAGTGTTGGCTCTGATACCAACCTGTCACACCCCAAATTTCCACGTGTCACCGGTGGGCCCGGTGGGGAGTATCGTGACATCATGGTTGGCAACATAATAGTCAAACAACACAATTATATAAATGCACAGCGGAAGCAAAAGATAAGTATATTACAATCCGAATATAAAGTAATATCCAAGTATTACAACGGAAGGTAAAGGATCCACAGGCGGATCATAAAACGTAAACATTGTTCAACAGACTTTAGACGCCTAGAACTTGCAAGATTCCTTATTAACGTCCTGAGCCGCTTCCAGCCTATTACGTACTTGTACCTGCCACTTAGACTTTTGAAAATACGTCAGTTTTCACTGGTAAATACACTCAACCGACTCTTTTGAAAATGTTTATGAAAATTTGTTTAGGTGCGCAAGACACGTAAATGTTTCGACACTTTGATTAGAATGCACAAGGCAAAATTTATATTTTATACTTGATTAAAATGCTCAGAGGCAAAATTAATCTTTTATACTTGGGACAAACTATATTTCATGTTATCAGTTTTACATAACTTGCTCTACATGTGGGGCCCGAATCTATGTCGGATCATGATTAACCGACACACCACTATTCCCATATTGGGAATCCCTTATTGGGTATAATTAATTAATAAGCATGTTGCATCTGTCAGGTGTATGCCTACACCCCGTGCTTAGGTCGTGGCCATTGCAAATCATGAGTCAAGGATATCCAGGACACGGTCGCATTAATCCCCAATGTTTCAGTCAAGCAATACGAATTAAAACAGGTTATTGGGATTTCCCGACTCATTGGTCTTTGAATCCCATACCTGAACATGCGGTATTTATATTACCGTATCCCAAGCCCGTAATAGGGAAAATAAGTTAAGAGTATTTACCTGAGCTAGCTCCTGTCTTAAATAGCAGAAATTTATAACTCAGCCGTATTCACTTAAGCAAGCGTAGGTACAATTTACCGGAAAGCTCTAGTCTGGAATGATGGTATAAATAATTAATTAGAATGCTAACGGGTCTTTAATTAAGCCTAAGCTTAGACCGGTTAGTCTTAAGGGAATATACGGTTCTTACGCACGATTAAGCGAAGACCGGAATAGAATGTGATTTAGACCCGACAAGTTTGGAGACTTGTATAATATGGGTAAACTCAACACATTCTGGATTTTGAGATAAAACCGATAAGGTTTGACCCGTTTCGGCTAATTTATGTAAACTTGTTACATAAACCGAACCGATCGCGTAATAAGCGTAACGGGTAACCGAATGGATCACGAACAGGTTTCCTAAGTTAATATGCCTTAAATATGTTGTGATATCAGTAGGATACCTTCCATTATGCCCAAAACGAGTTTAATCTCAATTTAAGCCCTGTAGGGGTATTTTGGTCATTTACCTAAGGCATATATACTACCTGTCATACAACTATTCGAACGATGTGACCATAAGGTCACTTAATGTGTTTGGTCGGATCCTAATGATCGACCAAACGGGTCGGGTTCGAAGGTATAAGCGATTCATCAGATCGCTTACCCTTACGACCCTAGACAAGCACTAACTAAGAGTGACGAGCTAAGCATGTTGAAACATGCTTAACCAAACAAGTTTGGTATCAAAACAAACGGTTTTGATACCTAAGGGTAGTTTGGTTACAAAATACGCAGGAATACGTATTCTGCCCGAAACTACGGCTCGTCACTGAGCCTAGATAACGTGGTAATCAGTAGGTATAGTCACTAGGGACTATGACCATCGTGATTACACTCACGTTATGAAGTTCGAACGAACTTCTTATTGACCATGACCTGGTCAATGCCGAAAGTCAAACATAGTTGACTTTCGGACTTGAAAAGCGATAAAAGAACGAAGGAACACTTACGAAGGGTCCCCGAATGCTAATCGTGATCGTATAGCTCAGGTATGAAACGAAGGTTCCAACTTAGAGCCCAAAGGATCAGATTTGTGGGTTTTTAAGCCAAAGGGTGATGGGTATTTATAGATTTCGGTCCACCGTTAGGATCGTTTCTTGGAAAAGGGGAAACGATCAAGGCCGTACACTTGTCGGAAGGTTATGGTGTCTAACTTGCCACTAACCATAGGGTATCAACACTTGGCAAGGGATTAAGGAGTGGAGAACAGCTGTTAACAGCTGTTAATACGTCGAATCTGGTCCCGAATGCGAAAAACTGAGTTTATGCATGTTTCTGGCCCAGAATAGTCTGTCGCGTAGCGCGACTGGTAAGGGTACATGCAGTGGCGCTACGCCACTGCCCCCCTTGTTTCAGCAACTTTAAAAAATGACATGTTTAGTCCCTGCAGCCTGTTGAAGCGATTCTCGATGCGTTTGAACCCCGTTAACCTCATTTCAAGGCTCTAAAATGAAGTTAAAGTATAGGGAAATCAAAACATGCTCAAAAATATGCCGGATGATGGTTCGTTTGGTCGTACGAACGCGATGTTCGCTTAATTACGACGGAATGCGCATAAGCGCGAAAAACGATCCAAATGACGCGACGAATGGATTTTTCTTAAGGCGAACACTAAAATATAATGTAGTCATGCTCACATAAATTTTTGGATGTCCAGATGTATTCAGAACGTAAGTTATGCGCGAAAATGCAAACTTATGCACTTTTTGACGCTTTTAGTCCCTGATCCTTCTACACTTGATCTTAACATGCTTTCTTGCACTTCGAGTCCTCTAACTTGACTTTTATGGGCCTTAAGACATAACCATACTTTGTTAAGTCCTTGGGTAACTTTATGGTTACCCGAAAAGTCTTAATTTCCAATGTTTACGCTTTAACCCCTCGCACACGAATTTGATCACAACTTTCTCATATGATAACGAAACTTTATGAAATTTTAATCGTGCATTCTAGTGAGCATACTTTACATTTACAAAGCTTCGGGTTTGTCAAAAGGTCACTCAGAGGTATATCTTTAACATGTTGACACATTTAACCCCTGTAGTTTGTAATTTCTCACTTTTAGCTTCGTATGATCCATGATTCATTCGTTTGAAGGTATGAACATTGTGTAGGGTTAATGTTCATTATATTTATTCACAGTTGACACTTAGAATCCGTATAAACACATACTTTCCATGTTTGTCAACTTTAGTCCTTTTATAACATTCTTTCACACGTTCAAACTTTATGACACGTGTCAACACATTATAGGACGTAAATTTTCGGGGTGTTACACTACCATTACCTCCTACTATCCGTAATACAATACCATTAACTCCTACCATCCATAATACAATACTACTACCAATATTTCACTTTATTACATGTACATCAATGCCCTTTATACCATCCAAACAACATATTACATCATAAAGTGACAAATATAATCAAACCATCAACCACTAGATATAACTAACCAAAACACATGTATATGAGCCTACTTCATCGTTTAAAATCACAAACTTTTTGTATCAAAATACGTTACATGATGGTTATACATAATGATGCACATGTTCATTCTTAATATTGGTAATGTAAAAATTAGTGTATTGCGGATTGTAATGTAAATGAAAGTGTATTTTTCTACTACTGGTAATATATCACGGAATTTGTCCAAAAATGATACATATGCACATGTGCATCCATAACTGTTACTCGAAAAAAAAATTTGTGTGTTTTTTGAATTTTTTTAGGTATTTTATTGTGTTCACATTGGTTCTCGCGGTTCTCACAATAAGGGTGGTTAGGTTCATTTGAGAATAACTCTTATTGCGAGAACCATAAGAACCAATGTGAACACAAAAAAAAACTAATAATACCTAAAAAACACACAATTTTTTTATTATTTTTTATTAAAATCGCTATTTTTCGTTACCCAAAAAAATTTTCTAGTAACAATTATCAATGCACATGTGCATATGTATCATTTCTTTAGCAAATTCCGTAATACATTACCAGTATTAGACAATTGCACTTTCATTTACACTTCCGTGCGTAATACACTACTTTTAAATTAGCAATATATAAAACGCACATGTGCATCTATATGTATGAACGTGATATAAGGTGTTTTGCTACAAAAAGTTTGTGATTTTGAATGATGAAGTAGGCCAACATACATGTTTGTTGTTAGTTATATCTAGTGGTTGATGATTTGGTTATATTTGTCATTTTATGATGTAATATGTTTGGTATGATATGAAGGGTGTTGATGCACATGTGTACAAAGTGAAAAATATTATACATATTGGTAATGGTAGTGTATTATGGATAGTATGAGGTAATGGTAGTGTATTATGAACAGTAGGATGTAATGGTAGTGTATCATGGATGGTATGATAGATGAAAAGGAAAATGTTTTCAAGGTAGTGTACCAAAAACACATTATATCTTGTTCATACATATAGATGCATATGTGCAATTCTAATATTTGTAATGTAAAAAGTATTGTATTACTGATGGTAGTGTAAATGAAAGTGCAATTGTCTAATATTGGTAATGTATTACGGAATTTGTCAAAGAAATGATACATATGCACATGTGCATCCATAATTGTTACACCAAATTTTTTTTTTAGAAACTAAAAGTAGAGATTTTTATATAAAAATATTAAAAAAAAATTGTGTGTTTTTTAGGTATTTTTTGCTGTGTTCACATTGGTTCTCGCGATTCTCGTAATAAAGGGTGGTTCCTAACTGATCCTTATCCTATATATATATATATATATATATATATATATATATAGGGGAGGGTTTAAATAAGAATGCTAAATATTGCGAGAACCGTGAGAACGAAATTAAAAACCACTAGGACTTGGTCAAAAATAATTCAAATTCAAATTTTTTTTACACTTATCATTATTATTCGAATACAATATTAGAAATTAAATTTACACGTTCGAAGCTACATGTATTCGTAAATAAAGAAAATTTACACACGTGTAAGTTTGTCATTTACACATGTGTAAATTTGTTGTATTTACACATATGTAAAAAACTTACTAAGAGTGATCTTAATAGGAAAAATGAATTATTTAAAAGGTAAAATCCTTTTTTAATGTTGTATTTTAATTATAATAAGGTTTGTTGTAAAAAAATTGATTTTGATTGGTTTTCTCATTCGTTCTCACGGTTCTCGTAATATTTAGCATTCTCAAGATAACTCTCCCCTATATATATATATATATATATATATATATTATGAATAAATAACTTATATATAGAGAAAACTGATTGTTTTTAACTTTGCAACAAGTTTGCCAATGAATTCGCATTAAAACTCCATCGGAAAAATTCAGTTAAGGACCAGTTGCTAAAAGTATTGTAACACCCCTACCGCGTGGAATGCGATGGAAACGACGGGGAGTCACGTTAAAGCATTTTTCACAACACATGGAATTATAAAAATTAAAATATTATATTTACATTTTTCTCAAAATGTCACATAATATATGTTTTTGATTAAGGAAGGGTAAGGCAAGGTCCATTTCCTACGTGTAGAAAACTTTGATAGATCATCAAACAATAGCACCTGAAACATATGTGAAAATAGAGGGTTAACATAAGGTTGGTGAGTAACACAGTTTTTGTAGTCAGGTACATTACATGGCGAAAAGTTTGGCATTGCAATACGTTGGCCATCTACAAGAGTTGGTGTATAAAATAGTTTTTGTAGCCAAGTACATGGCAAAAATGGTTAGTATTGCAACACGTTGGGTTTGATAACAAACTTGTAGCAAAAGTGTAGTACAATTTGGATGGCAACAAAATTAGGCAATTTGTATCAAAAAGATATTCACACAAACATTTAAGAACAATTCGTATAGCTTTATATAGAAAACTTTGCATTTTGCATAAACAAGTGTGGTCGTGTTGAATATACATTCAACTCTTTCTTGACTTGTAGAATAAACCCATAAGGGTTTACCTAGATTGAGTGAATCAGTTTCTGTCATTCCCAAATGACACTTCCTCAAACTAACAAAACAAACCGGAAGCGGGGAATGGGTCGACATTCCTATAGTGCTATTTCTTACTATCGTTCGACTATTTAAAGTTAATGAATGTATTTAGTTATGGATACATGACGCACCACCAAGTTTCATACAAAGAAACATACATTTCACATAAGCCAATTGTAGTAAGTTTGTAAATTTAAAAATAGTTTAGCACATATGAATCACCCCAAAATAGTTTAAAAACGGAAAAGTGGGGACTATGTACTCACCTTGATGTCTTGGTGATGAGTTTTTGTGTTCTCAAGGTTCTCTAAGATTACAAGGAATTCCTAATAATAAGGAACGTTCGTTAACGTTTTGTTGCGATAATGTTTGTAGAAGGTATGGGTTAAAAGAACCCTTGGCAAATTGTAATTTGTTTAGTTTTTAGAAGATATAATTTTTTACAGCTTTCAGAATTGTTTCTGTTTTATGTTTTAAAAATAATAAACGACATCAAAAATTATGAAAATTTGCAATATACTAAATTATAATGTGCTTTACAACTTTCGTTCAGAAAATATTTTTGTTTGAGTAAGATCCTCGCTATTATTTTACGGTTTTTGTACAGATTACGAAATTAAACATGTAATTATAATTACATATACAAAGAAAATACATGTTAGTTAAAAATTTTCTAAATTTTAAAACGTTACATCATGATTGGTAAAAATTCATCGTTTAAAAATAACGACGAAACTATGTGCGGAAGCTTGTAACTGCATCGTGTTTGGTTCTTCATTGAGCTTGATCTTCATCCGAGAAGTCTTGGCATACACCTATGATCAAAACCAACATAAAAGTTAGTTTTGATAGGTTATAAACAAGTTTAAACAAGTCCGGAGTATAAAATAAACCAAATACAAAAAAATCGCCAGCTCTGAAGTTTGCTCGGGCCGCGACAGATTTGGCTTCAGTCTTTCGTTGGCCGCCACAGCCTGTGGCGGGGCGCGACAACCTTTGAGTACTCCGTCGCGGGGCGCGACGACCTGTTTTTGACAGAAGGTTTGTTTTGTTGAGCTGCATTTGCCCACCTCAATCCTTAACCAAAATTCCAACTTAAAAACCTCATAACTTTAGTTCTACAAGTCCGTTTTACGTAATTCTTTTTCTTACGTGTCCATAATTTAATTCTCCATAATATGGAGTTATAACCCGACACCCGAACTTATAAAATATGGGATTTCAAGCCCTCGGCTTGAAATTGATTTACTAAGACTTTTGACACATTTAAGTTTAAAAACGCCAACTTGTTTCAACTATTCAAAATACATACGCTAATGTATTTAACACAAAATATTTAGCTCGGGTTCATAATTTTTTTTTTATAAATTGCGCGACTAGTACGCAAGCTATGCGCATAGATCCGTTTTGACCCGTTTAGGGGATTTAAGCTATTTAGTCTAAACTAGCTCTTTTGTTCCACCCTTCGCATTCCCGTATTAGTTTACTACTTATATTCCACCACACTATTTTGTGGTGGGTTTAACATAAAGAACTTGCTATCCCGAGATTTTACCCTTTGGTTAATCATTTTACGCATGTGACCCATTCTTAGGCATTAGACCTATGAAAGTTTATGCCTATAACGTTTATACAAATCTACGGATTATATAATCATAGTTCAATTTCCTAAACAACCTCTAATGGTGGTTTATCCTGTTTTCCAATCAAGGGCTTCTTGGTCAATTTTAGTCCCTCGTTTTTATGACGAAGGACTTTCGCTACTAAATTGACCAAAAATGTACATTTAACCATAATCATATTTATACGTACCTGGCTCGGGTCAACCTATTGACCCGTTTTAATACCTTGGCTCCATAATATGCTAATTCATAGCATTGCTAATTTATAAACCATTTTATCCTGTAAGCATAAGACTTGACAAGCACTTATTAGTCATTGTTTGTCAACTGGCATCAACATTACCTTTGACCCGTTTGGTCTAAAGACCAACATTTTGCGCTTAAATTGAATGGTATTTATTTACCATCTCATTTAGTAACTCTCTTCGAATTTCTTTTCACCGTTTAGTTATGTCCTTAACCCGTTTCTCACGCGATTAACCCAACATAGTTTATGCCACTTGGTATCTTTTAAAACTTCGACTTTTATACATTTATATGTGGCTAAAATCATCGTTTACCATTTTTATCCGTTTAAGCTTACTCATAAGGTAGCCATTTGAAAACTCATTTTACATATGTCATTTCACGACTAAATTGCCATTTCGTCCTTTTTACCGTTATACATGATTTTTCAACTTTTGATATGTTCCGACCCGTACCATTTCGCGTCGGAAACCATATCTTGAATATTATTCTTATAGTATATGTGATTTTTAGAATAAGCTCATATTCTAAAAAAAGGTGTAAGTTTCACTTACCCTGCAACCGGTTATGCTCTTTTTCTGCGTACTCGATCCGTTTGACTCGCTTCTTTCCCAAGCCTCCACCTAGCTCGTTAAGCGTCAAACTATTGTCATCATTTACAAGGTGGTTAGGTTAGTCATTTACAATCACAACTATTCCACCTTACGTATTTTTCTATGTCTAAACTTCTATTCGACTTTGTCATTGGTTAGTTTAACTTTCCAAAAGTTAACTACCTTTGATTACATGATATACACAATTAAGCCTAAATCAACATCATGTTTAGAATCCTTACTATTCCATATCATACACAACTAGTCAAATTAGCCAATTATGTGTTTCCTTCATAATCTCAACATATCAACATTCATTTAGGCATTTTAACAAACACCTTATGGGCATAATTTTTATACACCTAAAATCAAGTTCTTGATTAGTTATTTACCCTTTATTAAACATCTTTCACAAGTGCATATGTCTAGTTTGCATAAAAACACCTAGACTTAGTTCATGGAGATCAAACAACATTAAATTGATAATCATATTTCTAGTGTTCATCATCATCCTACAAAACCCATTTAACATCTAAGTAGGTTAACATGAATTTTATAGTTATGAACACGAATGCATCAAATTATTGACTAGGGTTCATTCCTAACCATGAATTTATCTTAATTTCATTCAAACATCAAACATTCAAGTTTAGATTTCGATTTCATATGTTCATCAAGAATTCAAGATATAACTAGAAGATGAAATTTGATATACCTTATGATCCCTTCACTGAGGTGATCACTAATCTGAGCTTGGATTTCGATTTGGACTCGATTTAGCTTCTCAATTTGATCAATTTTTGCAAGTTAGGGTTAAGTTGGAGGAACTTGTTTGCCCCTGTTTTTTTTTCCACGACCAGAACACACACTTTGGTGTGTGTTTTGGTGTTTTGTGTTTAATAAATTAAAACCTTTTTTCTCTTTTAGCCATATTTAGGGCACATATTTAACTAGGTTGATATTCCCAGTTACTTAGTGGGTTCGGGAAAGTCATAACCCGTTTTATTTTAAGTCCCGTTAACTCGGGCCTTTTATACACTTTATTTTCTCAAAACCATTTGTTCTCCTTTAATTTATTATTAGGTTTATTTACTTAAATCCTAATATTTACCGGGTAAATTTTTCACCACTAACGGTATTTTACCCGTCGTTAATATTAATGTGGTTTGATTACCAAATCCGTTTTTGGGGTATTACAGTTTGGAACCCAGAAAATGGTCAAAACCATGGATCTTTGCAGATCATTCAGTTTTGCGCTTCGGTTTGGTTTTAAACGGTTGAGAGTCTCAACAGAAGTGTTTTTATGTGTATTATACATCGTTGGAACCGTATTTCGGAGTACTTAATCATGAAATATGTGTTTACTTCATTTGGTTAAGTTTTGACGAAGTTATGGTCATTTAAAGTGACAAAATAGATCTGACCAAAACAGGAAAAACACTTATGTGTTCTCGTTGGTAGTTTTATTATGCGTAAAAAAATGGGTTTGGACAGAAATAAGTTATGAAACTGTTTGTTTATTGAAAGAGCTAAAGTAAGGGAACTTACTACTACTTAGGATAACTTCAAAGGACTCCTTCAAAAGACCAAGAGAAGCTTGCACATTAGGAACTAGAGAACTTACCCAAGACTTTGTTTGTGTTTTGAGTTGGTGTGAAGAAAATGGTGATCAAAGGATGCTATTTATAGTGAAGGGAGGTTAAGGAGATTAAGACAAGTGTCCATGAAGGCTTAAGAATGTGATTAGTGTCCATTGAGGTGTCAATACTAGAAGAAGTATGGCAAAGGAGAAGATAGGTGGCAAAACATGGGCAAGACAATTGTTCATGGGTGTCTTTGGAGATTATTAGTATCCTATGATGTGTTTAGAGCTTGAAGATGGCTAGGTGTCCCAACCCCTGACCCCTACCCCGGGAGGCGGGTGGCCGCGGCCTACTCAGAAATGGTGGTATCGGTGTTTATCATTATTTGGCAACGGAATTTACATCAGGACCGTAGTTAGGAAATATTTTATCAGAGTAAAACACCACATTATATAATAATAAATATATTGGGTAAAGCCCAAGTTTCCATTACAAACATGTTTATAGGGATAAACCCTAATTTACTGAAATAAAACTTCTTCTTTATTTAGGTAACTTTTATAGCCACTTTTCCAAGCCTTCAGGGCTGTCCAACTGGCTTCTATTTGGCTGTCACATTTTGTTACCTGAAACGCATTTAAAAACATTTTATCAGCAAGAAATACTGGCGAGTGAATCCCAGTTTAAGCAAAACAGGTTTTATCAGTTTACAGCATTGAGGGCGGTCGCGCAATTACATTTGTTTATATTTCTACCTTAAATACCACCCACGGTACTGTCTACTCGACTTGTGGTCATGTTACTACTCATAGTGTAGTAACAAATTTTGTATGCAAAACCCCAACATACCGACGATAATTGTAGAATACAAATACTCAATCACTATTAAATATAAATTAAAACAATTGAGGTTTTATAAAAACAGTATACAAAAAGATGAATTACTCACATTGCTATTTTAGGTTTTTCCCTTTAGCTTCCTGATTATAATCTATCAAATTTAAATAATGCACACGCCTTAGTATAATAACCCAAGTTTACATTAGTTATACCCTCCCCGAGACAGAAACTCCAACGACTGAGTCAGGCAGAGCCTCGACATGCGTTACGGAGCACTAGATCAATCGGGCAGAGTATCTAATACGTAACCGGGGTTAAAATACTTACAGCGAGGCAGAGCTTCGGTAATTAGGGGGTATGATACCCGGGAATTTATTTAATTATTCAGAAATTTAGATAGAGAGAATTGTGATGAACGATTTGTGAACTGAGCCGATCCCATCTATTTATAGGGCTGATCAGCGAGTCTGTCGCGCCCCGCCACAGATGAGGGTGGGGCTTATGCGGCCCGCGAGAGACCATGTGTCTCTTATAGGGTTGCCGAGTCAACTCACTAGCTTCGACACGCTGCTGACACGTGGCAGCACCGGATTAAGCCTGGTGGCCAGGCTGTCACGTCCCGCGATGGACCACGGGGTATATGTCGTGCCCCGCGATGAACCATTAAATTTTGTTTTTATTTTATTTTTAATTATATAAAGGTATTTAGGGCCATTTTACGTATACGGGGTGTATTTTATGACGTATAGGGATGTTCTAAATATTTTATGACGTATAGGGATGTTCTAATAATCTCAAAGGGTCCAACATACATGGGGCTTAGCTTTCCCCTTTTGATGAATCTGACTACTCCTTTCCATGGAGAGACTTTTAATAATACCTTATCTCCTACCTGAAATTCCAATGGTTTTCGCCTGTTATCAGCATAACTCTTTTGACGATCGCGTGCTGCTTTTAGTCTATCCTTAACTTGAATAATCTTGTCTGTGGTTTCTTGTACTATCTCTAGTCCAGATAATTGCTTTTCTCTTATTTCTGCCCAACAGACTGGAGTTCGGCACTTTCGTCCATAAAGTGCTTAAAATGGTGCAGCATTGATACTGGTATGATAGTTGTTATTATAGGAAAATTCTATTAATGGTAAATGATCGTCCGAATTTCCTCCGAAATCAATTACACAAGCTCTAAGCATATCCTCCATTGTCTGAATTGTCCTTTCGCTTTGTCCATCCGTTTGAGGATGATAAGTTGTGCTTAGATTTAACTTGGTTCCCATTGCTTTTTGGAAACTAGTCCAAAAATGAGAAGTAAAACGGCTATCTCTATCAGAAACAATAGATAAAGGAATTCCATGTAATGAAACTATTTCATTTACATATAGTTTAGCTAACTGTTCCATACTGAAGGTTTCCTTCATTGGTAAGAAATGAGCAGACTTGGTTAATCTATCTACAATCACCCAGATTGCATCATTACCCTTACTTGTCTTGGGTAATTTGGTAACAAAATCCATTGTTATCAATTCCCATTTCCATATTGGCATTTCTAATTGCTGCAATAAACCTGAGGGTTTTTTATGTTCAGCTTTAACCTGTGAACAGGTGAGACACTTGGCAACATAAGCTGCTACATCCTTTTTCATTCCTATCCACCAGATATTCTTTCTTAAGTCTTGATACATTTTATCACTTCCAGGATGTATCGTATACTTAGATTTATGGGCTTCTTCTAAAATTCGGTGAATTAGGTTTCCTCGTTTGGGTATCCAAATTCTTTCTTTATGGAATCTCCAAATTCCATCTGTTCCTTGTTCTAATTCCTTAATCATTCCTTTCAATTTTTCAGTATCGTCCTTGATTACTGATTCTTGTGCTTCTCTAATCTGTTCATTTAAATCTATCTGCAGATTTAATTTAAGAGAACGTACCCTTTTTGGCTTTTCGTGATACTTTCGACTTAAAGCATCAGCTACTACATTAGCCTTTCCTGCGTGATACTGGATATTGCAATCATAATCACTAAGAATCTCCATCCAGCGTCTCTGTCTCATATTTAACTCCTTTTGCCCATAAACATATCTTAAACTCTTATGATCGGTGAAAACGGTGAACTTACTACCATAAAGGTAATGTCTCCAAATCTTAAGGGCAAAAATTATGGCTCCTAATTATAAATCATGGGTTGTATAATTTTCTTCATGATTTTTATGTTGTCTAGAGGCATAGGCTATAACCTTCTGAAGTTGCATCAACACACATCCATAAGCTAATTTAGAAGCGTCACAGTAGACTACAAAGTCTTCAGTTCCTTCTGGTAACGCTAATATGGGTGCGTTGGTTAATTTTTGCTTAAGAATTATAAAGGATTCTTCCTGTTTTGGTCCCCATTCAAACTTAACATATTTACAGGTTAGTTTAGTTAAGGGAATGGCTATTCTAGAAAAATCTCGGATAAACCGTCTATAATAACCGGCCAGTCCTAGAAAACTTCTAACCTCCGTTGGTGACTCAGGGGTTTTCCATTCAGTAATTTTCTCGATCTTTGTGGGATCCACATGAATTCCTTCATGATTAACTAAATTTCCAAGGAATTGCACTTCTTCTAACCAAAATTCACATTTTGAAAATTTAGCGTAAAGCTTTTCTTTTCTCAATAAACTTAGGAGTGCATGTAGGTGCGCTGCATGTTCCTCTTTACTTTTAGAGTAAATGAGAATATCATCTATAAAGGCAATTATGAATTTATCCAGATATGGTTTACATATTATGTTCACCATGTCCATAAATGCGGCTGGGGCATTGGTTAAACCAAATGGCATGACAGTAAATTCATAATGGCCATACCTTGTTCTAAAGGCAGTTTTAGGAATGTCCTCTTCCTGTACCTTCAATTGATGATATCCTGAGCGTAAATCAATCTTTGAAAAGAATCAAGCTCCTTGCAATTGATTAAATA
Source organism: Helianthus tuberosus (assembly GCA_030545235.1). Lineage (NCBI taxonomy): Eukaryota > Viridiplantae > Streptophyta > Magnoliopsida > Asterales > Asteraceae > Helianthus > Helianthus tuberosus. Next base: position 161,036,263 of record CM060452.1, read on the forward strand.
AATCATCGATTCTCGGTAATGGGTACCGATTTTTAATCGTGACCTTGTTCAACTCTCGGTAATCAATGCACATACGCATTGATCCGTCCTTTTTCTTGACAAACAAGATTGGTGCTCCCCACGGTGATGAACTAGGCTGTATGAATCCTTTTTCCAAAAGTTCATCCAACCATTTCTTCAGTTCTTGCATCTCTGCTGGTGCCAAACAGTAGGGTGCCTTGGCAATCGGTGCTGTTCCTGGTAGCAGGTGAATTCTGAATTCGACTTCCTTGTCTGGTGGTAGTCCTGGTAATTCTTCTGGAAAAACATCTGAGAATTGAGATACTACGGGAATACCTTTCAATTATTTTCCTTTAGTGTTAATGATTATGGAAATCATATACACTAGTGATCCTTTTCTTGCAGAACTTGTTGTTTTCATCACAGAGATGAATTTCATGGATCCAGTTGGCTTATCTCCTTCAATTGTGATCTTTTCACCTTTTGGTGAATTTACTTGTATTGACTTTTGATCACATAGAATACTGGCTTTATTGGCTATTAACCAATCCATTCCTAATACAATATCAAATTCTGCCAGATTCATTGGGTAAAGATTTGCAGCAAAATTATGGTTTAAAATTTCTATTCTTGCTCCCTGCAAGATTTCAGTGATCTTAATAGATTCTCCATTTGCTGTTTCTACTATGTATTCTTGTGGGAGTTTAGTTAATGGTTGATTGAGAAGTTTGCAAAATGAAGTATTAATAAAACTTTGGTTTGCACCAGAGTCAAATAATACTTTAGCAAAAACATCATTAACTAAAAACGTACCGGCAATCACGTCCGGAATCATCTTGGCTTCTTCTGCAGTCAGAACAAATTCTCTAGCATTCTTAGTAGTCTTGTTGTTCATGGTTGGAGCTAGTTTCGGACAGTTCGGCTTGATATGCCCCTTTTCTCCACAATTGAAACATACTCCATTGCTGGGTTTCTTTCTGCAATCTTCTTCCTTGTGTCCTGGTATCTTGCAGAAATTGCAGTAGGTGGAGCATCTTCCTGAATGCTTCCTCTTACAGGCTTTACAGTAAGTTGTAGAGGTAGAACCTATATTTTTCCCACGGTTGGTATTACCATAGCGAAATTCCAGGGTAAGCCTTTGAGCTAGGTTCTTCCTTTGGTTTTCTTCTTGTGTACGTACCAGTTCATCAGTCAAGGTATTTGCTAGTTCTACAGCTTCTTCTATAGTTTGTGGTCTAGCTGCCTTTACTACGTGTCTAATCTCACTGATTAATCCCCAAATGTAATGGGAGATTAATACTGGTTTTGGTGAAGCTAGGGTTGGCACTATTCTAGCATATTCGAAGAATACGGTAGTGTAACCCTTACAGTCTACTCCAGTCATTCTATGATTTAAGAATTTATTAGCTATTTGTTCCTTTTAATTGGGAGGACAGAATTTCCTTTCAACCATGTTCTTAAACTCATTCCATTCCATATTATAGGCTCTGTCACTTCCTCTAGACTGGAGAATAGTGTTCCACCATTCTAGAGCTGCATTCTTAAAAAGATTGGAAGCAAACATGATTTTATCTTCTTCTACGCACTTGCTTATTTTTAAGACTGTCTCAGTCTTTTCTATCCAGCGCAGAGCTTTAATGGCTCCTTCATTGCCCGAGAATTCCATTGGTTTAAAAGACCAGAATTCTTTGTAAGAACAACCATAAGACATGGTTCTTCTTCTTTTTGGAATTGGCAATTGAAGTAAGGGTCCATTGTTTACACTGTGACTGGGTTCAGTAGGTGGTCGTTTACTTCCACTATTACTTTTATTATTTTCTGCTTCCTTAACCATTTTGATAGTATATGGCATAGCGTCTATAATCCCTTGTGCCACTATGTGTTGGATGGCATTGTTATCTACTTGGTTTCCGTTATTATCGTTTTTCGTTTTTTCTTGATTCACTTCATTGTCCATCTGGATTATAAACATTTACCCAATATTAGTATCGTAGAACAATATTTAATGCAACCAATCACACAAGCACAAACAGGTTGATCAAAATGGTCGTGCATTGCGAAATTTACTCTATTTTATAGATATCTATATCTATTACAAACTGCAACTGGAATTTAAAATACAATACTAGTATGCATCAGTAGCTATTGGATTATCTATTTTAGTGGATTTTTTTTCAACTACTCACATATATATATATATATATATATATATATATAGGGGAAGGTTCATTGGGGAACACTAAAAAAGTGGGGAACAGCGGGGAACCGACTCAAACGAACTCCGATTGGACTCATTCCAGCGGCGTTGGAACCGGCTCGTCGAACCCTAACTAAGATCTCTTAACCCTAAACCCTAAATCCTAACTCCGAAACTCTAAACCCTAAATCTAAAAAATAAGGCTAAAACCTAAGCTAAACCGTAAAATCTAAACTATAAACCCTAAAAGCTAAACCCTAAAGGCTAAACCTAAAGCTAAACCCTAATGCTAAACCCTAAAGCTAAACCCTAAACCCTAAAACTAAACCCTAAAACTAAACCCTAAAGCTAAACCCTAATGCTAAACCCTAAAGCTAAACCCTAAAAGCCAACCCCTAATATATTTAGGGTTTAGGGGTTAGGGTTAAGAGATCCTAGTTAGGGTTCGACGAGCCGGTTCTAACGCCACTGGAATGAGTCCAATCGGAGTTCGTTTGAGTCGGTTCCCCACTGTTCCCCACTTTTTTAGTGTTCCCCAATGAACCTCACACTATATATATATACATATATATATACATATATATACATATATATATATATATATATTACTACCATGGTTGCAAAAGTCGCTAGGCGCTCCCTAGTCGGATTCGGGAGTACTCGGGAGTATTCGGGAGTACTCGGGGAGTAATTGGCCTGGGAGAAGAGTACTCGTGCCTCGGTAACCTACCTTGTAGCGAGTACTCGGGGAGTACTCGGAGCCTAGGCGGGACTTTTACAACCATGATTACTACTAGTGGGGGTTCATCCAATACTGCATGTTACGCCCGTCGTACTTCCAAACGAGCCTCTCCCCTATTTGCATTATCCTTTCACTTTCATCTAACAACTCCTCACCAACGGTACGGAGTTCCTTCATGTTTTCGGTACTCATGGGTGGTGCCGGTGCTGGTATCGGGTCAGGGTACTGGGGCATCGGTTCTTCGTATGGGTTCTCTAGGATTTCCCGAATATATTGGTCATTATCCCAATATGGATCTAGAGGGTCAAGGTTGGGATAGGGTGCTACTGGGTTTTGTATGGGTTCCTCCAGTGGGTAAAGTCTCGATAATTCATATGGTCGTCATTCCATGGGTCGTAGGCTAGAGGGTTTGGTGCTGGGACTCTAGGGTTTTTGTTTGGGTCGAAGGCAGGTACTGGAATCTGGTCTACTGGGTCTGGCTCAATTTCCATAGGTTGAGTGGGAAACAACGGTAGTGGCTGTGGTGCAAGGATTTGTTCTAAATTTGGGTCTGCGGCAGTGGTAGCTAATATGTGAAAATTAGCTAATCTCCTATTGAGTATATCCTGAGTTTGGGCATTCATTTCCCTATTTGCTACTGCTAAGGCCCGCTGTTGCTGTAATTTCCCCACTCTTTTCCTACGCTCGTGTGCTCCCCGACTGAACCATCCTCTCTTTTTGGTAGGGAATGGTTCTTTGAACTGTGCCTTAAATATGAAAATCCCCTCTTCTGTGTCAGCTGAGTACCCCGAGGGGGTAGGCTGGGAAGAAGTTCCTTCATCCTTAGGAGAAATAGATAGTTGACGATAAGCGTCCGATGGTCCTTGATCACTCATACTGTAAACTAACAAATTTTCAAATAACACAAAACAATAAAATATGCACGTAATCTCATAGACAATTTCCTAACATAATAGATAAAATTTTGGTGTCAGCAGAACACTTCTATGGCTGAAATCAATGGTTGTAGCTCTGATACCACCTTCTATCGCAACTCCCAACCCCTGCCCGGGAGGCGGGCGGCCGCGGCCTACTCAGAGATGGTGGTATCGGTGTTTATCATTATTTGGCGGCGGAATTTACATCAGGACCGTAGTTAGGAAATATTTTATCAAAGTAAAACACCACATTTTATAATAATAAATATATTGGGTAAAACCCAAGTTTCCATTACAAACATGTTTATAGGGATAAACCCTAATTTACTGAAATAAAACTTCTTCTTTATTTAGGTAACTTTTATAGCCACTTTTCCAAGCCTTCAGTGCTGTCCAGCTGGCTTCTATTTGGCTGTCACATTTTGTTACCTGAAACACGTTTAAAAACATTTTATCAGCAAGAGATACTGGCGAGTGAATCCCAGTTTAATCAAAACAGGTTTTATCAGTTTACAGCATTGAGGGCGGTCGTCCAATTACATTTGTTTATATTTCTACCTTAATTACCACCCACGGTACTGTCAACCCGACTTGTGGTCATGTTACTACTCACAGTGTAGTAACAAATTTTGTATACAAAACCCCAACATACCGACGATAATTATAGAATACAAATACTCAATCACTGTTAAATATAAATTAAACAATTGAGCTTTTGTAAAAACACTTTACAAAAAGAGGAATTACTCACATTGCTATTTTAGGTTTTTCCCTGTGACTTCCTGATTATAATCTATCAAATTTAAATAATGCACACGCGTTAGTATAATAACCCAAATTTACATTAGTTATACCCTCCCTAAGACAGAAACTCCAACGACTGAGTCAGGTAGAGACTCGACATGCGTTACGGAGCACTAGATCAATCGGGCAGCGTATCTAATACGTAACCGGGGTTAAAATACTTACAACGAGGCAGAGCTTCGCTAATTAGGGGGTATAATACCAGGGAATTTATTTAATTATTCAGAAATTTAGAGAGAGAGAATTGTGATGAACGATTTGTGAACTGAGCCGATCCCATCTATTTATAGGGCTGATCAGCGAGTCTGTCGCGCCTTGTGACAGATGAGGTGGGGCTTACGCGGCCCGCGAGAGACCACGTGTCTCTTATAGGGTTGTCGAGTCAACTCACTAGCTTCGACACGCTGCTGACACGTGGTGGCACCGGGTTAAGCCTGGTGGCCAGGCTGTCGCGCCCCGCGACGGACCACGGGGTATCTGTCGTGCCCCGCGACAAACCATTAAATTTTGTTTTTATTTTATTTTTAATTATATAAAGGTATTTAGGGCCATTTTACGTATATGGAGTGTATTTTATGACGTATAGGGATGTTCTAAATATTTAGGAGGGTTCTTATACTAGGACAAGTGTCCATGAGTGTTTTAGGATGTGATTAGTGTCTTGCTAGGTGACACAAAAGGATTTTTGTATTTTTAGTCCATAGACTTTGAGTTTTGCTGTTTTGGTGATTTTAATCCCTCAATTAAATTTAGGAAGATTTCAAGGTATGTGATACTTAGATTGTTCTGATAATGACGCTAAGTTAAAATTGTAATGTTCGTATTAATGAATATTTAGTACGAAAATTAAAGGCTCTAAATTTTCGCAAGGGTTACAAGTACGTCGCTGATTTGTTGCTAAAAGTCCATATGCAATCTATTGCTAGATTTTGTTAGCTCGCTAAAAGTTTCGTCAATGATCAGTGAACCATCACTAAATTCTTTACCCACACTATGTTTTCTGATGTATCAAGAACGAAATACTACTTTCACTTCGCATACTTTCGTTGCTGGAAGTTTGCTATTTTGTAGTGCTTTTTCTCCGATATGAGAGCTTGAAGTGTAAAGATAATAAGAACTAGTGTTAAGCCCCCCACGCTGCGGTGCAGGAGCATAAAATTGTTTTATTAGTGTTGCGGGAGGGGGTGTAAAAGCATGCTAAGTAACAACCGAATGACCACCAAAACTGAAAAAAAGAAACGTAAAATAAAAACACGAATTTCTAACACCAAATGATCCACGTGACGTAAAACGTAGACGAAGTCAAATTTATACAAACACCTATTAAACAGTCTAAATTCATTTAGCTTTTATTGCAAATATAAAAACATAAGTTTTATTACTAAAATGATAAACCCTAAAGTTACTATGACAAAAAAAACCCTAATAAAAAACAAAAGAGTCACTATTCATTGTTATGTTATGAATTAATATATATATACACACAATAATATAAAGGTAATACTATAAATTATATTTAATAACATTAGTAAATGTGAAGTTTTAATTATTATATAAATACATATATATATATATATGGAGCGCTTAAATGAAAACCACCTCCAGTTGTAAGAACCATTAGAACCACTTTCTAGCAATTAGATCAAGAAGATGGATGGATGAGATTAAAAGTATTTAAAAATAATATTAAGTATTTTTTGTCTTATTATGTCTTTAATATTTTAATCCAAAAGGGTATTTTAGTAAAATTACTCTATTTTGTCTTTTTGTATTTATTGTTTTTTATTACTTTTTTGTATTATTATATTAGTTTTTATTTTTTAAACATAATTTTTTTATTAAAAGCATTTTCAAATTCAGATTTTTTTACAGATTTTTACGTTTTACGTTTTACGTTAAACTTTTTACGTTTTACGTTTTTACGTTAACCTTTTTACGTTTTACGTTTTGTTAGTGCATGCGTCTGTCGACTTCGTCTTGTATCGAGTCTTACATTACAATTGTTAGATCAGGGCGCGTTATACGAGAAATAGGGTAGGTTTTATGAGTATTTGATGTAATTTCGTTTGAACATGACATGTGACACTTTCAAACGAAATAGCTCACCCTATAAATACTAGATGTCTTGATTTCATTTGTAACTTTCCGGTCAGTGTAACGAAGTGCTGTCGAAGTGTTGTCAGGCTGTAAATCGCATCAAAATCAATCATACAACAGTTTATAGTGTAAATCTAGCTGAATTGACCTCTACAAGTCTGTTTCCACCTTTCGTGTAGAGATAAACTCTTCTGATCGACTCGTTCGGGTCTGAAAACGATCCTACAAGTGGTATCAGAGCTTAGGAGGAAGAGTACATACCATTTCAGCTTGAAAATCTGTTTTCTACACCTTCTTTCACAATTGAACAAGTTTTTACGGTTAAACTTGGACAATTTTCAAATATCATGTGCGCAACACTGTTTTAACAAACCCTAGAAAGTTTCAGAACTAAAATCGACCATTTGCTTGACCAATTGAACCAAAAACAGATCGATTATGATGATGTCAGCAGCCCTTCAAACGAAATCAGAGGCTTAATTCCGTTTGAAACTGACTTATTCCGTTTGAGATTCGTTATTTCGTTTGAAAGTTCCTTCATATTTCGCTTGAAGGTGGTAGTGTTTGTTCAAACGAGATTAGGGTATTCTGTTTGAGTGAGATTCCGTTTCAAAGTTCACGTGAACACATTTGATCGGTCCAATCAGTTGTCTGATGTGCATGTGAAAGTGTCCATTGCTATCGGTCCAATCTTGTTAGTTTGACTATTGATATTGTCAGAATAGTGGAATTTGAGGCCCAATCACAATATATGATCAAGTCTTAAAGTGCGGCCCAACAGGAGTGAATTGAGTTTTTAATAGTTGTCGGCCAGAATTGATCCAACCCATGTGCTGAATATAGTGGCCCTATCAAATTGAAGACATAACTGATATTGTCGACCCATTAAAGATAAATTGTTGCATGTGACTTAAAGTCTTGAGGCCCAATCATATCGGTTTGCATTATGTAAACAGTGATACAGCTTGTTTGAACCAGTAATATCGTTTGAAGAATTTGGGTGATATCGTTTGAAGCTGCAATTTCGTTTCAAGACTGCAATTCTGTTTGAAGTTCCAAACGAAATTAGGGATTTCGTTTGAGGATAGCTATTTCGTTTGAGAAGGGTTATCTTGTTTGAGAGGAAATTTAGTTTGAGACTGGTATTCCATTTAAAACAATTTGTTTGTGAACATTTGAAAATCAAATCATGAGTGAAGAGTTCTATAACGCGTTTGCTACATCCCCGACTAGTCCAACAGTCATTACTCAAAATATGAACATGGAAAATGAGACTGGAACTACGCAAAAGCCCCCGAAGTTAATGAGCATTGAAGAGTATTACGGTTGGAAAGATCGATTTGAAAACTGGGTTCAAGCTAATCATTTGAGATCTTGGGAGTGTATTTTGAAGAAGTATGTTCTACCACGTACTGATCTGCAAGTTGAGAAAGAAATCTCTGAATTCAATGACAAAGAACGAGACATGTACAAAGCTGAAAAGATGATGATTAGTCTACTTCAGCAAGCTATTAAAGAAGACATCTCTGTATTGCTTCAACATGACAAAACTTCAAAATCAATTTGGGATGCTCTTAAAATTAAATTTGAGGGAAGTGAGAAGATGATCAAAAGTAAAAAGGCACTGCTTAAGAAAGAATTTGATCTATTCACAAGTCTGCCAGGGGAAGATACAAAGAAACTGATTGAAAGATACTGCCACTTAGTTCGTTCCATGTCGTTGTTAAGCATAACCAAAGATCGTGAAGAATGGGTTGACAAATTAGCTGATGCTTTACCTCCAAAAGAGTGGGGTACATTTTTGATGATCTTAAAGAACACCGGAGTTTATGATGGTTTAACAATATCTCAGTTCATCGAGAAGATTGAAGGTCAAGATCTTGAATAGCAAAAGATTGCAAGGATGAATAATCCAAGTGGTCAACAAGATGTGAAGATGTATTACAAAGGCAGTGTTCAAGAGATTGAAAGGAGTCCTAAAATTCAAACTGCTTTTAGTGCTGGAGACTTATCTGGAAATGTTGAACAAAATCCAAACAGCAGCAGTGGATTTTCTTCATATCCGAATGTTAATCCGAAGAGTTCAACTTCAAGTTTTCATTCTCAAAGCTCAAAAAGTGGAAATGGTTGTGTGATGCAGTGCAACATTGCATTGAATCTTCCAGATGGTCAAAGTTTTTCTGAAGAAATTGCAAAGGATCACATGGCGTTACTTGCAACTGTGCTACAATCTTATGAAGGTTTGGTTGCAGGGAGGATCGGAAATCCAATGCTGACGAAAGAGGATTACGATCAGATAGACGCTGAAGAGATGGAGCTCATGGACATCAAATGGTGTTTAGCTAGTGTCTTGAGGAGAGCAGAAAAGTTTAAAATGATCACAGGGAGAAATGATTTTCTGGATGCACATGTGTCTACTTTAGGTTTTGATAAATCTAAAGTTACTTGTTTTCGATGCAGGGAGAAAGGTCATTTCAAAAGAGAGTGCAAAAATCAAGAGGCTAGTGGAGCAAAGAATCCTTTTGGAAAAGATGATTACTATCGAAAAGCCATATATCAACAAGTTGCTCATCAACCATATCAACAAAAAGAAACACAAACTGCTCATGGAAAAATGATTGAAGATGCAAATAGGAAAGCTTATTCTGGCATTATTAATCAAGATGATGAGAAAATGGCTCCAGGTTTCAATTGGAACAAATACATATCAGCTGATAGTAAAGCATGTTTAATAAATCAAGATGATGAAAAATTACCTGAAGGCTTCAGCTGGGATCAGTTTGCGGATGAGAATGGGAATTTTAAAGCTTTTATTGCAAAGATAGTTCAAGAACCTGATTTGTTTACTGAATGGATGAAAGCGATTGGTGTTCATGAGAAGAATCAAGAAGAAGAATCTGTTTCATCCGATGAAAGTTCAAAAGAAGCAACTGTTGTTGATCAAACATCATCTGATTCTGGTTCTTCAGATGATGGTTCGGAAAAGACATTAGATTTTGATTAAACACCTTCTGATTCTGATTCTTCAGATGATAGTTCTGAGAAGAAAATAGATTTTGATCAATCACCGACTGATGACAGTGGTGATGATGAGGAAGAACGACATATTAATGTTGCAAAAGCTCATCTATCTCCTGAAAGTTTTCAATTCTATTATGCAGATCGCTTGGAGAAGCTGAAGAATGAAAGTGTTGATAAAAAAGAAGAGACTGTTCAAAATGAAGAAGTTAAAGCTGAGAAGGTGATTGAAGATGAACCAGTGATTGAGGTTGAGAAAGTCATCGAAGTTGAAAAGATTGTGGAAGTCATCAAACCTTGCTTGAAGTGTTTAGAATCTTGCAAGAAATGTGCAGAAAAAGATGAGAAATTGGTTGAGTTTGAAAAGATGAAAGAACAATTGTTGTTCAATCTCAACTACGTGAAAGAGTCGTATGATGTGCTAAACAGAACAGTAACTGGTCTTCAAAAGACTAATTCAGAAAGAGAAGATGCATTGACTATGATGAATTCTGTGATGATGACAAAGCAGAAGGCAATTAATCATTACATCGAAGAATGTGCAAAGTTGCAGCAAGAGTTGGAGACTGAGAAAATTGAGAATGAGAGAATCAGACGTTTATTACAGAGTTATTCTAGTTCTGATTATCTTATTGATAGAATTTATCCAACTGTTGCAGGTTTTGAAGCATTTAAAGATGATGAGAAGCCAAAGAAGAAGGATACTGGTAAGAAACAGAGTGTTAGTTATAACAAATGTCCGCCTCCGATTTGGGAAGGGTATTCGCCTAGAAAACCGAATGAGGAGAAAGTCGAAAAAGCAGTCAATATAAAGTTAAAGTCCGATATAACTGATGAATTACCAGAAAACATTGACGTCATTTTTACATCGTCTGACACTGATCATGTGTCGAGTTAATAAAAAAGGTGGTCGATCAGGTGTTGGATACAGATGAGGAGTCGGAGTTAAAGTCTAAGTCAAAGTCCGAGTCTGGATATTCAAGTTCGCCAGTCAAAAGTCCGAGTTCGTCGGTCAACAGTTCAAAGTCGTCGGTTAAACGGGTTTACAATAAAGAATTCCTGTTATCAAAATCTAATTTGAATGACGAAGCAATCAAAGTGGCATATACATTGATTGATTCAGACAAATTATATTCTGATGAGGAATTTCCAATAAGAAGTGTTAATTTTGAAAAAATCAAAAAGGTTTTCAAAATGACAGAAATTAATATTTCTGAAATAAAAGATGTAAATCTTACTGAAAAACCTAAAAAATACACTTCAAGAGTTCAACAGTGGTTAAACAAGAAAAAGGGTTACGGTTCTGGTTCTGGTTTTCAAAAGAAACCAAACCATAATGGTAATTTCAAAAAGAAAGGTCTTGGATTTATTCCACCTGAAAATTATAAAAATGAAAAATATGTTCGAGATTTTAAATCAAAAATGAATTTTGTTTCAGGAGGAAGTGCAGAAGAAGAACAGAAGAAACCTTTCTGGAGACAATCAAACCAGGAGTTTCTTGCTGAGAAGAAGAGAATAGGAACTGGAGTTTTTCACAGAAAAGAGACTAGAACTTGTTTCAAGTGCAATGAAGCTGGTCACATTGCATGGAACGGTTCTCAAGCATCAAAGACAAAACAGGAAGTTTCTGAGAAACTCAAAGGAAAAGCTGTTGAGAAAAATGAGCCACCAACGTAAAAATTTAAAATTTTTGAAAACTCAACATATGAAGTTGGTGAATGCTCAAAGACTCATTTTTACAGGAGAAGTGTGAATCCTGATAAACAAAAGTGGATTGTTAAGAACTCTAAGGTAAAATCTGGCGATGAATCTGATTCCACAAAATCAGAAGAGCCACAAATTGAGATAAAACTGGAAACATCAGTACCTCTAATGGATAATGTTCATTTTCCATCATTGAAGGCTGAGAATTTTAAATTAAAGGTTGGGAAAGTTGATATCTCAAATCAGTTCTATTCCGAGAAGAAAGAATTTGATGTTGAGAAAGCTTTTAATGGAAACGTTAAAAAGATTTTTGGGAAAATGGTGGATGGTAAAGTGCAAGGGGTAAAAGAGTTTTAAGAAACAAAGAAGGCATCTTACACCCCAAGTGCAGGTGAGGAAGAAACATCCAAGTTTGGTGAAGCTTGGATGGCAGTCTTTCACAAGTAAAATCTGGACTTGCCGGAGCTCCCAGGTTGGTAAGAGTGGAGCAGGAATTGGCATCATTCTTGAAAGTTTTGGTTGGTAAATCTACAGGTGATATCATTATTTTGTTATATTTTGATATACAAGTGGTTTGAGTTGATAAGTGAACCTGCTAGTGATTGAGAAGGTTTTCACTGACAAGTGGTAAATCAAGGACATTAAGTTGTACTTGCATTTTCCTACAAGTGGTTGAAAAACAATGTGATGAATCAAACCCCTAACCTACAAATGGTTTTATAAAATCAATCAACACAACTTATTTTCCGGAAAAACCATCTGATTAAAACAAACTTAAGTGTTTTGAAATCAATGGGAAAATAGTTTGTTGTGAGGGGGAGTTCTGATTGTTTATGCCAAGTGGATGGCGAATTGAAGCGATTCGATATCGGTTGTCACATTTATTGTATAGTTTGTTTTCAAATTTCCTTAAATGTGTTTGCATTTTAGGGGGAGTAGAAATTTCAGAAAATCCAAAAACATTTGAAAATTTAAAAAAATCAAAAACATGATAAAATGAAAAATGAGTTTTGTGTCAAAGAAGAGGAAATGATAGTACATCAGTGGACGATCACAGCATGCTAAAGAAATGGAAAGTTAAAATGTGATAAACGGTCTCACTGATGATGTGCCAGTAGGTTTTTGCACATTTAGTAGATTGTGACAAGATATAAATCTAAATTCAAACTTGCTTATATCGTGGGGAAACATCTCTTGGATATATGGGTAACCCCTGAAATCTTGTTTGAAAGGTCCCTCTTTCTGAGATACTAGGTCTTTATACTCAGTGATATCTGGGGTATTATCCCGGGACTTCTGATAATGCGGAAGCAATGGCCTAGTCCCCGGATAATACTTTCCGCTTGCTTGAAATATAGCGCCGCCCTCAGTAGAAAATGATAGACAATAAAATTGCTAATCAATGCTGTTGAAGAAAAGATCCTCTAAAGGGGACACACCAAAAGTCGAACCGTCATCTCTCTGCTGAACGGAAGTTCTGACCTGAGCTCTCACGGTTTCGCATCTAACCTTTTACAGATATCATCTGTGGTATAGTCACCTGTAAGACTGAATATTGGGATCTGGATACGGGAGTATATTCTGAGGTGGGACACATGATTAAGTTTAAGTTCTAAGACATTAATCTCATATCTCGGATCAATTGAACTTTGTGTGAAAATTTAAGTGGATCAGTATACTGACAATCTAAGTGAATCGTTTAGAACTTAAAATGTTTAAAGCTTAACGGTGTTGGTGATTTGTCTCATATACTGATATGATCCTCTTACACAAACTCACAAAAATATTGTCTGTAAATATTTCTTTATTGCATTTCATTTACTTTCAAATATTTCAAAAAGATTTTAAGTGTGTTTTAGATTAAATTTTGAAAAATTCAAAAAGATTTTCGACAACTGATGTTGGAGAGCTGATTTTCAAAATTCCAAGTGCTAAACATGATGAGCATGTGGTGAGGGGGAGTGTGTGTTTAAATGAGAAAATATTTTGAATAAATCTACATGTGATTCATCAGAAATTATTATTGATAAATCATTCTGGATGTTTTTTAAGGACGTTTGAATAGATAAATTCGTAAATTGTTAAATTTGTGAAATTTACTTTTGGATAGAGAATGTGCAGATCTCTGTGAAAGAGAGCCAGGTTTCGATACCTGAGGATGTTGTGATTTCAAAAAAGCCAGGCTGCGATGCCAGCAAATCGAAAGGGGGAGTCTGAAGACATCCGAGTAGATAAGATTGTTCGAGGAGAAATCTGTAGATGCTAAAGAGAAGAAATAGATAAAGATTTGAGGATACTTATAGTGTCGGATACTTCAAAGAGTTCGAGAGGACTGATAAAGACTGAAGAAGTTAAAGACTCGTCAACATTCGAGGGGGAGTCTGTTAGTGCATGCATCTGTCGACTTCGTCTTGTATCGAGTCTTACATTACAATTGTTAGATCAGGGCGCGTTATACGAGAAATAGGGTAGGTTTTATGAGTATTTGATGTAATTTCGTTTGAACATGACATGTGACACTTTCAAACGAAATAGCTCACCCTATAAATACTAGATGTCTTGATTTCATTTGTAACTTTCCGGTCAGTGTAACGAAGTGCTGCCGAAGTGTTGTCAGGCTGTAAATCGCATCAAAATCAATCATACAACAGTTTATAGTGTAAATCTAGCTGAATTGACCTCTACAAGTCTGTTTCCACCTTTCGTGTAGAGATAAACTCTTCTGATCGACTCGTTCGGGTCTAAAAACGATCCTACACGTTTTACGTTAAACTTTTTACGTTTTACGTTAAACTTTTTACGTTTTACGTTAAAAACTTTACGTTTTACGTTAAACTTTTTACATTTTACGTTTTACGTTTTATGTTAAGCTTTTTACGTTTTACGTAAAACTTTTTACGATTTACGTTTTTACGTTGTATGTTAAACTTTTTACGTTTTATGTTAAACTTTTTACGTTTTACGTTTTTACGTTATACGTTAAAAAGTTTACGGTTTAACTTTTTTTTTTTTACAAAAACTTTTTTACGCAAAAACGAACGCACCCAGAAATCGCAAAATCGGGAGGTGTCTCAGATAGATTGTTATCATCATCGACTGGGGGAAAAAATAAAAAACCAATAACATCAAAACAATATGTATCTAAAAAAAACGGGGCTTGGCACAGATTTTCCGATAATCAAATGGCTGCAAAAGTGGGGTTGCAGGTTAAAAAACCTACCCTCCACCGTCCTTGCCGCGCCATAGTCATCAAAAGCTACGGTTTTTTTTTTTTTTTTGCATCATCGCCGCCCAAAATCAAAAACAGAAATCAAAACCCACAGATTTAAAATACAAATAAAAAACAGAAATAAAAAAGAACACATCAGATTCAAGAACACACCACATCATCAGATTCAAAAAACCATCAGATTCAAAAAACATCAGCTTCAAAAAACCATCAGATTCAAGAACACACCACCATCAGATCAAACCCCAAAACATACCGGAGGTCTGCCGGAGCTACATCGTTCACCACCATCAGATCAAACTCCCAAAACATACCGGAGGTCTCACAATCACCAACGGATTTGATTTGATTTGATTTTCAGATATAGATGAGAGGGAGGGAGCAATGGCGGCGGTGTCAGAACCCTAGCTGCCGTCGTTTGAGATGAGGGTCCATTAACGCAGGAAAAATGACAGATCTGAAAACGGGATACGTGCTGCCGACCATCCGTCGTTTTGTTTAGGGTTTGATGATGGGTTTGGTCTGTGTTTGGAGAAGGTTTCATGAAGCAGGTGGGCGGTGTCGGATTTGCAGGTGGGGTTTGTACCCACCGCCATCTTCCGTTGCTGGTGGGGTGTGTGGGGGGTCGGAGTTGCAGGTGTGGTTTGTTCCCACCGCCGTCTTCTGTTGCCGACCAACAACCTCCCACCACCGTCTTCCACCGCCGACCAAACCACCTCTCACCCACTGATCAACGATCTTTTTTGTTCCTTGATTTGGGTATGAAACAGAGAGAGATGAGGGAAGATGATAAGAGAGAGATGATGAGAGATGATGTTTTATTTTCAAAGAAAGAGATGGTCTGCAACATTAAAAGAAAGACAAAGGAGAGAGAGGAAGGATTTGACATTTGTCGTAAATAACCATTATACCCTTTATGTTGGCATAATCTGATTGGTTAAGAGTGGTTCTCGCGGTTCTTACAACTGGAGGTGGTTTTCATTTTAGCGCTCCCCTATATATATATATATATATATATATATATATAGGGTAGGGTTCTATAGTGAACACTAGGTTGAGAGTGAACTGTGTGAACTAATCTGGGCCATTAGATTACATCATCTAGAGATTTTTAACAATGGCAATATTGTAATTATAATGTTGTAACTTCCCTTTAAAATAAATGACATAAGGGTATTTGCGTCGTTTGTAAATTGCATTTGTTAAACAATATAATAAAAATCCATAAAATCTCGCTAGTTTCCGTATATACAACATACACAGCTGTTAGTGTATACATATATGTACAGTCTCGCTAGTATCAGTTTATACAAGATACACATATGTTAGTTTATACCCATGTATACAGTCTCGCAAACTATCAGTTTATACGAGATAGACATGTGTAAGTTTATACACATGTGTACAAACTTTTATACATCTGTGTATTATATTTAGAAATGGTTACATATGTGTATATTAACAACATATAGTATATTATACATGCACACGAGTAGATTTATATAAAAAATATGAAATTAATGAAAACGAAACAAGTCACATGTATGCAAAAATAAATAACTTCATCACATATTCAAAAAAAAAAAAAGTTAATGCCCAAAAATAATTACAATTTCAATCTCAGAGAAATTTTTCAATATTTATTGAAAATTATAAAAAGTTAAAAACTATATATTATCATATCTATATATACGGATAATAAAAGAAAAACAATATTTAAGTTAAAATTAAAACAAAATCTATGGATAATGAAATGAGTGCTACGAATATTTGGAAATTAAATAATTTGTAAATAGAATATTTCCAAAAAAACATTTGAAAAAAATAATAGTTTTATCTTTATCATTTTCTTGAGTGATAAGAATACTTGCAATACTCATTAATCAACTTCAACATATGAGTTGAAGATGTAGAATGATGTCGTAATCCATGATGGTCTACCAAAATTTAAAGTCCTTCAATTTCTTATAATTAAAATAATGGAGAAATAATTAAAAATGAGAGAGAGAGTTAAGAGATGAGAAAATTAAGGGATTTTAATTAAACATACTTGGCTAATGTCAATCTTACCCTTTCAATTTAAAAAAAATGATCAAGGGCCAAGATTAGTTCACTTAGTTCACTCTTAAGAAGTTGTTTACTCTTGAACCAAATCCTATATATATATATATATATATGAGGGAGGATCATTTGAGAAGGAAATTTAATTAATAAGAAAAAGAAAAATGATACACCTCGTAATTTAATCTATGCATACTAAAATTTATCCTACGCTTTTATTCTACTCACCTAGTAATTTATCCTACACTCTAAATTTTTTTGTTTGAATAAATATATTTTTTGAAAATTAGTTACAAATTTAATGTATTTAGCTATTAAAGAGGAAAATTACAAATTAATGATCTATGTAAGTTTACAAATATACCATTACAATAACATTAAATACAAATATAAAATAAAATGAAGCATTATTATTGGTTATTGGTTGATTTTTTCTTATTTCTTTTTCACAAAGAATTTGTTTTATTTAAACTCTCCACTATAGACCACTATCTGAATACCAATATACCCTTACAATAACATTAAATACAAATATTAAATAAAATAAAATGAAGCATTATTATTGGTTATTGGTTGATTTTTTCTTTTCACTTTTTACAAAGAATTTGTTGTTATTTGAACCCTCTACTATACACCACTATATGATATAATCGTTTTTATATCCTCATAATATTTGCATATTTTAGTTAAGGACGTATACAGCTCGTTTAATATAATAAATTTTCAGCTCGAATCAAGTAATCTTACATATGCAAGTTCAGCATGTACTAGACTCGTTTATCAATAATTATTACTCAACTATTTTTTAAATATTATTTCCATAATATAAATTAGCAACACATTGTTGCATTGTGTTGTTGTACCCTAAGCATGGGGTGTTTTTCAAAAACATTTTGTGATTTTTCACTTTTAACCCAAAGGTTTTCATGTTTTGTATTTTAACCCTCTTAATTTGTTTTCTTTTAACACAAAACTTTTCATCTTTTGTAATTATTAGGAAACTTTATTTGTAAGTATTGAAGAAAATCACAATCAACTGGATCTATGAAGAGATCACAGTCCTGAAGATCACGAACTAGAAAAAGAAGATCAGATGGGACAACTGGAATGCATAGCATCTACTTCAAAGAATCACAAAGTTGATCAAGTGCAGAATTGGATTATCAGAAAAGGTCATTTCTGATGGATCTGATGATATTTCTGATGAAATATCATCAGTTTCTGACGATTCTGATCATCAGGATTTTTCTGATGATTTGTTCATCAGAATTTCTGATGAAGTGGTTTATCAGAATTCTGATGAAATACCCCACTTGTCTGAAATTGGCTCTGTCCTGCCACACTTACCGAAGCAAGTTAACATTAATTGATATCATGATGAAAAAGGCTACTTGAACGTAGGATTCAATGAATATGTCAATTGGGCATTTTTCGCAGGACTTATTGCATGAATAAACTTTTGTTTATTCATGCACCCAGCCTTCTATAAATAGAAGGCTCAACCAGGAGAAGCAAAGTGAGTTTGAAGCTTATCATTCATACATACATCAAAACTCCATTGCCCTCTCACCCACAGAATTCAAGATTCGTTTGTACTAGATAATAATCTTACAATCACCTTGTAAACCTTTTTGTTTCAAAGTGATATAAACTTGATAATTCTGTAGGTCTTGTTTCTTGAAAGTTTGATTTCCATTTCCGCACATCTTTTTTCACATCTACTGAAATCACTTGCCATATTACGAGAAAAGAAGTTGTTTTAAGGCCATACTGGGTCCAACAATTGGTATCAGAGCAGATTGAATAAACTATTTTCAAACGATCAATCGCTCATCTTCTTTTCTCTAAATATGGCCAGCTTTCAATCCTGGAATAATGCTTTTAACATTGGTTCTATGTCCAAACCTTCGACTCTGGTCAAAGAGGAATACCCTCAATGGAAAATCAGGATGGTCAATTTCCTTAATGGTCATGACCGAGCTCTGTTTCAATCCATTGAAAGGGGTCCACATACACCAATGACTGATATACCTGCTATTCCAGCAACTGACCAATCACCAGCTATCCCTGCCTCCCGCGCTCCCAAAAGTGAAATAAACTGGAGTGCGGAAGACAAGGATCTGGTGGCTGGGGATGAAAGGGCAAAGTCACTTTTAATAATGGCCATCCCCAATGACATATTTTCACAAGTTGATGCATGTGCATCAGCTAAGGAAATATGGGATCAGTTGGAAAACCTTTGTGAAGGAGGAGAAAGGATGAGAAGAAACAAGAGAACAAATAATGTCTCATCTTATGAAAGGTTTAAAAGTTTGCCAAATGAAAGGTTGAATGATACATATCAAAGATTTACAAAACTTTTAAACGAGCTAAATAAATTTGGTATAACAAAGTCAAACGATGAAAGAAACATAAAATTTCTTGATGCCCTTCCTAGAGAATGGAGAAGTCTAACCATGACTTTATCATCAACCTTAGAACTAGGAAACATGAGTCTTCATGACTTATACAGTATCTTGATCCCCAGAGAGGAAGAAATATTTGAAGAAACCATTCAAAGAGGGGGATCTTTAGCTCTTATCTCAAACTCACAAAGATCAACAACAACCAATGATCCATAACCATCAAACAGCCAAAATCTTGAAACTTCTGATGCAACATCAGACTTTTCAGCTTTTGCTGAAGCAATAGCACTGCTCACCAAAACATTTGAGCAGAGGTTGAGGGGAGGAAGCAAGAGATACCAGAGGAGTGACAAAGGAAGGATGGATGGAAGATCTAAAGAAGAGGTTAGATCTAAGGATAAAGGGAAGGCCGAAGTTGTGTGTTACAAGTGCAAGCAGAGAGGTCATTATGCATCAGAATGCAAGACCAAAAAGCTGAAGGATGTTGCCTATTATGAGAAAAAGCTTGAAGAAGCAAAGAAGCAGCAACAAGTAAGCTTAATTGCTGGAACAGATACATGGTTATCTGATGATTCTTCTGATGATGAAGAAGAAGAATTGGCAAATTTCTGCCTGACGGCACTTTCTGAAGGACTACCAGAAACGTCAGAACAAAAGGTAAATTTAGACAATCTTGATCTTGAACACAAGCTAAATAAGCTCATGTCAGATTTTCTAAATCTGCAAGAAAAACATCAATCAGATATTAGAAAATCTGATGAGTTGCAAAGGACTTTAAATAAAATCATTCTTGAAAACCAACTTCTTATAGATGATAGTTTAGATCAAAGAGCAAAAATTGAGTTTTATGAAAATGAAAGAAAAGATCTTTACAAGAAAATCAATGACAAAGAAATCAATGTAAGAGGTTTTCAACAGGCCAAAGAGTTCATAAATTTTATTGAGTCCACACCAAAGAACAAAGGAGATGGTTTAGGTTATACAAGTTCTACAAGATCAAATAGAAATAAACCCACTATCTTTGTAAAAGCAACTCATCAGAATTCTGATAAATTTACATCAGAATCTGAATCTGAATCTTGCAAAACAACCTGTTCTGAATACTCTTTTGAAAAACCAAACTTCAAAACAAACAATAGTGAATGCAGTCAAAAATCTGTAAAAACTCCAGAAGCAGTTCACTCATCTTTTCAAAATTATCCACTCATTCCAGAGGAAATATGTAACACCCCAACCCAGAAGGGCTGACGTGTCACAATAACAATATCATAAACAAAAGCCATAATTCCATTTATTTATTTGACAAGGATACAATCACACGACTACTAAACTTAAGTTTAATATATAAGCGGACACATTCGATTTGATTAACTAATATCTTCAGATTTAGTCCTATACTTTAATCTTCTCTCTTTCCCCCGCCCGAAGTAACCTGTGAACCTGTATATACAAAAATAAATTTACGGAATGAGCCAAATGCTCAGTACGGAATAATAGGCTCAAATAACAAGTAACGATTTATAGGAAATGTTATACGGATGAAACTTTAAAACGATATGATGCAAGTAACGTAATTTCATAATCATATCATACGGATGTACCCATGAGCCAAACTTAAAACGTGACAATACACAGGTAGCTACTCCTGCATAATTATCACACGAGATGGCGAGTTGGCATACCCGCTACCCACCTCCTTAACTTAAACCCTAGGATCGATCCATACGCCTCCTAATAGCCTTATGTACCACACTTGTACTTAAGAGACGCCGTGAACTGATCTCTCCGTCACGGATGGAGCACATGATGTCGATGCCGCAACATCATGCTCATGGGACACTCCACGAGAAGCGACACTCAGGGTATCAGAGTACAAAGAGGCTTATTCACATAACTTATCGTAACATATTTTCATAACATATATTGGAACATGCGATAATGAGTATAACTTAACATAATACTATCGCATGACATGAAAGCGAAATCCAAGGTTATGATTAGAATAGGAATCCAACGGACTGTCAAATGAATCGATAATCAAAGACGTGAGGAGTATTGAAAGATATAGTAATTTAATGGTTTTATAACAATCTGAATATGAAGCAATAAGGAGTGGGGTAAGGATCCGTACCTTAAAAATTCCAAAGTGATGCTACCTTGTGATAATATTTCAGATTTATACAGGCAGAGTTTAGACTACTGATTAGTCTTTTAACCTAATTTAAATAACATGCGCACAACTAGGTTAGTAACTTAATACAGCATTTACGATAACTCACGAGATTAAAATCCTCACAACGAATGACAAAGTGCGATACTTAAACATCCATCGGATTCACAATTAATGACAAAGTAAAATCACTTAAACATCCATCGGATTCACAACGAATGACAAAGTGTAAACACTTAAACATCCATCGGAATCACAACTAATGACAAAGTGAAATTACTTAAACATCCATCGGAATCACGACTAATGACAAAGCATAACCCAAATTTGAGCAGCACTTAAACATCCATTGGATTGATTTCAATCAATCGGACATTGAATCGTATCAGCGATCGAGTTATTACCCTGATTGCAGCAGCGTTTCGTGATCGTGTGTGTGTTAATTGTAGTATTCAGACGATAACTCGACGTACAATTGAAATTTTAACGTCGTTTTTGTGCCCAGAATCAAGTGCCAATGTCCTCTATTTATACCCAATTTTTGTCATCCCTTGCGCACCGTAACACTATAACCCTTACGGTGCGGAAGGGTTATTTTTTTCTAAATTGTTGCCACGTGTGTTTGAAGTGCAGATGAGTCGATGAAATGATTAAATTCGATTTTTATAATAAGTTATAAGGATAATCGTTGAGTAGGGAATACCCCCCTTAGTTTTAGGGGCCCTGATCCTGATTCTGATTGTTATGAAAATTTTAGGTTTTGCGTAGAACCAATTGGGTGTCTCAATTAGGGTTTCCTATTGGTTAATTTAATAAAATAATTAAGACTTTTAATGAGGGTCGTTAAATTATTAGTTTATTATTCTTTTATTTCTAAAATAATGATTTTAAATTTATGGTTATTACAACTATTACCCCCTTAAAAGAAATTTCGTCCTCGAAATTTTTCAAATAAGAATATAACATATCGCATAAGTAACGGAAACGGAACTTTCATAGCAGAGTTACTAACTTATATAACAAGAATCTCCTAAACATACGTGTGTATCTGAAATTCATAATTACGTTCATGACAATAATTGTCAATTACCTTACCACAATGTCCTAATGGTTCTTCTACTACGTGTCTTAATAACATATTTAATCATGCAGAAAATCAACATAGACTTATAGATAACAAGAGTGACTATTGGTACTGATATTTCCTACATAATTATGCTTAATCATAACTAAGATATAGTCATATAAGGCAAAGCATGAATGACCATAAACAGAAACAAATGAACATAGATCAAAGAGCAAGGTTTACCGTGACCTCGACTAAAATTCTATTGCTAGAATAGATTAGGGTATAGAGAGCGAATTGATTCTTCAGATTCCCATGTTGCTTCGCGTTCAGAGTGATTTTTCCAGAGGACTTTAACAAACGTAATTACTTTCCTACGCATAACCCTTTCTTGTCGATCTAAGATGGCTTCTGGTTCCTCTTCGTAGGACAAATCTTCGTGAATTGTAAGTAACGGATAACTAATGACATGGAGTGGATGATAATTATATCCTCTTAACGAGGAGACATGAAAAACGTTATGAACGTGCGAGAGATGAGGCGGTAGAGCTAGTCGATACGATACTTCTCCAATTCTTTCAAGGATTTCAAATGGACCAATGAAACGAGGACTAAGCTTCCCTTTAATTCCAAATCTACGAACGCCACGCCAAGGTGATACCTTTAAGAATACGTGGTCACCAATTTTAAATTCAAGTGGTCGTCTATCTTGATCTGCATAGCTCTTTTGTCTGCTCTGAGCTTCTTTCAGTTTTTCTCGTGCCATAGTGACGTTTTCATTTGTAATCTGAACTAGTTCTGGCCCTTCAATAATCCTTTCTCCAACTTCATCCCAACAGATCGGTGCACGACATTTCCGACCGTATAATAGCTCAAAAGGTGCCATGCCAATACTTGCTTGCCAACTATTGTTGTAAGCGAATTCAACAAGGCATAGATATTCATCCCAGTTTCCAGACCATTCAAGTGCACATGCTCGGAGCATGTCTTCCAAGGTTTGGATCGTACGTTCTGACTGCCCATCTGTTTGTGGGTGGAAAGCCATACTAAACTTCAGGCGTGTACCCCAAGCTGCCTGAAAACCTTTCCAAAATCGTGAGGTGAAACGTGGGTCTCTATCGGAAACAATGGAAGATGGTGTGCCATGGAGTCGAATAATTTCTTGAAGAAATATTTCGGATAACTTATTAACCGAAAATCCTTGCTGAATCGGTAGAAAATGTGCTGACTTTGACAATCTATCGACAACAACCCATACAACATCATTCTTCTTGAATGTCTTAGGCAAACCGGTAACAAAATCCATTGTGATCTCATCCCACTTCCATACGGGAATATCTAATGGCTGCAACAGACCGCTTGCTCGTTTGTGTTCAATTTTCACTTGTTGGCAAGTGAGGCATTTACTTACGTATCGAGCAACGTCTTCCTTCATGCCATTCCACCAGAAGTTTTGTCTTAAGTCTCGATACATCTTGGTAGATCCTGGGTGAATTGAAAATGGTGAGCTGTGAGCTTCGGCTAACAATGACTCACGAAGGGTGGAGTCATCGGGTACACAAAGTCTTTTACCGCACCAAATCACCCCATGATGGTCTATACGAAATTCAGATTGCTTACCCAACTCAAGATTTTGCACAATTGCCCAAAGTTCTCCATCTTGCTTTTGTGCATCTTTGATCCGTGATATGAGGTCGGGTTCAATCTGCATTCTAGCTAGATATCCATCAGATTTACTAACCTGAAGCCAAATGTTCATCCTTTCGAGATCCCTCCTAATATGAGGTTGAATTTGTAAGCAAGATATAGTCCCGGAATTCTTTCGGCTCAACGCGTCAGCTACAACATTGGCTTTGCCTGGATGGTATTGAATATTTGCGTCGTAATCTTTTAAAAGTTCTAGCCACCTTCTTTGCCTCATATTTAGCTCTTTCTGGGTGAATATGTACTTGAGGCTCTTGTGGTCAGTAAAGATGTCACAACTCTCACCATACAGATAGTGTCGCCAAATCTTAAGTGCAAAGACGACTGCGGCTAGTTCTAAATCATGTGTAGGGTAGTTAACTTCATAAGGCTTCAACTGACGGGAGGCATAAGCGATAACCTTCCCATGTTGCATTAGCTCACAACCTAATCCTTTCTTTGAGGCATCACTATAGACTTGGTAACCTCCTGATCCAGAAGGGAGAGCGAGTATTGGGGAGGATACGAGTCGTTTCTTTAATTCTTCAAAGCTTTTCTCTTGTTCCTCATTCCATGCGTACTTCACTCCTTTCCTTAGGAGTTTTGTGAGTGGTAAAGCAATGACCGAGAATCTTTCAACAAATCTTCGGTAGTAGCCAGCAAGACCCAAGAAACTTCGTATTTCGGTAACAGAAGTGGGTCTTGGCCATTTTGTAATAGCTTCAACCTTTGTTGGGTCTACCATAATTCCCTCTGCTGATATGATATGACCTAGAAATGCCACTTGGCTAAGCCAAAAGTCACATTTGGAAAACTTTGCGTACAACTTCTCATGTCGCAAAATTCCAAGTACTGCATGTAGATGTGCTTCATGCTCTTTACGACTCTTAGAATACACCAGAATGTCATCGATAAAAACAATAACGAATTTATCTAGGAATTTGTGAAATACGCGATTCATCAAATCCATGAAGACTGCTGGTGCGTTAGTTAGCCCAAAGGGCATAACCAAGAATTCGTAATGACCATAACGAGTACGAAAGGCGGGCTTGGGAACATCATCATTCTTGATCTTTAGCTGATGATACCCGGATCTTAGGTCGATTTTTGAGAAGAACTGAGCCCCCTGAAGTTGATCAAAGAGATCATCAATGCGAGGCAGAGGATACTGATTACGAATAGTAATCTTGTTCAGCTCTCGGTAGTCAATGCATAAACGCATACTACCGTCTTTCTTCTTCACAAATAAGACCGGAAACACTGGGTCTTATGAATCCTAGATCTAACAATTCTTGCAATTGTTCCTTCAACTCCTTCAGTTCCATCGGGGCCATACGGTACGGAGCTTTAGAAATAGGTTCGGCACCAGGGATCAAGTCGATGGTGAATTCTACCTGACGGTCGGGTGGTAATCCCGGTAGTTCATCTGGAAATACATCAGGATATTCACGAACAACGGAGTGGCTATCGATACTCTTAACACTAGCAGAAGTATCCTTAATCGATGCTAGGAATCCAGCACAGCCGTTTGATATGAATTTTCGAGCTTTGAGTGCGGAGATAATTTTAAGAGATTTATGAGCTTGAGTTCCCTGATATATAATATCAGGATGATGACGATCACCGAAAATAACACGACGGGAATGACAATCTATAGTTACGCGATGTCGAGACAACCAATCTATTCCTAGAATAACATCAAAGTCACACATATGTATTTGAAATAGGTCTGCCTTACACATAATAGATTCAATACGGATCGGACAATCTTTATATACGTAAGTGATTACGGATGAATTTTCCATGGGAGTGGAAATGGTTAAAGTATGATTTAAGAGAGTTGGTCTTATCGGAAGGTACTTAGTAAACGAGTGGGATACTAAAGAATGGGTCGCTCCTGTATCGAATAACACATAGATACTACGTTCACCAAGCTGAAGGGTTCCAGATACAGTACCTGGGGCATTAGCAGCGTCAGTAGCAGAAAGTGCGAAAACTCTTCCTCCAACATTGGGTTGGTTATTCTTCTTAGTGTCTTTCTTAGTACACTCCTTGATCATGTGTCCAGTTTGGCCACATCTAAAGCATGCTCCTGTACTTCGGTGACATACGCCCTGATGTTTCTTACCACAAGTATTACATAGAGGATATGTAATCTGATTTGGGTTTAGAGGTTGATTAAATGGTTGTGCTCTAATAGGTTCTGCATACAACTGAATCTGGTTTTGAGCAGGCCTCGGGTTTTGCGGTCTAGGTTGCCACGGGCGTGCCTGATTTCCAGAGTTTTGATTTCCTTGCACTTTGCGGTCTTGATGCTGTTGCGTAGTTGATGATTGGCCGATTGCCTGCTTAAATTGTCCTTCTCTGTTTCTCTTCTTATTATCCCCGGTTCGAGATAAAAATTCTTTCCTCTCGAACTCAAAAGTTTTGACTGCATCGGCTACTTCGGTGTTATCCTTAAATTTCATGTACATGATCGACTTTCGAATTCGATCATTAACTGCCCACTTGCATTTTTCTGCCTGGGCTTCTGCTGATCCTGCAACGTCTCCTACAATACTAGCCAACCTTGAAAATCGAGTAATGAACTCAGAGGCTGGTTCATCACTCCCCTGTCGAATCACTGCATACTCCCTGATATAAGCTTCTTTATCAGCGGTAGAAAAATACTTGTCGTAAAAGATGGTACGAAAGTCGACCCATGAAAGATTAGCGTCAAAATCATCCCCTCCTTTGACTTGCTTATATCCTTCCCACCAAGTTTGTGCGTCATCTTCAAGTTTGTAGGTAGCCAATCTAACTTTGTATTGCTCCGGAACTCCAAGAACTCCAAAGATCTTTTCAACATGAGCTATCCAGTTTCTTGCTTCGACTGGATTAGTAGCGTGACTAAAGGATTTCGGCTTTTGTTTTTGGAATTTAGCTATCCATATGTCTATACTATAGGTAGTATGGTTCGTGGTATTTTCATGAGTTTCTCCACCAGAGATTGGATTCGTGTTATTACGTTCTGGATGACGAGTTTGTTGAATAACGGCCTCAGCTGTTTGAGCAACAAGGTTTGGAAGCAACCCGGCAACAGCCTGGTTGATAGCATTAATTACGTTTGGATCAACTGGAGTCTCATTCGAAGAAGTGTTCCTATCATAGATATCTACCCATTCCTTACAGGTTTTAATTACTATCTTCAAGTTTTCTACAGGAAAGAGCCTTTGCTCTGATACCATAGCTGTAACACCCCAACCCAGAAGGGCTGACGTGTCACAATAACAATATCATAAACAAAAGTCATAATTCCATTTATTTATTTGACAAGGATACAACCACACGACTACTAAACTTAAGTTTAATATATAAGCGGACACATTCGATTTGATTAACTAATATCTTCAGATTTAGTCCTATACTTTAATCTTCTCTCTTTCCCCCGCCCGAAGTAACCTGTGAACCTGTATATACAAAAATAAATTTACGGAATGAGCCAAATGCTCAGTACGGAATAATAGGCTCAAATAACAAGTAACGATTTATAGGAAATGTTATACGGATGAAACTTTAAAACGATATGATGCAAGTAACGTAATTTCATAATCATATCATACGGATGTACCCATGAGCCAAACTTAAAACGTGACAATACACAGGTAGCTACTCCTGCATAATTATCACACGAGATGGCGAGTTGGCATACCCGCTATCCACCTCCTTAACTTAAACCCTAGGATCGATCCATACGCCTCCTAATAGCCTTATGTACCACACTTGTACTTAAGAGACGCCGTGAACTGATCTCTCCGTCATGGATGGAGCACATGATGTCGATGCCGCAACAACATGCTCATGGGACACTCCACGAGAAGTGACACTCAGGGTATCAGAGTACAAAGAGGCTTATTCACATAACTTATCGTAACATATTTTCATAACATATATTGGAACATGCGATAATGAGTATAACTTAACATAATACTATCGCATGACATGAAAGCAAAATCCAAGGTTATGATTAGAATAGGAATCCAACGGACTGTCAAATGAATCGATAATCAAAGACGTGAGGAGTATTGAAAGATATAGTAATTTAACGGTTTTATAACAATCTGAATATGAAGCAATAAGGAGTGGGGTAAGGATCCGTACCTTAAAAATTCCAAAGTGATGCTACCTTGTGATAATATTTCAGATTTATACAGGCAGAGTTTAGACTACTGATTAGTCTTTTAACCTAATTTAAATAACATGCACACAACTAGGTTAGTAACTTAATACAGCATTTACGATAACTCACGAGATTAAAATCCTCACAACGAATGACAAAGTGCGATACTTAAACATCCATCAGATTCACAATTAATGACAAAGTAAAATCACTTAAACATCCATCGGATTCACAACGAATGACAAAGTGTAAACACTTAAACATCCATCGGAATCACAACTAATGACAAAGTGAAATTACTTAAACATCCCTCGGAATCACGACTAATGACAAAGCATAACCCAAATTTGAGCAGCACTTAAACATCCATTGGATTGAATTCAATCAATCGGACATTGAATCGTATCAGCGATCGAGTTATTACCCTGATTGCAGCAGCGTTTCGTGATCGTGTGTGTGTTAATTGTAGTATTCAGACGATAACTCGACGTACAATTGAAATTTTAACGTCGTTTTTGTGCCCAGATTCAAGTACCAATGTCCTCTATTTATACCCAATTTTTGTCATCCCTTGCGCACCGTAACACTATAACCCTTACGGTGCGCAAGGGTTATTTTTTTCTAAATTGTTGCCACGTGTGTTTGAAGTGCAGATGAGTCGATGAAATGATTAAATTCGATTTTTATAATAAGTTATAAGGATAATCGTTGAGTAGGGAATACCCCCCCTTAGTTTTAGGGGCCCTGATCCTGATTCTGATTGTTATGAAAATTTTAGGTTTTGCGTAGAACCAATTGGGTGTCTCAATTAGGGTTTCCTATTGGTTAATTTAATAAAATAATTAGGACTTTTAATGAGGGTCGTTAAATTATTAGTTTATTATTCTTTTATTTCTAAAATAATGATTTTAAATTTATGGTTATTACAAAATATCAGAAAATTCTGATACATCTTGTATGTGTGTTGACATACTGAAGCTTGTTCAACACCATCTTCAAAAGAAAAATGTAAAATCTGTTAATGGCTCAGCATATAATAGAGTTTCTGATGCAAAACCAAGAAGAAGAAGAAATAAAGTGATTAATATTTCATCAGAAATAGTACCTAAGCATGCCTGGGTACCAAAAACCCTCTAATCATTTCATTTCAGGACCATCATGTGCAGCAGATCTGGTACTGCGACTCAGGAAGCTCCAAGCACATGACTGGGGACAGGAGCTTACTCAGCAACTTTGTTTCAAGGCTGGGTAGAATGGTAAATTTTGGAAATGGAGTGAAAGGAAGGATCATGGGATATGGATGCATAAGGTATGGATGTCTGACCATAGAGAAAGTAGCCTATGTTGAAGGCTTAAAGTATAACTTGCTAAGCTGTGGTCAATTCTGTGACAAAGGTTTTCAGGTAACCTTTTTACCAGAAAAATGCTTGTTAATAGGTATAGATGATAATAAAATCTATTTAAGTGGGAAAAGAATAAGAAAATCAATTTACTATTTTGACTTCAAAGAAGAAAGTGAACATCCAAAACTATGTTTATTTTCAAAACTCAACAAAGGTAGTAGTTGGTTATGGCACAAAAGGCTTGCCCACTTAAATTTCAAAAACCTAAGCAAACTAGCAAGCAAAGGTCTGGTAAAAGGATTACCTTTAATATCCTCAAAGAAGGATAAAATTTGTGAAGCATGTGAGATGGGAAAATCCAAGAGAAGCTCACATAAATCAATTTCCGAGTCTTCTATTTCACAAAATTTGGAACTTATACACATGGATTTGTGTGGACCCATAAGTACAGAAAGTTTTTCTGGAAAGAAATACATACTAGTAATAGTAGATGACTTTTCCAGGTACACATGGGTAGAATTTTTGAGAAAGAAAAGTGAAACTCCTGATCTGATCATTAATTTTATTAAGAAAATTGAAAATCTGTTAAAACTAACAGTAAGAAGGATCAGATCAGACAATGGAACAGAGTTTAAAAATGCAAAAATTGAGAATTTTCTTGTAAGTAAAGGAATTTCTCATGATTTTTCTGCTCCAAGTACACCCCAACAGAATGGGGTGGTTGAAAGAAGGAATAGGACCTTGGTAGAAGCTGCCAGAACAATGCTTGCTTATGCTAAATTGCCCACTCATTTTTGGGCAGAAGCTATAGCAAATGCATGTTTTACACAAAACAGATCCATAATCAACAAAAGGCACAACAAAACACCTTACAACATTATAAATGGAAGAATACCAAGTATAAAATTTTTGCATACATTTGGTTGTAGATGTTTTGTTTTTAATGATTTTGAAAGCCTTGAAAAATTCGACAGAAAAGCAGAAAAAGGTATTTTTCTTGGTTACTCTTTGTCATCAAAAGCATATAGAATTTTTATTATACAAGGACAATCAGAGAAAGTCTGTATGTTTCATTTGATGACTCACCAGAAACAGAGGTTTCTGATGAATACTTGAAACAAATAAATTTTTCTGACAAACAAGAAAAGTATGAACATCTCTTTGAAATGTTAAATGAAGATTTCCTAAAACATGATAATTCCTTCAAAAATAAATCAAAAGATCCATCATGTACTAACTCTGCAGAACAAAGGTGTAGTACATCAGAAACTCAGAATTCTGATATTTTACACACAATTGAAGCACCTGTTCAGGGGGAAACTTCAAATCCATCAGAACCAACAACTTTTCAAAACAAGTTAAGATGGATCAAAGGACATGTTCATTCTGACATCATAGGCAATCCTGCAGATGGTGTCAGAACAAGATCTGCCACTGCACATGAGTGTGCATTTTCTGGGTTCTTAAGCAAGATAGAACCCAAATCTGTCAAAGAAGCTCTAAGAGACCCAGACTGGATTCAGGCTATGAAAGAAGAGCTTGATCAGTTTGAAAGGAGCAAGGTATGGGATCTGGTACCCAAGCCAAAAGACAAATCTGTCATTGGTTCAAAATGGGTATTCAGGAATAAATCTGATGAGAATGGCATAATCACAAGGAAGAAAGCAAGGTTAGTGGTCAAGGGTTACTGTCAACAAGAAGGTATTGATTATGACGAAACTTTTGCACCAGTGGCTAGATTAGAAGCTGTAAGAATTTTTCTTGCTTATGCAGCATCCAAGGATTTAAAAGTTTATCAAATGGATGTAAAATCAGCTTTTCTGAATGATAAAATTGAGGAAGAAGTTTATGTGCATCAACCAGAAGGCTTTGTTGATCCAAAATTTCAAAATCATGTTTATAGATTAAACAAAGCCTTGTATGGGTTGAAGCAAGCTCCTAGAGCCTGGTATGAAACTTTATCAAACTTGTTACTCGAATCTGGGTTTACCAAAGGAACTATTGACACCACTCTTTTTCTCAAAACACACAAAGGTCATACTTTGCTGGTCTAGATATATGTTGATGACATTATATTTGGATCAACTAATGAAAAATTTTGTGACAAATTTCAAAAATTGATGACCAGCCACTTTGAAATGAGTATGATGGGTGAGTTAACCTTTTTCTTAGGGTTACAAGTAAAACAAAGAATTGATGGAATATTTTTGAGTCAATCAAAATATGTGAAAACAATTCTACAAAAATACTCAATTGAAAACTGCTCTATTTCAAAAACTCCCATGGCAACAGGGAACAAGTTAGATTCTGATAAGGATGACATAAGTGTTGATATTAAAACCTATAGAGGGATGATAGGATCACTGCTTTATTTAACTGCAAGCAGACCAGATATCATGTTTGCAACATGCTTTCTGGCCAGATATCAATGTGATCCCAAAGAATCCCATCTAAAAGCTGTAAAAAGGGTTTTTAAATATCTCAAAGGCACATCAGAAATTGGTCTCTGGCATCCTAAGGATACAAACCTTGAATTAATTGCATACACAGATGCAGATTATGCAGGGTGCAAAATTGACAGGAAAAGGACATCTGGTGCCTGTCAACTCTTGGGAGAAAAATTGGTATGTTGGGCAAGCAAGAAACAAAACTGTGTTGCCACATCAACAGCAGAATCAGAATATGTAGCAGCAGCAAGTTGCTGTTCACAAATGCTGTGGATGCAAACTCAACTGAAAGATTATGGAGTAACTCTGACAAGAATTCCAATTCTATGTGACTCAAAGAGTGCTATTGCAATAACAGAAAATCCAGTTCATCACTCAACAACCAAACACATAGATGTTAGATACCACTTCATAAAAGATCATGTGGAGAAAGGTAACATTGAAATGTATTTTGTTCCAACTGAAAATCAAATTGCTGATATCTTTACAAAGACTCTTGATGAAAAGAGATACAATTTTTTGATCAGCATACTAGGCATGGTTAATCTAAATGATGGAGATTTTTTTGAAAACACAAAGACACAAATTGAAAACCAACTTGTTGAACATCAAAATTCTGATATTCATAGAACAAATCAACTAGCTTCTGATGAAACAATCCATCAATCTGATGGAACACCAGAAAATCCGATGAATCATCAATAAATGATAATTTATCAGATAATCTGAAGAAATATCAGAATATCTGGTGAAAACACCAGATGTTCTGATATAAAATCAGAAACTATGTTGAAACATCAGAATAATTAGTAATAATTTTTCATCCTCATGCACATTCCACATATTGTAATTACTCATTTTTGTGTATATTTTTTTTGTATTTTTTTTTGTTATTAATTAAAAAAAAAGGGGGAAAAGTAACATGCATACTGATGAAGTTCCATACAGCTGTGATAATCAACCGTCTCAATTTTTTTTCAGTTTATTGAATTTCATTTTTCTTCTGCAAATGCATGCAACGTCATTTTTTCATAAGGAACTTAAGTGACACATAGGCACTAGAATCATTAGGAGCTATGAATGTAGCCGCCTAGTCATTAAATGCTTACTCACACATAGGGCTTAGTAGACTGTCACATTCACTGTTACATTCACTGTTACATTCACATGCAACAGATATCGTCTTAATTGAAGAGAAAAAGGTTGGCTGTTAATATCAATTTCATCTACAAATATTAACAACTTGAATAAAACTCACCTCACAACAAATCATCTCTTCAATAGCTCTTCGATAGAATTGTTCTTATCTAAAAATGGGTCGCCCAAAATTGATGAAAGCCACTCAATTCCCTCTCCCATTTCACAGACTTCATAATCTTAGATTAAGATCCAACTTGGGAGGACCTGCATGGGAGGACTGCAGGTTTGTGTACAATATGATCATGCGAAGTCCTTTGGGCTTTGCTGTATCATCACATGTCACCATTTATCCAGAACTTCTCCAAGAGTTCTGGTGGAACTCTCAAATCATTTTTAGTGGTACTTCCGTGTGGATTGAAAGTGAGGTCATGGGGGTAAAGATCACCCTAAAAGAGGAAACAATAAGAAATGTCCTCAAACTGGGTGAAGATCATGAAATCAAATTTCTGGAGAAAGTAAATGTGCAACAGACCTTGACTGAAATGGGCTATCATACACTCAACTCGTCAAGGGCTGTTAGCAAATCTGGTTTTATACCACCTTTCCAGTTTTTGGTAACACAGCTAAGTGTCTGCTTCTCCAAGAAGATTGGACACTTCAACGAGCTGTCTCATAAGATGATGGAAGTGGTTCATGCTATAATACAGGAGAAACCTTACAATTATGCCAAGTTTCTCATGAGAGACCTAGAAGCAAACATCCACAACCGTCAACCCTTTCTGATCTACCCACGATTCGTAACCAAGGTGATCACAAGTCAGCTGGACTTCGGAGGAGTGAGAAGCTGCTATCCAAGGGCCGAGCTGGTACTTCAAGAAAACATTAGTGAAGCCACCCTGACGCCATCAACGAATCACACCGGTCGAATAACCAGTCTTTGGTTATATGTGAAGTGCATGTACAACGTATTAGAGGAGGAGGAGGAGTAGTTGTTTTTTTTTTTTGTTTGTTTTATATATAACAGGTTTGTTTTAATTTTTTTTTTTCATTTCTTAATGGTAATAGATCTAGGGGGAACTAAAACAACATGTCTGATAAAAACAAAGAAAATCTGGTGGATCACACATGAGAACTGACAGGAGTTAGTAGAACTCAGAAAATTTGATGATCAATCAGAAAATCTGGTATTTATTCAGAAAACTCATTAAACAACACAAATCTGATCATTCACCAGAAAACTGTGAAAATTCTGACAATAAATCAGTAAATCAAATTTTTTTTGGAATGCCAGGAAGTTTAACATATCTTCAGGAAAACAATACTTTTAACCAGATTTAAAGAAACTTATGAAAATCTAAAATCTTAGGAATAAGTTTCTTTCTAAAAACTTTTTTCTGAGGACTGGAACAAGCTGTATGAAAAATACCTCCTGTATATCAGAATAAAAGTGTGGAGTTCAGAACTGCAAGACTACAATGTAAGTAAAATCTCAGAACTCTACTTATTCCCTCTCATCTCAAAAAAAAAAAATCTAATGATTTATCCACTGAAAATGAATCAGATGAATTCTGATGATATATGCAGAAAATACAACTCTTAAAAGTTTTGTTCAAAATTTTCTGATATATATATATCATCATGAGAAATACCTGGGAAGACACACAAAAGGTTTCTATTGGACCTTTTAGAAACAAAAGGGGTCCCACAAGAAGAAAAGGTGCAAGTTGGAAATTAGTATTTATCCGAAAAATCATTGGAATCTCTAAAATTCTTTAAAGGATTTACATTAAATTAGAGATAAACCAAAGGTTTTTCAAAAACGGTTGTTTCCTTAAAAGGATTAAAACATCATTAAGGTGTCATTAAAACACCTTGATCACAAACAACCTACGATAAAAACTCAAAAATCTCTGTCCGTGTACACTATAAATACCTCATTCAAAACAGGGACTCCCATCATCAACCTTCAAATTCAAAACCCTAAAACCCTTTTCCGAAAACAAAACCCAAATTCTCAATGGTTGCTATCAACATCAACATACTGCCAATTGAACACTCAGTTCCCTTCATCACTGAAGCTGAATTTCTTCCATTAAAGAGCAACAATGAAGCAATGAATGACAACATCGAACAGTATGATATGAAGTGTCAAATTCTCATTGAATTTCTAACAAGATGCCCGATAGCTCAAGCTCTTACAAAGACCAGAGAGGTACCGCAAGAACTCATACAACAAGTTGTAAAAACTCTCAAAATCTCAAGTCAAACTGAGCTAACAGCACATGTATGGGGAAATATCTTTATTAAAATTTCACCAGAAAAGATAAGGGAATGTTTGGAACTACCCTTACATCAGAGCTTTGAAGAAGCACCAGAAAATGAAGATATGTTCTCACAACTTGATGTTGTAATGGGTTACAAAACAAAGATTTCAAGAATCAATGAATTCAAGAGAAACAAGCTACCTGCCTTCTGGCAAGTTTTAATGGAAATTCTGAACAAGTGTCTATCGTCAAAGATTGGAGGTACAGATCAGATAAATATGAACATTCTAACAATCATGTTTAGTCTCATTAATGGATTGAACATTGATTTTGGAGCAAAAATATTTATTCTGATCAGAAGATCAATTCTGACTAATGTTGGAAGAATAGATTCACATCTACCCTTTCCAAGATTTCTATCAATCATAATTTCTGATGCTTTTTTAAAAAGAAACATAGAAATTCCAGCATCAGAAAATATGTGGAAGACGGAAATTATGAGACCTTGGACTGCCATAGGATCTTGGAACTCAGATTATGATGTGCCTGCTCTATCAGAAAGAATGATGAATCTGATACCAGAAGATTCACCATACAAAGCAGAATATCTGAAGATGTTGAATAAAAGGCCAGAGAACAGAGGAATTTTTGAAAATGTGTCCCCTATGGAGCATGATGCACAGGAGTCAAGCACACCAAGAATGGAACAGCAGGGTGAATCTAATCTTCATCCAGCTGATGAAGATGTAAATATGAGTCCTGTGGCTGAAGAACATCATGCTGAAGACTCACACATAGGAGAAACAGGTGCACAACAGTCTAAGATAAACATATCTTATGATTCTGAGAGTGATTCTGATGAATCAATTCAAGGAAAACATGAAATCTTACTTAGAGATACTATTTCTTCAAAACAAGATGTGAGTAAAACCAAAGACCCATTTTCTGAATCAGATCCTGAGGAGGAAAATGAGGTGACAACAGGTGGAGATCAGCCTGCTGATTAAGGAAACCTGGATGAGAAAATTAAGAGTTTCTCAACAACTCATGGAGAACCTGAAAAGGTTCAAGGATATGAGGAAATCCAGAACTTGAATGTGTTTCAATTTTCTGGTGAGGATATAGAGAATTTGGATTCTTCAAATCCTCTTAACCTCAGAATAGCAGAGAATGTGTTTTCTGCTGGTGTTAGAAGGGAAACATCAGTTGTTTCTTCTATCTCCCATGGACATCAATCTATGTCCCCTAAACAACTTCACAAAGAACTTGAAGACACAACTACTATTGTGAAAACAGCAACAGAAGAAAAACTTGATCTGATACTAGAAAAAATCAGAAATCAAAAGTTAGAAATCAAGGTTTTGTCAGAAGCTGTGCAGAAGCAAACAGAAGACAATGCTACAGCCCTCAACAAATTACAAAAGTCATCAGAAAACAAAGAGAGCTCATCAGAAATTGAGAAAGCTCTCAAGGAACTGCGTGATATCAAGAAAAAGATGGCTGAAGTTGCAACTGCAGGAGAAAACTCAAGTTCAGGAAAGATTCTTGAAGAAATACAGTTCCTCAGAGCCAACAACAGCAGCATGGCTGAGGCTTTTGAGAAACTGTTGATGGAATTAACTGCACAAAGAAATCAAGAAAACCAAGAGTTTCAGAAAATGAAGAAACAAGAAGAAACAAATACTCAAGCTCTTACTAATGTTCATCTGTTAGTAAAGAGATTGCAGTATAATGTTGCCAGACTAGCAAATGTTGAACTTCATGAACTGAAAGCTCCAATTCCACAAGAAAGACAAGCAAGGAGATCAGAAACTCCTCAACAACAACCAGAAACCATTCAACAAGGTCAAACCAAACAAACAGAAACTTCAACAGCTTATAAACAGAAGCAACCCATGGGTCCACCACCAGATAAACAAAAGTTATTTATGGGTCCTCCACCCAATGTCCCAAAGCCAGACACATCAAGGGTACAGCAGAAAGATTATGTTCCAGTTCAGTCATCTTCTACAGCCATCACAGGAGAAACAGAGCTAAGTATAAGGATGGATGCAAAAGAGAAGAGAAGAATGAAACTTGAAGTAACTTCCTCAAAAAGGCCAAGAAAAGAAATGATAGAAGATTCAGAAGGGAACATCAGAGAAATGGATGTGCTGAAAGGTGATTTACACACTATTATGTACCCTGAAGAACATCTGAAGAATTACTGTTGGAAAGGTCCAGAAGACAACCCAAAGAGACCACTCTCTCCAATGAGCAAAGGTATTGTTGAAAATAGAAACAATGGAGGTTGGGTAATTTTACACAAGCACATGACCAATCCAATAGTATCAATTGAAAGAATTGATACTTTGACCACTGGAGGAGGCATATTAGGCTATGAAGCACAAAAGAAGTATACCTTGATCAGAAAAGATAACACTGAACAAAAGGTTACTGATGCAAATCTGGCTGATGATATTCACCCGATGGGAATGGTCAAAATGAAGAATATCATTGATGAAATGAAAGGCAATTCAGCTGTGATCAGACGAGCACTTGAAAGTCTCAAAAGTGCAGGAGCAAAGCTATACAAAAGGGTTGCACTGGCAGACTTTGATCTATGTATCAATTTTGAGTAGAACAACAAGGTGCTAATACCTCCTCCCAACACCAGTATTCCAGCTGAGATCCCTTTGAAGCTAGTGAGAACTGGAGCAATCTTTGACCAACCAGAAATGGGAGTAGTCTTCAAAGATGCTAATAAAGAGAAAGCTCTGTTCAGAATCAGTGATATATGCAGGTATTCAAATCAAACTCTAAAATATATAAGGAACTTCATGAATGAGAAACAAGAGCAGCTCAAGAAGAAGGGAAAGAACAATGAACAGCTGAGAAAAACAATTGAAGAATGCATTGATAACTGGATGGAAGCAAGAGGATGGTACAAAGAAATGTACAAACAAACTCAAAAGGCAATTGATCACAAGAAAAGACTGAAAACAGGAGACAAATACAAAAGTGGAGTGAAGATCAACTAATGAATTGATAAGATTAAATTCCTGTTTTTGAACAAAGTTTTAAATTTGTCTGATTTATGGTTGGTTTGACTATGTTCTATGTTTCTGAACTTAGTTGTTTTTAAATTTCTCTTTCAAAGAAAGTTGTTTATGTTAGATATAGAGATAGTTCATTTTCTTACAATACTTAGGGGGAAACTGTTAGGAAACTTTATTTGTAAGTATTGAAGAAAATCACAATCAACTGGATCTATGAAGAGATCACAGTCCTGAAGATCACGAACTAGAAAAAGAAGATCAGATGGGACAACTGGAATGCATAGCATCTACTTTAAAGAATCACAAAGTTGATCAAGAGCAGAATTGGATTATCAGAAAAGGTCATTTCTGATGGATCTGATGATATTTCTGATGAAATATCATCAGTTTCTGACGATTCTGATCATCAGGATTTTTCTAATGATTTGTTCATCAGAATTTCTGATGAAGTGGTTTATCAGAATTCTGATGAAATACCCCACTTGTCTGAAATTGGCTCTGTCCTGCCACACTTACCGAAGCAAGTTGACATTAATTGATATCATGATGAAAAAGGCAACTTGAACGTAGGATTCAATGAATATGTCAATTGGGCACTTTTCGCAGGACTTATTGCATGAATAAACTATTGTTTATTCATGCACCCAGCCTTCTATAAATAGAAGGCTCAACAAGGAGAAGCAAAGTGAGTTTGAAGCTTATCATTCATACATACATCAAAACTCCATTGCCCTCTCACCCACAGAATTCAAGATTCGTTTGTACTAGATAATAATCTTACAATCACCTTGTAAACCTTTTTGTTTCAAAGTGATATAAACTTGATAATTCTGTAGGTCTTGTTTCTTGAAAGTCTGATTTCCATATCCGCACATCTTTTTCACATCTACTGAAATCACTTGCCATATTACGAGAAAAGAAGTTGTTTTAAGGCCATACTGGGTCCAACAGTAATTTAACCTAAAACATTTTTATTTACAACTTTGGTCCAGCATACTTTTTATCTTTTGCAAGTTTTTCGTTTTGCGTTTCGTTCTAAAATTTGCGAGTTAATATGTCGCAACGTGCATGTGTGGTTTAACGTTTTTGGTCTATTTTTTTCACATTTGACAGGTATGTCGCAACGTGTCTATTTTCTCTCTTTGGCGAGTTCGCTGAAACGGGCGGAACATACATCGACTCAGTTATTCTTTTCTACGTTATTTTGCGAGTTAACACGGCGCAACGTGCGTGTACGGTTCAACGTTTTTACGTCTATTTTTTCCATTTAACCAGTTTGTTCGCAACGCGTGGGTCCTAAATCGACATAGTTATTTTTTTGTTCGCAACGCGTGGGTCCTAAATCGACATAGTTATTTTTTATATGTTATATGTTTCAGTTTTATTTCTTCGCATTAACACTCCGCAACTTTAGTGTTGGGGATCGCTACCTGCGGTGTGGTATTGATGTTATTTGGCATAGTTTTAGGCCCCCGCCGCAACGCGTGGGTACTTAATTCTAGTTGTATAACTAATTTCTTCTAGTCTAGCGGTATAGATTCTAATCTCGAAGTGGACATTAGGTTATAAGGGGTGCTCCTTGAATGTGGAGTCGTAAACTCTCCAACCAGTCAATCACTTTATGCTATGTCAACTTCCATCCCCACTCACCATTTTGCACTAAAACATTTGGAGTGCTTCACCCAAACATTTTTTTTCTGAAAAAAGATAAATGTGATTATTTGGAAGAGAGTGAGGCCCACCATTAACCCTCTCTTTCTCTCCTCTTCCTTTGCACGGTGACTACTCTCCTATTCCATTCAATCACCCCACTTAAACAAGGGTTGGTGGTGGTGTGCCCGCTTGGGGAATTCACTCAATCACCGCCACTCCCCGCACCCACTCCGTGTACCTTTAGTCTAATATTTGTAAGTAGATTTAGTGGACGTGTGAGTTTCATAAACAAGAAAAGCTCTATCATAATTCATAAGGCTATTGGTTCTAGGGCCCGTCCCCGGGACGGCGAGCCGAGTCGAGGGCCGGCTACACCGCCCCCTCCTATTGCGTCGCGTCGTCATAGTACCCTCCTAGCCGTTCTCGACGGGGCTCTCTTTTTTATCACACACACGTACACAAATATAGACACATATGTACATATATATAAATAAAAGGGGCTCATTCCCCACACCTTAGGCCCATCACTTTAAGCTCATCCCCCACACCCTTTGACGTAGACATGTACGTGACGAATCATCCTCAAAAGAATACATTCCTTCACACCCAATACCCCCGATAGCCTAAGCGTGTGAGAGAAAAAAGGGTGACATGATTTCTAAACTTTTCTATCCGGACAACTACCAACCTTCCACGTGTAATCTGACATAAACCAACCTTTAAAATGACCCCTCTTACTTTCATCCAAAGAAAGATGGAAACTTAAAAGACAAAAGCATGATTATGATAAAAAGATCAATATAAAGATTTGCGGGACCTTGGCATTATTAATAGTAACATCACATCAATTTCTTATATTTAAGAACACATCAACAAAAGTGTCTTGTTTTTGTTTAAGGTATGCATATTTCTTATGAAGATGTAGATTTATTCTACCTAATTTTCGACCATGTTGAGCACTAGTATAGCTCTAGAAAAGAAAGAAAATTATACGTTTACCCTAACAAACGACCAAAAAGTTACCTAACATACGGTAAAAACAAAGATGGCCACGTTGTTCAAAGAATTGAAGTTCGGCAATTACGCAAACCAATAAAATTTCTTTTAAACAAAGAGACGGCACACCACATAATTTCATTCCCTACATGATAACATAACACAATCGTTTTCTAAATGACTTCATGGTAGAAAAGACCATATCAACTTGTTACCCCATACAAATGTTCAAGAATAAGAATAACTTAAAGGAGATACAAGAATAAACAATGTGGGAAGGTACCATGGCTAATCATTGGCTTTGCAACCACGAATATACGGATTCTCAAATTCGATGTAGTTGACCTGACATGCACAAAATCTGGTCGTCATACTCAGCCATGGTTTTATATGTTTCCATTGTAGTGAACGGAGGCTGAACTAATGACGCAGAATAGAAGTAAAAAAAAAAATAAAGAGCTGCTCGTAATAAATTTTATATAAAATGAAATAAATAAAACATTACACCGTGGGCCTTTTAGGGGTGTTCAACCATTCGATTAGTTAGGTTGGTTAATTTAATTTTGATATTTATCCATTCTTTACAGTAAGCCATGTAAGATTAAATATATTATAATGTGATATTTAATCTAGTAGTCATATAATCAGTTATATAATATCTAGATCAAAATATATTAAACCTATTATATAATTAGTTGGTAATTGTTAATGGACAATATTACCCTTATTAACTAATTAGTTTTCCTCTTGGATGTATATATCAGAAGATAATTAGAGAGGTAAAAGGTTACACAACTTGGACTCCCATAACATCATCAAAATCATCCTCTATCTCTCTCTCCATAATCACGAACTCAAACCCAAGAGTTCGGTATTACCATCTAGAACTTACATACTAAGGAGGAACCAGATCATCCTGACAACTATGTCGAACTCCACGGTTGCGTCTCTAACTGGATTCTCTGCTGGCCTGTTTGCTGTTACAAATATTTCTACATGTTTTTCGTTATGTTTATATATAACTGATCAACATGTGGTATCAGAGCATATGTTGATAAATGAGGTCTGTTTGTTTCCATGAATCTTGAATTAAAAATCTGGAAAACAAACTTTATGAAAACCTAATAAAACTCAAGAACATGAAATTTGGTTAAAGCTTAACATTCACGTTTTTATGTTCTAAATAAGATGTTTAATCACGTCATAAATGATCATTGTTTCGAAATCTGTATAAGGATATGAAATTTCTAGATTTCGGATTCCAGAATTAAATTTTATGTTTTTAGGGTTCATCATTTTCTTATGAAAATTCGAATAAATTCCTTATTTTGGAATGAATTCAGGATCAAAGAGTGTTTTCCTTGTTTTGATCTAGTTATATATGTTAAAAATTTTGAAATATTTTATAACTTAATGAATAAAATTTTTGAAATATTTATATGAACATAAATCAGTATTAAAACAGGAAACATGATCTCATGATCCCTTAATTTTTGGATTTTTACCTTTATCACAACTAACTTCTATAATCAGCATATTTCGAATCTTGGAGAACAAGTTTTGTAAACCATAAGAGATTTCGAGATTTCATTAAAATTCAAAACTCAGAAAATTTAAAATCTCATTATAATTCGAAGTCACAAGATTTTCCGAAATCTAATTCAAAATCACATTTTTTTTCGAAATCTCAGAAAAAATTCGAAATTACAGTTTTTTCGAAAACATACCCTATTTCGAATTTTTTTTTTGAAAACTTACATTTTTTTCGAAATCTAACTTTTTGGAAATCTAACATGTTCTCGAAATAGCAAGATTTTTTCAAAATCTCATTACTTCATTAAGCTGTTATTGTTGTGAATGCATATGTCTGCAGCCTTCGTCACGTATCAAGTCTAATTTTATTATGTATTGAATTGTATAGATTAGATTGTATTTCTTATGAAAAGGTCGGGTTTTATTGTAAATGACCCTTTCACACAAAAGAGACTTTCGTGCGAGAGGGCCATAAAGTCGTTTTGTACAAGAGCGACCCACTCGTCCTAGTGGTTTCAGAAGGATGGGATCTGCTTATAAATAGGAGAGTTGAGTCATTCATTTGTTACTTTTGGCAACTTTGAGGCGAAGCTTTGCCAAACTGATTTCTTGGATCTGTACTTGTTCAATATCAATGAAATCGGTGTTCAACGGTGTCTTTGTGTATCTGTCATCTTTATACTTGGATTCCGTACGAGATATGAAGACGTATTAACCGGTCAGAGCATTCGGGAGCTCGAAACGGTCCTCACAAGTGGTATCGGAGCTTGGAGTACGAATTCAACGAGTAATAGCACAAGTTACCAACAAAAAAGAGCTGATTTGGATCAAATCTCATCATCTTTCTCATAATATCCCTTCTACTCACATTCTTTCTACTTAAAACGCAAAATTAACGCTGAATTCATGGACAAATTTTTCTGATTTTTGGATATAACGTACGAAAACATGATCTAATCAATCCTTGAAAAAATCAGATCAAAATTCAAACTAATTCATTGGAAAATCTTGAAATAACCATGAAAAACACAACCTGAGTCTAGAACAACTGGGCAAGTCGTCCGAATCGTCCATATCGCTTTCGTACGAATCAGCCATTCGGACGAAAGGGTTAAAGAAATCAGTTTCTTGTTAAAATTTTCCTATTCGCACGAAAAGGATTTATCCCTCTCGTACGAAAGAGCTCAGTCTTTGTCAGTTTAGTCAAACATGACAAATTCGCACGAGAGGCTTTCCCTCTCGCACGAAAGTAGTTTATCTCTTTTGGACTAAAGTTTGGTTTGACCGATTGTTGACTTTTTAGGTACTTTTCAGAAATTCAAAGTTTGTAAACCTGGAGTAAGAGTTTTACAATGAATTCGGTGACGCATTCACGACCGCACAAACATCCGCACCAAGAACAGCAACGAATTCTATATCTGAGAGTTTGAGCATTAACAATGCTTATGGAACTTATCAGAAACCACCAAAGTTAATGAACATGGAGGATTACAATGGATGGAGAGAGCATTTTGAAAACTGGGTCAAAGCATATGCATTTGAAAGCTGGAGAATGTTAAAAAAATGAATATGAACCTTCAAGAAATGATCGTAATGAAGTAATAGCAATTGAGTCTATAACTGCAGAAGAAAGAATAAACTACTCTTATGAGATAAAAATGATTACACTTCTGCAACAATCAGTCAAATATGATATATTATCTTTGCTTCAACACACAGGATCATCAAAATCAATTTGGTAAGCATTGAAAAACAAATACGAGGGTCGAGCAGAAATGATGAAAAGCAAGAAATCATTGTTAAAGAAAGAGTTTTATCTTTTTAGTTGTTTGAAAGGTGAAAACATCTGACAAATGATAGAGCGTTATTGTCATCAGTTAATCGAGTTAGAAAGATTTCCGATAAAAAAGGATCAAGAGGAGATAATAGACAAGCTCATAGATGCCGTACCAAATGAAGATGATTGGTCTACTTACATCATGATTTTCAAGAGTAATTCAGAGTTTGGTACGATGAATTTACAGATGCTGATTCAAAAGCTTGAAGGTCACAAGTTAGAAATTCGAAAGCAGAATAAGATGAATAACTCAAATCTTCAACAGAAT
Organism: Helianthus tuberosus; assembly: GCA_030545235.1. Classification (NCBI taxonomy): domain Eukaryota; kingdom Viridiplantae; phylum Streptophyta; class Magnoliopsida; order Asterales; family Asteraceae; genus Helianthus; species Helianthus tuberosus. Next base: position 161,081,034 of record CM060452.1, read on the forward strand.
GTGAATCTGTACTATCGAGGGAGCATATTGTTAAACAACCAATCTTCCAAAATTAGCACAATATTCAGTGTAGAAAACTCAGTTGGATTACCAAAAAGTAGTTCATCAAACGATGGTTCATCGAGTAGTGGTTTTGGTTTTCCAAACACAAATGCAAATTTAACCAATCAATCATCTCATGCATCGAATAATCATCCAAATGAAAACAAATCCAATGAAAATGTGATTCAATGCAACATAGTTGTAAACATGAACAACTCACGAAGCATGAGTTCTAATGCAGCTAAACAACAAATGATCTTGTTGGCATCCATCTTGGAGTCTTATGAAAGTCTAGGTGCGGGGAAAATCAGAAACCCCAACATGACTAAAGAAGACTATGACCAAATTGATCCAGAAGAAATGTAGTTAATTGACATTCGTTGGTGCATGGCAGTGTGATCAGACGGGCACAGAGGTTCATGGAGATTGCAGGGCGACAATGTGTTGGAGGTCCCAATACTAAACTTGGATTTGATAAATCCAAAGTTACATGCTTTAAGTGTAAACAAAAGGGACACTTTAAACAGGAATGTCCGAACCATGAGGTAGATGAGAATGCTAACCCATTTCATGATGATTATTATCGTAAGCTATCTATCATCAAAATAAAGAACAACACCGAAGTTCAACCGACAATAGATCGATGATGGTTCGATAAAAGAGAAAAATTATGCATTGGTGGTAATCCAGGAGGATGAAGATTTTCATTGGAACAAATACATTCCAAATGATGGTGTGGCTTTAGTGGCTGAAGTAAAGGAAAGAAAGCTAACTCAAGAAGAACTTCATGTGGATCTTGAATGTTGGAGATTAGTCAGAATCTTTTGTGAAGCACAAAATGCCAATAGATATGATGTTAAAAGGCGTTGTTATTTAGACGAAGATGGGAATCTTGTTGTGGATCCTAGAACAATTTCTAATCCTAAATCTTCTTCTTCTGCAGGTATATTCTCAAGTACTTCTAATTTGAAGAATGAAGAATTTGAGAATAAACATGTTGAAGAGATCATTGACGTGAATCAAGAAATGACGGCTAAGAATTTGATGAAGATCGCCGATAAAATGATGATGGCGAATCTAAAAGAGTTAGAAACACAAACTGAGTCTGCCGAGTCGTCACAAAAGGTTAAGTCAATAGGTAATGATGTTGAAAGTGAGAAGAAATCTGAGAGTATAATCGAGGTGGAGTGTAGGAAATGCATGGAAACATACAGTGCATGTACTGAGAAAGATGAAATTTTGAAATCCAAAAGTATTGAATTCACTAAAACTAAAGATATTCTAAAAGAAAGATGTGCAAAACTTGTTTTACTAGAAGTTCTTAAATTGAAACAAAAACAAATCGACGATTTGAATAAAAAGATTAACCTTTTGAAAAATCATTTGAAACAGGGTGAATATGAGAGTGATATAAAGGATTTCGAAATTCAAAAGCTTAAAGAACATAACAACATGCTGAGTTAGGACTACAAGACCATGAAAGAGGCATATGATACAATGAACAGAAAAACTAATGATTTTATTACACTCATTCATGAACAACATAAAACAAATGAAACGTTAAAAATAACTGTTCAAGATAAGAAAAAGTATTAACAAATTTATTGATGACATTGCTGATCTTAAACAACAATTTGAAAAAGCAAAAATTGAAACTGAACGAGTAAACTTGAAACTGATTAGTGTGAGTGCATAATGTCTATCACTTCCATCAATCATGTATCGTAGCAGGAAATGATCAAGACATGGTTTGGAAATATAAAATTTAGGAGAAATGTCCATACGGACGAATGGAAACTTCATTCGGACGAAAGGTGGCATTATTGTAATTAAGGAGTCCATCCTTAAGTGAGAGCCTATAAATAGGAGGTGTTTTGTTTCATTTTATAACTTTTGGAGAGTTTCATAGGGAAACTCTTGCAAATTGCTTTTGTGGGTGTAAATTGTCATTTCAATCAATATAAAGCATATTATATTACGTTCTTGTGTCCAATCCACACACGTACACGGATTCCGCACGTGATACGTGTTCTTTGCAATCATCGAGAGTTCACCCACAAGTGGTATCAGAGCAGGAGATCGATTGCACGGATTAGAGATACAAGATTTCACGAAATTTCAGCGGATTCAGAGCCGAATTCATCAAATTTTCACCTTCTACTCATCTTCTTTATTTTTTACACTTTAAAACTCAAATTTATAAAATTTTTAATAGATAAAAACGCTTGAATTTTTGAAATGGTGTGCGAAAAAACTTTTGATTAACCCTACAAAGTTTCACAACAAAACTCAAAAGATTTCATATTCAATTTGTCGTAAAACTGATCAAAAAGTCGTAGTTGTTCACTGATTGTGTTGGTACGAAGCCGTAGCTTCATACGAAGCCACGCTTTTCTGAAGTCACATTTGTTTTGTTGGTACAAATCTAACTGTTTGGTACGAACCCACTCACTTTTATGAACCTGCATGTGTTTATACGAAGCCACGTGTTGCAAACCCACATGCATGTTGTGAACCAGCATGCAAGTTAAAAACTACAAGTGAGAAACTACGAAGCTAGAGTTTGTTTTTTTTACGAAGCTACAAAGTCTTTACTTAGTCTGAGTCATTAAGAGCTTAGTCTTTACGAAGCTACAAAGTCTTTACTTAGTCTGAGTCATTAAGAGCTTAGTCTTTACGAAGCTACAAAGTCTTTACGAAGCTATGACTGATTTGTCATTTGGCTTAGTCTGAGTCATTAAGAGCTTCTTTGACGGACTTGGGTTCTCTCTTACTTAAGAACCCAGCAAAAGCAAACTCATGTGCTGTTGCAGATCTTGTTCTCACACCATCTTCTGGATTTCAAATGATGTCAGAATGAACATGTCCTTTTATCCATCTTAACTTGTTGTGAAAAGTTGTTGGTTATGATGGAATTGAAGTTTCCCCTTGAACATTTTCCTCAATTGTATGGAATGTTATTGGTGCACTGATGTCTGTTAACTTCGTCTTTATCGAGTCTTGTAATGTATTAGATAGATCTGGGCACACAAAACGAGATATCATGTTTAAAGGTAATTCCGCTCGAAATCATAATTCTGCTTGGAATTATAATTCCGCACGGAATGTTAATATCGCTTGAAATGTAATATCATGTGAGTTAATTCCGCACGGAATTAAGTTTCGCGTGAACCATTCAAGCGGAATTAACCTGCCTATAAATACCTGTTGTCACTGATTCATTTGACACGGAATTAGAGTTGGAGAGCTGAGGTGCTGCCAAATTTTTGTCAGAATTGTTTGTAAAAAGCTCAGGAAATCAATAAGAGAAGATAATTAGAAAGGAACAAGTTGTTTTACGTCATTTACATTGATTCCGCCTTTGTATTTGATGATGAACTACTCAGATTGACTCATTAGGGTCACACGACGATCCAACAAATGTATCAGAATTTTGATTGTCATAAATGTTTTTATTGTTCTGATTCAAGGTTTCTGATACATTTTCCATTTGTTCTGCAGGGTCAGCACATGAATTATCTATAGATTTGTTTGTGAGAGATTGATCATGTTCTAGGAAATCTTATTTTATCATTTCAAAAAGATGTTCAAGTTTTTCTTGTTTATCAGAAAAGCATATTTCCTTCATATATTCATCAGAAACTTCTGTGTCTGATGAATCATCAAAAGATACATATAAACTTTCTCTGATTGTCCTTGTGTTTAGAATAAAAATTCTATATGCTTTTGAGGACATAGAATAACCAAGAAAAATACCCTTTTCTGCTTTTCTATCATATTTCTCAAGACTTTCAAAATCATTGAAAACAAAACATCTACAACCAAATGTGTGTAAAAATTTTACACTTGGAATTCTTCCATTGATAATGTTGTAAGGTGTTTTATTGTGTCTTTTGTTGATTATGGACCTGTTCTGGGTAAAACAAGCATTTGCTATTGCCTCTGCCCAAAAATGAGTGGACAGTTTTGCATGAGTAAGCATTGTTCTAGCTGCTTCCACTAAGGTTCTATTCCTCCTTTCTACCACTCCATTCTGTTGGGGTGATCTTGGAGCAGAAAAGTCATGAGAGATTCCTTTGCTTACAAGGAAGCTCTCAACTTTTGAATTCTTAAATTATGTTCCATTGTCTGTTCTGATCCTTCTGATTGTCAAATTTAATAGATTTTCAAGTTTTCTGATAAAATTTATGATCTGATCAGGAGTTTCACTTTTCTTTCTTAAAAACTCTACCCATGTGTATCTGGAAAAATCATCTACAATTACAAGTATATACTTCTTTCCATAAAAGCTTTCAGTGCTTATGGGTCCACAAAGATCCATATGCAAGAGTTCTAAATTTTGTGTTATTGAAGATTCAAAAATTGTTTTGTGTGAGCTTCTTTTAGATTTACCCATTTCACAAGCTTCACACATTTTATCCTTCTTTGAGGATATGAAAGGTAATCCTTTTTACCAGTTATTTGCTTGCCAATTTGCTCAAATTTTTAAAGTTTAAGTAGGCTAACCTTTTGTGCCACAACCAGCTACTACCTTTGTTAATTTTTGAAAATAAACACAATTTTGGATGTTCAGTTTCCTCTTTAAAATCAAAATAGTAGATTGACTGTCTTATTCTTTTTCCACTTAAATAGATCTTATTATCATCCATGCCAATTAACAAGCATTTTTCTGGTAAAAAGGTTACCTGAAAACCTTTATCATAGAATTGACCACAACTTAGCAGATTGTACTTTAAGGCTTCTACATAGGCTAGTTTTTCTATGGGCAAACATCCATACTTGTTGGGCACATGATGAGATTTTACTGAGTAAGCTCCTATCCCCAGTCATGTGCTTGGAGCTTCCAGAATCGCAGTACCAGATCTGCTGCACATGATGGTCCTGAAATGGAAAAATTAGAGGGTTTTTGGTACCCAGACTTCTTGGGCACTTTTTCTGATGAGATTTTAATCAGATTATCTTCTTTTGATGAACTTTCATCAGAACATCTGTTGCATGCTGAGCCATGAACAAATTTTTCAATTTTTATTTGGAGATGGTGTTGAACAAGCTTCAGAATGTCAATAAACATACAAGTTTCTCTATCAGTATTCTCTGATTTCCCTACTTGTGATAGAATTGTTGGATAATTTTGAAATTTTGAGTGAATCACTTCTGGAGTTTTTAAATATTTTTGTTTGGATTCACTCCTTTTTGCTTTTAAGTTGAGTTTTGAGATTTCAAAAGAGTTCTCAGAACTTGTTGATCTGCATGATTCAGGATCAGATTCTGATGTAAATTTATCAGAAATCTGATGTGTTGCTTTCACAAAGGTGGTGGGTTTAATTTCACTTTTTTTACATACCCTAAACCCTCACCTCTGTTTTTTGGTGTTTTTTAAATAAAGTTAATGAATTCCTTTGCTTGTTGAAAACCCTTTACATTTATTTCTTTATCATGAATTTCTTGTATAAGTCTTTTCTTTCCTTTTCATAAAATTCAATTTTTGCTCTGTGATCTAAGCTTTCTTCTATCAGTAACTTGTTTTCAAGTATAACTTTATTCATGGTTCTTTGCAACTCATCAGATTTTTTACATATCTGATTTCTGTTTATCTTGCAGACTTAGAAAATCTGACATAAGTTTGTTTAATTAGTGTTCAAGGTCAAGAGTATCTAGATTTACCTTATGTTCTGATGTTTCAGGTAGTTCATCAGAAAGTGCCATGATGCAGAAATTAGCCATCTCTTATTCTTCTTCATAAGAAGAGTCATCTGACAGCCATGTATTTGTCCCTGCTATCAAACTGACTTGTTGTTGCTTCTTTGCTTCTTCCAGCTTCTTCTCATATTATGCAACATCCTTCAGTTTCTTGGTTTTGCATTCTGATGCATAGTGACCCTTTAATTTACATTTGTAACACACAACTTCAACTTTTCCCTTATCCTTTGATCTTCCTTCATCCCTAGATCTTCCTTCAATCCTCCCTCTATCACTTTTCTGGTATCTTTGGCCTCCTCCCCTTAACCTCTACTCAAAAGTTTTGGTGAGCAGTGCAATTGCTTCAGCAAAAGCTGAAAAATCTGATGATGTATCAGAATTTTTGTAACGCCCATAAATTTTCTAAATATTCTTACTATGCAGAATGTAGGCCCATTTTTTTAGCTTCAATTTCTAGAAACAATTATAGTGTCTTGACTTTCATTTGATAGTTACCATCATTTAAACACTTACATATTTCATGCCAATTTTTATAAAATTTTGGCATGACCCGTTCGTAATACGGATAACCGTTACGGTAACAAAACCTGTTTACAATCCATTTTACAACTCTAAACTTGAACATAAATAAAACAAGACACTACGTCTGACTCATGAAGCTTACACGGTTTAAAACTACCGAATGCCTAAAAAGGCAAGTAAAACATGATGACCCGTTTAAGTCGGCGATATAACCTGACGGATAGATGAACTGACATTGTTGACCTGATCTCGGATTTGTCGCCAAACCTTGTTCCATTCATCAGTCCGCGAACCTCTAGTTCCCATTATACCTGAAACCCAACATGCATGTTATGAGTTCTATATATAATATATATTAGATAACTCAAATAGGTGGATTCTGATCTATATTTTTCACAAACTTCCAACGAACTCGACACCATTAATTTCATAGTCAACTATCGCTTCCAACTTATGAATCAACCTCCACTAGAATTCACAATTAAGCCACCTGTGATAAAAATCTCATTCAACTATTAGACCATTTTAATATTTATTTCTAACAGATCCAAATATTTCATTAATGCTTTACTTAGCCAGAATCCATATCTTTTTCATTCATGTGGATTAAGTGACCCAAATCTACTTGCTTACCCCAAGTTAAATAATTCGAGACAATAGTTTAACTAGTTACCACTGTAATCTAATCCACTTACTAAATAAACATCATGGTTATGATATTTGTACACAACTTGGAATCATGTGCATATGTACTTATTTAATCTAAAGCATCCCATTTATTAAGATTGTGGTTTGGAAGCCACGTACTAATTTGACTTTTAATAAGTCAACAACCCTTTATTAGATTAACCGTTATCAACACGTCTAAAATTCTACCCTTAGTTTAAAAAAAACATAAATCACCAGGCAAGTCATGTACCCATGACTTGAATTCATCTTACCAATTAAATAGTTTCAACTCTATGATATAGATACTTACCATACTCGTGGGTTATGATTCCCTTGTCCATGGTATTCTCCTATGAATACCTCCAATTTAACATTTCATACTTTTATATTCTCATATAAGTTCCACATTAAACCACAAGATGTTCTACGTATACAAGTATAAGAACATGTAAACAATAAACCTATGTTCCTGCATACTATGACAACCGTCCAATTTGCATGCATCCGTACAATTATTAAATGAAGATTAGTGCTTAATGACTGTGCTGATTTACAATTTATGACTGGAATTGCTTTCTGATTACTGCATTATACTTACATGTGCATCACATATTGCATACTGTCACATCATTTTTACATACAAACTTTAGTGACATAAACGATGCACAAAGCACAGTTAGCACCGTTAGCACCGTTAACGGATAGAACAGGAATATGCTGACGAGGTTCGGTACATAGATAGACAGTGTTTTGAGAACTAGTATGGGCCAGAGACTAATTACTACACAAGTATGGTGTGTAGGAAAGTAAGGACCACAAAACTGCTTCACTAGGTAATAGTTTAAGTGCCGGAAAGTGCCTAAAACCCACTAAAAGTGTTGAAATCAGCATTTTTCAGCAAAATTCAGCATTTTAACAAGCTTTTACCATGCAAAAATATGACTAAATGATCCTGAATGCTTTCCTAAGTGTCGGGAATTAAACATGTCACAAAAGGGTACATAAAGAATACTAAACGGTATAGTTTGACACTTTAACGAACCGGTATCTAACCGAACAACCGGACACTACCCGAAACACCAAAATTATACTAGAAGCATTGTTTTATTATTTCTGAGCTAGTTATGACCCCCGAACATCATATCCCATCTTTTAAACACCTAACATACTTAACCTTGAATTTTTAACACTTTTAACCTATTTAACTTAACTTAACCATGGTTAAGGCTTAACTATACCCCCCCTTTTAATCTACGGTTATGGTGGTGGCCCCACACCATAATCTTATTTGATTCACCTAGATTTGTATAGATATGCTTAAAGATCTGGTATGTACTATTAAATCCATGAATATCTTTATATGATGGATATTAGATTATATAAACCATGGATCTAACCTTTCATTCTCATTCATCACCAACATCAAAAACCTTCCTTCCTCCTCCCATGGTTCACGACCAAACACCCCTATAACATCATCATCTTCACCTTCCACTTTCCATTAAATCCATGCATATACAAGGGTGTAAGAAGGTATATTAGGGAGCTTGGAGCTTTCGAAAGTTGAAGGACCTTCACCGTTTGCTTTTATCCACTTCATTTCTTCACTTGTTCATCCCTAGCCTTGAGCTAGTAGTAAGATCTTCTACACACCCTTTTACATCTTGTTTAGATGGTTAAAAGATGATATATGTCACACCCTGAAATTATCAGAGCTGGCGTGACTGGACTGGTATCTTCATTGCACAGCGGAAGCAAATAAGCTAAGACTTCTAGAAATTGAACGCCCACTAAGTACTCGAATCTCCAATGGTTCTCCTATTCCAACCGTGCCATAATTTTGAAACACAACCTGAGAAAGAAACATGCGAAAAATCAACATAAAGTTGAGCGAGTTCATAGTTTGTATGTAAAAGATTTGAAATAAACCTTTTTGAATAACCGGTTTGTGAAATATTATTGAGAAAACGAATTTAGAAATCATTTTCTTACCAAGTTATATGGAAACTTTGTATTTGTAACGCATTATGTTCGTAAAACCATGTATTTGTAAACTCTCGTATTTGCAATGTTCGTATAACCGTCAATGCCCACCCTGACTTTGACTCCATGCCCGCATACTCCTATGTTTTGAATTTGTATAAAACATGGTATGTAATTTGTAAAATCTCGGTATGAAAGCAACAAGGAAAAAGAGATCACCAATGGTTTGCAAGGCCAATGGTATGTGTGAAATGGTGCAGGAAAACTCGAACCTAGCAAATTTGTACCGGGATTCCGGCTGGAAGACACAGTCACCACTATGGGCCTCCCTAGTCCTCATGGGTGTGGGCTCGCTACACCCAAATAGATCTATCACTCATGTCCCTCGGTCCTACAACGAGGATTAATGGCCTTAAGTGTGGTACCCACCACTCACATGATCTAAGTGTACCCTTCCTTAGCTAACCATACCATTTGTAATTGTCTGTAAACATTTAGTAACATGTATTTTACCCCAGTCTCTCAGACTGAATTACCCAGCTAGTCTCTCAGACTAACTCCCCAGTCTCTCAGACCAACTCCCCAGTCTCTCAGACTGAATTACCCAGCTAGTCTCTCAGACTAACTCCCCAGTCTCTAAATTATCACCAGACGATCCCATCCCTAGTCATGAAAATCATTCACATTTCGATAATACGTATTTGTTTTGTAAAACCGGTATAATTAGTATGATTCATTCGTAAACCATTTGAGTTCCTTGAAATTCGTTCGTAACATGATTTAGAAATAGGAGTTTTCGTTCGTCCAAAAACTTTGTATGTTCTTGCAAAACGTGCTTTGTCTAAAATATGCAGTCTTTGTTCATCGAAAACTTTGTGTGTTTCAGCGAAACGTGCATGTCTTTCCACCCCAAAAACATTTATAAAAATGTAAAACCGTAAAAAGGTGGGGTTATGAACTCACCTGAATTGCCTTGTGCAAAGCTAGCTAATTACGACTTCGTGATGTCGTTTCCAAGACTTGACTTGCTAGCGTGCATTCTACAATATTCCTAACACGGAATATCTTATAAGTTTCTAAACAAATGCGGTAACTAAACTACGTGTCACCGAGCTCTACCGAATCGTTAACCGAACGATTCAACGGTAAGTTGTTAACTTGAAAGAAACGAAGAAGTTATGATTGTTAAGTTTCGTTTATTGTCGGTAATAGTTTACTAAGTCTTTGTAAAAAACGTAGTTCTCGTGAGATTTAAAGTATATAAACATTTATATAAAAATATATAAATATATTGGTAGAATCTCATTAGTCGACTTGAAAAGTCGTTGTGTATGTAAAGAATATTTATGTGAATTAACATAGAACAAACTCGTACTATGTATCGCATCTCGTATGATCCTTGTCAAAATATTCGTATATGCCGTTTAGGCGTATAAAATAAATATGAAAAGTTATATTTATTTTATAAAAGAATCGTCGAGTTGTCGTGTTTGAAAGTAAATATCACTATATTTATTTTATATAAGAATTCGACTTGTTTGTGTCTGAAATAAATATATAGCTATATTTATTTATAAATGGATTCGTTTTGTACGATATTTAAAATAAATATTTAAGCTATATTTATTTTTATAAAACGAATTCGTGTCATTTAATATTTCAAATAAATATATAAACTATATTTATTTTAGTAAAACAGTCGTCGTGTCGTTTGATTGTTAAAATAAATATACAAAATATTTATTCTTATGAAAAGAAGTCGTATCATCATTCGACATTTGAAACAATATAAATCATTACGTTAATTTTATAAAAGTTTTGTCGAATTTTCAAAGTTTACAATAAATATAATAACTATATTTATTAGTTGTAAATAATGTCCGAATCGTAGTTTTTGTATCTTGTAAAAGTGTTGTCGAAGGTATTGTTACACTTGTATTTGTTCTAAAAAAAATTACTTGAATAGGATAGTTCATTTTATAATGAAACACGCTTTATTTTACAGATTTTCTAGAAAAACGGGTAGAGTTTCCTCTGTTTTTGGACGGCCCCGACAACTAAAGTGTCGTTATATTTTCAAAATTCAATCAAGATTCAAACAAACCATATGTAATTTTGTCAATTATATCAAATGTAAACTATAATTAATCGGTTCGAGCTCGTTTGTCACATAAGTATTTAAAACGATATAGATAACGATATTATTCACGTCGTTAAAATTTTTACCAAAGCTCTCGCGTCGTCCCTTCGAGTAGGCTGCCTGAGTTGACCGAGTCAACTGGTTTGACCGAGTTGACTCGCTGAGTTGACCAGTTGACCGAGTTAACTCGGTTGACCGAGGTGACCCGAACCGTATTAGAATCAAAGCTCGAACCCACTGACCCGAATCTGAACCCGAACTACGCCTGAACCGAATCTGAACCCGTTGACCCGTTGACTTGAAGCAAGAACCGAGCTTGTCTAACCCGTCCCGAACCCGAGAACAGAAATTAAACAGAGACTGAACATTACCCACCGTGCCATCAAAGCCTTCTTCTTCAGAATGTAAAGAAAAGAGTCGGGGAACAGAGTCGAGTGTCTTACCGGAATCCCGTCGAACCAAAAGAACCGTCGTCGCCTCCTCCGCTGCCGCCGCCGTGAGCGGCGGCGCCACTCCGCCTCATCTCTCTCACTCTCTTCCTTCTCTCTCCTCCTGTCTCTTTCTCTCTTCGCCTCTCGTCTGCGGCCGTCGCTCACCACCACCCACCACAGCGCCACCGCCTGTGGTGGTGGTGTGGTTGCTGTTGATGTCTACCGCCACCAAATCGATGGTGGTGGCTGGTGATGTAAGAGAAAATGGGGTGGGGGTGGGTGTTTGTCAAACCACACGCCGCCGGAGATGGATTCCGGTGGCCGTTGAACCGCCGTAACAGCGCCGGTCCTCCATCTCGGTGGTTGCCTGATCTTGAGAGATGAGAGGGAACGATGAGTGTGTTTTGTTTGGTCTGATGTAAAGATCGAGAGAGGGGAAAATGGAAGACTTAAAGTCTGTTTGTTTATTATGTAATGTAATAGAGAGAGAGAGAGAGGGTAGAAGATGAGAGGGTATTTGTTTATTGAAGATGGAGATTTCTGTGTGTTTGCTTGAAGTGTGAGTGATTTATACAGATCTTGAAATCTCTAGAGATCTTTAGAGATCTGGTTAAGATTTTGAAAAGATCTTCAAATCTTGTAGAGATTGTGTAAGATTTTATAGAGATTTAGTGGAGATTCTATAGAGATCTAATATATTATGTGAGGTTTAGGCTTGTGGGTTTTGGGCTTGGGCCTAGGGCCCACAAGCTCAATCCCCGTGTTTAAGCGGCCCGTAATTTCTACGAGACCCGATATCGCAACCCAAACTCCATAAGTGTCGAAAGAATAAAATTTTTAAAATTAAAAAAGGCGTATAATAGTGGCGTTTGTCGGTGTTACGCGTTCGTTTGTCGATTACGGTAATAATCGCGAAAAATTATATCGTTGTCGTCTTTAATCCGTTTTTCGATCCGGTTTTGACTGTAGTTACTAAACTTTTGTTACGGAGCTAAATATAGCGTAAAATGTAAGTTTCGAAGGTGACAGGCGTCTCCGTCGCTTCTGTTTCGTTGCCGATGTGTTTCTTACCATCGCGTTTTTAGTTCACGTTCGCATTTGTGTCGCATGGAAGCCTAATAAATTCACAAAAATTAATTTCATAAGCATAAAATTTTCGTGTAACATTCATACTTGTCGGCGTTGTCAGTATTTGTACGTCATCAGTTCGTTGTCGCTTAATATTCAGCAGATTTTTCCGTAAACCACCGTTCACGCCCTGTAAAGCTGGTTAGCCGTTTCTAGGCACTCCAAAGGCCTAATTGAGTCAATCTTCGTCTTAAACACTATTTATTATCGCGTTAATCGCCTGTTAATCACGTAATTAAGAGCTGTAAATCACCGGTTGTCACATTCTCCCCCTGTTACAGAAATTTCGTCCTCGAAATTTAGTCTATGTTATCTCCTCAGAGTTGTGTCGTTCCTAGGTAAGTCCGAATAATACCAAAGTGAATGACCGCGTAATCGAAACAAGACTTATTCGAATCATGTGAATTTAATGACATTCCTCAACAAAAAGAACCCAACGGTTTAAAAGAAATGTGTTTCAAAAATTGATGTCAAGGGAAACAAGACGTATAGGTACAGTCACTAATGTGACTAAGTTAACAGGGATCTAACAATGAACAGGAACTTGGACCAATCGAATTCCATATGAACGTTCACAATAAGTAAATGAGTTCTAGAAGCAATAACATCCAATGGATGAACTTAGAATCAACAATCTCAAATGTACTAGTTTGCATGAAACGCTCGATCGTGATCAGCACAAGCTGCAAATTATACCGACGCCACAAGGTGTCGCAATGAATGAAACAATTCAATAATAGGGGTGATCAAACAAGTATCACCTGTGTTTTGCAGTCAATTGAAAGCGCAATGAAGTAAATATGAAAATTTGTTTCTAACAACATCATAGGATTTTCAATTGAAATTTGAACATCAAAGAAATAACGTTTTCGATCGAAGACGAAGAAGCAATGAATATCGCAAAACATTCGATCGATGTTGAAAGGACCGTTAGGAGGTACACCGGAATATGAAATGAATTTTGTGTACCCTTGTCTTATCACACGATTGTGTTAAGACTGTTGTAATGTGATAAATCAAAGCGGATTTAATCTAAATCAATAAATAAATAATTAAATCCGTGCATAAGATATGTAAACGAATTTAGCGCAAGCTTCAAATAAGTGAAAATACCACCACAAGGTGTCGAAATCAACAAACAATTTAATGGAGTCGAATGCCAAACAAGTTTACTTCAACTCGGAACAAATGAAACACTTGTTAAAACGAATTTTGAATATGATGCTCCCAATACATCATATGATGCTCTGAATTGAATATGTGTAATGGACAGGTTCAAACAATTGAATTTGATTTCGGCGCAAGCCGACAATAAATACATGTATCAACAAGAAAACTTTCGGCATGGTCACAACGAAAAACCATGCATGTAACTTGAAAAGAAGAGAAATTTCAAGAAAATGTGTTGACTTGATAACAAAGGAGCCAACAATTACAATAATGCAGGTCATTCGAATCACAAATCAATAATTGAATTTAGCGAAATAATATTTGAACTTTAATGAAACGCTTTATTCGAAACGAAACCACATGCGTAACCAACGATGCATGCGTAACATATAAATTTTCAAGAAATGAAGCAATGAGTGTTCGCTATAATGAAAGAAGTTATTGTGATGCAATGACCATTAAGAGGGGTAGAGATACGAAAGTCTACTCAGTAAACGCGAGAGTCGAAATTTCAATAAAAGAAATTTGAGGACTTTACCTGGGGTTGCGTGTGATGACCGGTTGTTAGGTGACATTACCATGGAATGTCGAACATAGCGTATTAGTCGTTAATAAGATAGGGGGAATGCGGAGACATACGTCTCTTTCTTAGCATGACTCGTGCCGTCGCAGGACCGCGTGCCAACCCGCCGCTTCCTGATCGATAGTTTTCGTGCTGACATGATTTGTATCGTCGCTGAAATGCTTCATCTTGTCTTCTCAAAGACCGTGCCTCATAAGTCCTAAGTGTCGTACTTCAAGCTCCGTTAATGTATAGCTTAAGTTTCACGTATACCTGCGCACTAGCGTTTTGTTCCGCGTAGAATGTGATGTACCCCGACATCCGTTGGCGTAAAAATTGAGTTCCATGTATTCTTGTGCACTAGCGTTTCGTTATGCGTAGGCTGCCTGATCGGGAAGTTAAAATATCATAGACAATATGGATAATACTGTGTGCCCGAGTTAATATCCGCGGTTCCTACGTGAGGACCTTTAAAGAACTTCAACATAAGTTTCCAAAGGTCCTAAATGCATTGTATCAAAACTCTCAAGTTTTGTGTACCGTATGTAATTGTTTTGTGTACCGTGTGTAAAACACAACTTTAGCGTATGTTTAAAAATCAAAATTCTGATCTTTTTATTTTCGGCAACGGTTGGAGACCATATTCGAGTCTTAGGCGTTATGTATGTATTCCAGGTCTTAATAATCGATGTCCCAGATAAAGGTGAGGTTAGAGCCTAGGTATTCCTACAGAAAACCTAATTCGCTGTAACCTATAGCTCTGATACCAATCTGTCACACCCTGAAATTATCAGAGCTGGCGTGACTGGACTGGTATCTTCATTGCACAGGGGAAGAAAATAAGCTAAGACTTCTAGAAATTGAACGCCCACTAAGTACTTGAATCTCCAATGGTTCTCCTATTCCAACCGTGCCATAATTTTGAAATACAACCTGAGAAAGAAACATGCGAAAAATCAATATAAAGTTGAGCGAGTTCATAGTTTGTATGTAAAAGATTTGAAATAAACCTTTTTGAATAACCGGTTTGTGAAATATTATTGAGAAAACGAATTTAGAAATCATTTTCTTGCCAAGTTATATGGAAACTTTGTATTTGTAACGCATTATATTCGTAAAACCATGTATTTGTAAACTCTCGTATTTGCAATGTTCGTATAACCGTCAATGCCCACCCTGACTTTGACTCCATGCTCGCATACTCCTATGTTTTGAATTTGTATAAAACATGGTATGTAATTTGTAAAATCCCGGTATGAAAGTAACAAGGAAAAAGAGATCACCAATGGTTTGCAAGGCCAATGGTATGTGTGAAATGGTGCAGGAAAACTCAAACCTAGCAAATTTGTACCGGGCTTCCGGCTGGAAGACATAGTCACCACTATGGGCCTCCCTGGTCCTCATGGGTGTGGGCTCGCTACACCCAAATAGATCTATCACTCATGTCCCTCGGTCCTACAACGAGGATTAATGGCCTTAAGTGTTGTACCCACCACTCACATGATCTAAGTGTACCCTTCCTTAGCTAACCATACCATTTGTAATTGTCTGTAAACATTTAGTAACATGTATTTTACCCCAGTCTCTCAGACTGAATTACCCAGCTAGTCTCTCAGACTAACTCCCCAGTCTCTCAGACCAACTCCCCAGTCTCTCAGACTGAATTACCCAGCTAGTCTCTCAGACTAACTCCCCAGTCTCAAAATTATCACCAGACGATCCCATCCCTAGTCATGAAAATCATTCACATTTTGATAATACGTATTTGTTTTGTAAAACCGGTATAATTAGTATGATTCATTCGTAAACCATTTGAGTTCCTTGAAATTCGTTCGTAACATGATTTAGAAATAGGAGTTTTCGTTCGTCCAAAAACTTTGTATGTTCTTGCAAAACGTGCTTTGTCTAAAATATGCAGTCTTTGTTCATCGAAAACTTTGTGTGTTTCTGCGAAACGTGCATGTCTTTCAACCCCAAAAACATTTATAAAAATGTAAAACCGTAAAAAGGTGGGGTTATGAACTCACCTGAATTGCCTTATGCAAAGCTAGCTAATTACGACTTCGTGATGTCGTTTCCAAGACTTGACTTGCTAGCGTGCATTCTACAATATTCCTAACACAGAATATCTTATAAGTTTCTAAACAAATGCGGTAACTAAACTACGTGTCACTTAGCTCTACCGAATCGTTAACCGAACGATTCAACGGTAAGTTGTTAACTTGAAAGAAACGAAGAAGTTATGATTGTTAAGTTTCGTTTCTTGTCGGTAATAGTTTACTAAGTCTTTGTAAAACACGTAGTTCTCGTGAGATTTAAAGTATATAAACATTTATATAAAAATATATAAATATATCGGTAGAATCTCATTAGTCGACTTGAAAAGTCGTTGTGTATGTAAAGAATATTTATGTGAATTAACATAGAACAAACTCGTACTATGTATCGCATCTCGTATGATCCTTGTCAAAATATTCGTATATGCCGTTTAGGCGTATAAAATAAATATGAAAAGTTATATTTATTTTATAAAAGAATCGTCGAGTTGTCGTGTTTGAAAGTAAATATGACTATATTTATTTTATAAAAGAATTCGACTTGTTTGTGTCGGAAATAAATATATAGCTATATTTATTTATAAAAGGATTCGTTTTGTACGATATTTAAAATAAATATTTAAGCTATATTTATTTTTATAAAACGAATTCGTGTCGTTTAATATTTCAAATAAATATATAAACTATATTTATTTTAGTAAAACAGTCGTCGTGTCGTTTGATTGTTAAAATAAATATACAAAATATTTATTCTTATGAAAAGAAGTCGTATCATCATTCGACATTTGAAACAATATAAATCATTAGGTTGATTTTATAAAAGTTTTGTCTAATTTTCAAAGTTTACAATAAATATAATAACTATATTTATTAGTTGTAAATAATGTTCGAATCGTAGTTTTTGTATCTTGTAAAAGTGTTGTCGAAGGTATTGTTACACTTGTATTTGTTCTAAAAAAAATTACTTGAGTAGGATAGTTCATTTTATAATGAAACACGCTTTATTTTACGGATTTTCTAGAAAAACGGGTAGAGTTTCCTCTGTTTTTGGACGGCCCCGACAACTAAAGTGTCGTTATATTTTCAAAATTCAATCAAGATTCAAACAAACTATATGTAATTTTGTCAATTATATCAAATGTAAACTATAATTAATCGGTTCGAGCTCGTTTGTCACATAAGTATTTAAAACGATATAGATAACGATATTATTCACGTCGTTAAAATTTTTACCAAAGCTCTCGCGTCGTCCCTTCGAGTAGGCTGCCTGAGTTGACCGAGTCAACTGGTTTGACCGAGTTGACTCGCTGAGTTGACCAGTTGACCGAGTTAACTCGGTTGACCGAGGTGACCCGAACCGTATTAGAATCAAAGCTCGAACCCACTGACCCGAATCTGAACCCGAACTGCGCTTGAACCGAATCTAAACCCGTTGACTTGAAGCAAGAACCGAGCTTGTCTAACCCGTCCCGAACCCGAGAACATAAATTAAACAGAGACTGAACATTACCCACCGTGCCATCAAAGCCTTGTTTTTCAGAATGTAAAGAAAAGAGTCGGGGAACAGAGTCGAGTGTCTTACCGGAATCCCGTCGAACCAAAAGGACCGTCGTCGCCTCCTCCGCTGTCGCCGCCGTGAGCGGCGGCACCGCTCCGCCTCATCTCTCTCACTCTCTTCCTTCTCTCTCCTCCTGTCTCTCTCTCTTCGCCTCTCGTCTGCGGCCATCGCTCACCACCACCCACCATAGCGCCACCGCCTGTGGTGGTGGTGTGGTTGCTGTTGATGTCTACCGCCACCAAATTGATGGTGGTGGCCATTGATATAAGAGAAAATGGGGTGGGGGTGGGTGTTTGTCAAACCACACGCCACCGGAGATGGATTCCGGTGGCCGGTGAACCTCCGTAACGGCGCCGGTCCTCCATCTCGGTGGTTGCCGGATCTTGAGAGATGAGAGGGAATGATGAGTGTGTGTTGTTTGGTCTGATGTAAAGATCGGGAGAGGGGAAAATGGCAGACTTAAAGTCTGTTTGTTTATTATGTAATGTAATAGAGAGAGAGGGTAGAAGATGAGAGGGTATTTGTTTGTTGAAGATGGAGATTTCTGTGTGTTTGCTTGAAGTGTGAGTGATTTATAGAGATCTTGAGATCTCTAGAGATCTTTAGAGATCTGGTTAAGATTTTGAAAAGATCTTTAAATCTTGTAGAGATTGTGTAAGATTTTATAGAGATTTAGTGGAGATTCTATAGAGATCTAATATATTATGTGAGGTTTAGGCTTGTGGGTTTTGGGCTTGGGCCCACAAGCTCAATCCCCGTGTTTAAGCGGCCCGTAATTTCTACGAGACCCGATATCGCAACCCAAACTCCATAAGTGTCGAAAGAATAAAATTTTTAAAATTAAAAAGGCGTATAATAGTGGCGTTTTTCGGTGTTACGCGTTCGTTTATCGATTACGGTAATAATCGCGAAAAATTATATCGTTGCCGTCTTTAATCCGTTTTTCAATCCGGTTTTGACTGTCGTTACTAAAATTTTGTTACGGAGCTAAATATAGCGTAAAATGTAAGTTTCGAAGGCGACAGACGTCTCCGTCGCTTCCGTTTCGTTGCCGATGTGTTTCTTACCATTGCGTTTTTAGTTCACGTTCGCATTTTTGTGTCGCACGGAAGCCTAATAAATTCACAAAAATTAATTTCATAAGCATAAAATTTTCGTGTAACATTCATACTTGTCGGCGTTGTCAGTATTTGTACGTCATCAGTTCGTTGTCGCTTAATATTCAACAGATTTTTCCGTAAACCACCGTTCACGCCCTGTAAAGCTGGTTAGCCGTTTCTAGGCACTCCAAAGGCCTATTTGAGTCAATCTTCGTCTTAAACACTATTTATTATCGCGTTAATCGCCTGTTAATCACGTAATTAAGAGCTGTAAATCACCGGTTGTCACAATATATGTTGCAAATCATGAAGAACACTAATGAACAAGAAGATGAACCCTTAACATAAGCTTAATAACAAAAGAATATATGTTGTTTTGGTGTTGATTTGCTTCTTGATGATTGATTGTTTGTGTTAGTGATGTTAGACATCAAAAGAAACCTACTAGATTGTGATTAAACACATGATCTAGTAAGTTAAGAAGATGATCTTGTGAAAGGTCAAGATGATCATACCTTATGAATACATGAACTTGAATAATAAAGTTGTTTTCATATGTGATGATGGTTTAAACACAACATAAGTCTTGTAAGTGGATGATTTCCAAAATAGTTTTCTCATGAAACTAAGTTAAATAACAAGATTTACCTAGACTTGGTTCTTACATAAACAAATACTATTTTTATGGGTTAAACAAGTGTAGAAACACTTGGGTAACAAAAAGATTTCATAAAGAAGCATTTTTAGAAAATGTGCTTGGAAGTTGTAAAAACCCAACTTCTTTAAAGATGAAGTTTTTAAAGAAATAAATACATTTCAAAGCGTAACTAAACCTACTAAGCACACTACCAAGTTACTACAAGTATTTATAAAAGTTCAAGTTCATGTTGTTATGTAAAAAACATTGTTATGGCATTTGGTAAGTATAGGTTAAGTTGTTGATTGTGGTGATGATTTTAAAAAGAAAATGATATGCTTTAAAAGCATGGACACCTCCATTTTTAGGGGAAACTATGGCAAAATTTTCTAAAAATATAAACACTTAGAAAGATATTTTCTAAACAAATATTTACGAGTGTGCTTTAACTATGGTTTTCAATATAAACTTTGCCATAGATTTTGTTACAAAAATACAAATATTGGAGGTTGGTTTTTATAAATAAAAATGGATAAATATGTATTTAGAATATATATTTACATTAAAGACACATTGTGTGTGATTATTTGTATACTTGGTGTAATAGTTATATTATTTTAGGATTTAAAGTAATATAACTTAACAAAATACCAAGAATTTACAATCCAAAATAATACTAAAAATCACAAGGGATAAATATATAAGTTACACACTTAATATCGTGAAACCGAACGCAAGAACGTAACTTATGAAATATTCCGGAAAATACCATTATAAATATATTTTTGGTAAATATTATTTTGGATACAAGAAATGAAAATATGATTTTTGTAAATATTACAAAGTTGTATCATATTTTTGACAAGGATAAAATATATTATTTTTGGAAGTAAAAATATATTTTCCTAGTATATTTAGAAGATATATGATTTTTGGGAAAAATATATATTTTCTTGAAATACATTATTTTTGGACAAAATAAGTTTATATATATTTTCTAAGTGAGACTTGAAAATATATTGTTTTGGAAATATATATGGGATATTTATTAAGAAAATACGTACACACCGGAATACGACGCCAATACATGGCAAGATATACAAATACAAGAATACAAATATACGTGTATGAGATACCCCCATCATTGGGAAGGAAATACGAAAATAAATACTTGAGAAGTATTATTACAAAATATTGCTTAACAATTATTCCAAAATTAAATATAATTTAAAGTTAAAATAATTATTATTTTAACAAGTAATTATAACTTGGAATAATATTGAAGGCATAAAAGAAACGTAACTCAAGAACGTAAATACTAAGGCAAGGCACGGCCCGTTCGTCTAATAGACCCTAGTACATTGTAGGGAGTCGTGTTTGCTGAGGAGATTTGAGTTACGAGTATCGAAGACGCAAAACTGTGAGTTCATGTCCCCCTTTTCTTTTAACTGTTTTCAGTTTTATAACTGCGGGGGTGAAATACATGTTACAAACTGTTTACGAACATTTTACGTGGTATGGTTAGCTAAGGAAGGGTACTGCTTGATCATGTGAGTGGTGGGTATGACGCTTAAGGCCATTAATCCTCGTTGTAGGACCGAGGGACATGAGTGATAGATCTATTTGGGTGTAGCGAGCCCCACCCCTGAGTCCATTGAGTGGACCATGTGGTGACTATGTCTTACTGACTAAATCTGCTAGGTTTGAGTTTTCCTGCATCACTTCACACATATCAATGGCCTTGCAAACCATTGGTGATCTGTTTTTCCTTATTGCTTTCATACCGGGATTTATAAACTTACATACATACTTACAATGATTTCAAAGGTTTACTCATATACACAAAACAAACACATGAACTCGCTCAACTTTTGTTGATGTTTTCAAACTACATGTATTTCAGGGAATTAGTAAGTGGATCTGGTGGGCGTTGGAAGTTTTTATGTTGCGTTAGGGATAAATATGTCATCCATGGTCTTTGAGTTTGGTCAGTGTGTCTTATTCCTGGACGAGACACGTCTTCCAAACCTTGGTGTTTTTCAATATCTTTTGATGAGTCCTTAATGAACTCATAAACAATTTGTACGGTTTGTAAAACTTAAATTTGAAATCTACTTTTCAAAACAAGGTTGTTATGTTTTAAACTTATTTAATGGATGACGAATCTATGGATTTATCATATAGTTGTTGTTATGATTGAATGCAATGATATTAAGAAAGTCACACCATAATCACGCTTCCGCAAAAGTCAGGGTGTGACACATACAACTATTAAGTGCAAGAAGCACTTACCTTGACCCGTAAGTAGTTGATACGTATTCCATATGTTCGTCTCGTTGCCTCCCGAGTTCGCGCCCAAAATGGCATGTACCTATCCTTTCATGTCCACGTTTACATGTCATTATTAGCAAACGTTATAACTCATATTATCAATTAATTTATTCATACATCGAGAAATTCTACACATGGTTCTATATACCACATACGCGTGTGATAGTACACATTCCACCATACATTAAATTAAATACATTCATACATGCATAATTACCAATGATTACATAACAATACATAAAATTTACAATTCGTAATGCCATAGACCATTACTAGTAGGCAACTGCTAACATAATATGGCATAGATCCATTATCACATCATTCATAACATAACCAATTCAACTTACCGTCATGTACGTCATATAATAATCTAGCAAATATTCACATGATCTCCTTATTCTCACAATAGTGTTAGGAAGTCTAATGTAACACCCCAACCCAGAAGGGCTGACATGTCACAATAACAGTATCATAAACAAAAGTCATAATTCCATTTATTTATTTGATAAGGATACAATCACACGACAAATGAACTTAAGGTTAATATACAAGCGGAGACATTCGACTTAATTAACTAACATCTTCAGATTTATTCCTAGGCTTTATTCTTCTCTCTTTTCCCCTCCCAAAGTAACCTGCGGACCTGTATATACAAAAATTTTACGGAATGAGCCAAATGCCCAGTACGGAATAATAGGCTCAAATAAGAAGTAACGCTTTAAATGTTATCCGGATGGAAAATGATATGATGCAAATGACGTAATTTCATAATATAAATCATACGGATGTACCCATGAGCCAAACTTAAAACGTGACAATACACAGGTAGCTACTCCTGCATAATTATCACACGAGATGGCGAGTTGGCATACCCGCTATCCACCTCCTTATCTTAAATCCTAGGATCGATCCATACGCCTCCTAATAGCCATATGTACCACACTTGTACTTAAGAGACGCCGTGAACTGATCTCTCCGTCACGGATGGAGCACATGATGTTGATGCCGCAACAACATGCTCGTGGGACACTCCACGAGAAGCGATACTCAGGGTATCAGAGTACAAAAGGTCTTATTTACATAACTTATCAAAATACTTTTCATAACAAGATGTAACATATATTGGAACATGCGATAATGAATACAACTAACATAATACTATCGCATGACAGGAAAGCTAAATCCAAAGTTGTGATTAGAATAGAAATCAAACGGACTGTCAAATGAATCGATAATCAAAGACGTGATGAGGTTGAAAACCTATACGAATTTAACGGGTTTATAACAATTGAATATCAAACAACAAGGAGCGGGGTAAGGATCCGTACCTTAATAATTCCAAAGTTATGCTACCTTGTGATAATATTTCAGATTTATACGGGCAGAGTTTAGACTACTGATTAGTCTTTTAACCTAATTTAAATAACATGCACACAAACTAGGTTAGTAACTTAATACAGCATTTACGATAACTCACGAGATTAAAATCCTCACAACGAATGACAAAGTGCGATACTTAAACATCCATCGGATTCACAATTAATGACAAAGTGAAATCACTTAAACATCCATCGGATTCACAACGAATGACAAAGTGTAAACACTTAAACATCCATCGGAATCACAACTAATGACAAAGTGAAATTACTTAAACATCCATCGGAATCACGACTAATGACAAAGCATAACCCAAATTTGAGCAGCACTTAAACATCCATTGGATTGATTTCAATCAATCGGACATTGAATCGTATCAGCGATTGAGTTAATACCCTGTTCTGCAGCACCCCGCTAAACTAATTTGTGTTTCGTGTGTGTTTTGAGAGTAATTGGACGATATCTCAGCGCGTATTTTGAGTTTCTTCGTCGTTTTTGTGCCCAGAATCAAGTCCCAATCGCTGCTATTTATAGGTGAATTTTGACCTTGTCGCGGCCCGCGTAACATTAAGCTTATCCTTACGCGGCCCGCGAGGCAACTTATTTTATGCATAGGGTTGCCACGTGTGGGACTAGCCTAGCTGAGTCGACAGATTTTTAAATTTCAACTTCAACAGCAAGTTATTAGGATAATCGTCAAGTAGGGAATACCCCCCCTGAGTTTTAGGGGCCCTAATCCTGATTCTGAAAATTCTAGGGTTTGTACAGAATTACTTGGGTGTCTTAATTAAGGTTTCCTATTGGGTAATTTATAAATAATAATAATAGTTTTGGTTGATATACAGAAGTATGGATCATAAAATAAATGTTTAGTTTATTATAAATTATTATTATTCTTTTATTTCTAGAATAATGATTTTAAATTTATGGTCATTACAACTATTACCCCCTTAAAAGAAATTTCGTCCTCGAAATTTTTCAAACAAGAATATAACATATCCTATAAGTAACGGAAACGGAACTTTCATAGCAGAGTTACTAAAAAATCTCCTAAACACACATGTGTATCTGAAATTCATAATTAAGTTCATGACTATAATTCTCAATTACCTTACATATGTGCCCTAATGGTTCTTCCACTACGTATCTTAATAACATATTTAATTATGCAGAAAATCAACATAGACTTACAGATAACAAGAGTGAATATTGGTACTGATATCTCCTACATAGATATGCTTAATCATAGCTAAGATATATTCACATAAGGTAAAGCATGAATGACCGTAAACAGAAACAATTGAACCTATATCAAAGAGCAAGATTTACCGTTACTTTGACTAAAATTCTATTGTTAGAATAGATTAGGGTATAGAGAGCGAATTAATTCTTCAGATTCCCATGTTGCTTCGCGTTCAGAGTGATTTTTCCAGAGGATTTTAACAAACGGAATTACTTTCCTACGCATAACCCTTTCTTGTCGATCTAAGATGGCTTCTGGTTCCTCTTCGTAGGACAAATCGTCGTGAATGGTAAGTAACGGATAACTAATGACATGGAGTGGATGATAATTATATCCTCTTAACGAGGAGACATGAAAAACGTTATGAACGTGAGAGAGTTGAGGCGGTAAAGCCAGTCGATATGACACTTCTTCAATTCTTTCAAGGATTTCAAACGGACCGATGAAACGGGGACTAAGCTTCCCTTTAATTCCAAATCTACGAATGCCACGCCAAGGTGATACCTTTAAGAATACGTGGTCGCCAATTTTAAATTCGAGTGGTCGTCTATCTTGATCCGCATAGCTCTTTTGTCTGCTCTGAGCTTCTTTCAGTTTTTCTCGTGCTATAGTGACTTTTTCATTTGTAATCTGAACTAGTTCTGGCCCTTCAATAATCTTTTCTCCAACTTCATCCCAGCATATCGGTGCTCGACATTTCCGACCATACAAAAGCTCAAAAGGTGCCATGTCAATACTTGCTTGCCAACTATTGTTGTAAGCGAACTCAACAAGGCATAGATACTCATCCCAGTTTCCAGACCATTCAAGTGCACATGCTCGGAGCATGTCTTCCAAGGTCTGAATCGTACGTTCTGACTGCCCATCTGTTTGTGGATGGAAAGCCGTACTAAACTTCAGGCGTGTACCCCAAGCTGCCTGAAAACCTTTCCAAAATCGTGAGGTGAAACGTGGGTCTCTATCGGAAACAATGGAAGATGGTGTGCCATGGATTCGAATAATTTCTTGAAGAAATATTTCGGATAACTTATTAACCGAAAATCCTTGCTGAATCGGTATAAAATGTGCTGACTTTGACAATCTATCGACAACAACCCATACAACATCATTCTTCTTGAATGTCTTAGGCAAACCGGTAACAAAATCCATTGTGATCTCATCCCACTTCCATATGGGAATATCCAATGGCTGCAATAGACCGCTTGCTCGTTTGTGTTCAATTTTCACTTGTTGGCAAGTGAGGCATTTACTTACGTATCGAGCAACGTCTTCCTTCATGCCAGTCCACCAGAAGTTCTGTCTTAAGTCTCGATACATCTTGGTAGACCCTGGGTGAATTGAAAATGGTGAGCTATGAGCTTCGGCTAACAATGACTCACGAAGGGTGGAGTCATCGGGTACACAAAGTCTTTTACCGCACCAAATCACCCCATGATGGTCTATACGAAATTCAGATTGCTTACCCACCTCAAGATTTTGCACAATTGCCCAAAGTTCTCCATCTTGCTTCTGTGCATCTTTGATCCGTGATATGAGGTCGGGTTCAATCTGCATTCTAGCTAGATATCCAGCAGATTTACTAACCTGAAGCCAAATGTTCATCCTTTCGAGATCCCTCATAATACGAGGCTGAATTTGTAAGCAAGATATAGTCCCGGAATTCTTTCGGCTTAACGCGTCAGCTACAACATTGGCTTTACCTGGATGGTATTGAATATTTGCGTCGTAATCTTTTAAAAGTTCTAACCACCTTCTTTGCCTCATATTTAGCTCCTTCTGCGTAAATATGTACTTGAGGCTCTTGTGGTCGGTAAAGATGTCACAACTCTCACCATACAGATAGTGTCGCCAAATCTTAAGTGCAAAGACGACTGCGGCTAGTTCTAAATCATGTGTATGGTAGTTAACTTCATAAGGCTTCAACTGACGGGAGGCATAAGCGATAACCTTTCCATGTTGCATTAGCACACAACCTAATCCTTTCTTTGAAGCATTACTATAGACTTGGTAACCTCCTGATCCAGAAGGGAGAGCGAGTATTGGGGAGGATACGAGTTGTTTCTTCAATTCTTCAAAGCTTTTCTCTTGTTCCTCATTCCATGAGTACTTCACCCCTTTCCTTAGGAGTTTTGTGAGTGGTAAAGCAATGACCGAGAATCTTTCAACAAATCTTCGGTAATAGCCAGCAAGACCCAAGAAACTTCATATTTCGGTAACAGAAGTGGGTCTTGGCCATTTTGTAATAGCTTCAACCTTTGTTGGGTCTACCATAATTCCCTCTGCTGATATGACATGACCTAGAAATGCCACTTGGCTAAGCCAAAAGTCACATTTGGAAAACTTCGCGTACAATTTCTCCTGCCGCAAGGTTCCAAGTACTGCATGTAGATGTGCTTCATGCTCTTCGTGACTCTTAGAATACACTAGAATGTCATCGATAAAGATAATAACGAATTTGTCTAGGAATTTGTGAAATACGCGATTCATCAAATCCATGAAGACTACGGGTGCATTAGTTAGCCCAAAGGGCATAACCAAGAATTCGTAATGACCATAACGAGTACGAAAGGCGGTCTTGGGAACATCATCATTTTTGATCTTTAGCTGATGGTACCCGGACCTTAGGTCGATTTTTGAGAAGAACTGAGCCCCTTGAAGTTGATCAAAGAGATCATCAATGCGAGGCAGAGGATACTAATTACGAATAGTAATCTTGTTCAGCTCTCGGTAGTCAATACATAGACGCATACTACCATCTTTCTTCTTCACAAATAAGACCGGAGCACCCCAAGGTGAAACACTGGGTCTTATGAATCCTAGATCTAACAATTCTTGCAATTGTTCCTTCAACTCTTTCAGTTCCATCGGGGCCATACGGTACGGAGCTTTAGAAATAGGTTTGGCACCAGGGATCAAGTCGATGGTGAATTCTACCTGACGGTCGGGTGGTAATCCCGGTAGTTCATCCGGAAATACATCAGGATATTCACGAACAACGGATTGGCTATTGATACTCTTAACACTAGCAGAAGTATCCTTAATAGATGCTAGGAATCCAGCACAGCCGTTTGATATGAATTTTCGAGCTTTGAGCGCAGAGATAATTTTAAGAGATTTATGAGCTTGAGTTCCCTGATATATAATATCAGGATGATGAAGATCGCCGAAAATAACACGGCGGAAATGACAATCTATAGTTACGTGATGTCGAGACAACCAATCTATCCCGAGAATAACATCAAAGTCACACATATGTATTGGAAATAGGTCTGCCTTACACACAATAGATTCAATACGGATCGGACAATCTTTATATACGTAAGTGATTATGGATGAATTTTCCATGGGAGTGGAAATGGTTAAAGTATGATTTAAGAGATTTGGTCTTATCGGAAGGTACTTAGTAAACGAGTGGGATACTAAAGAATGAGTCGCTCCTGTATCGAATAACACATAGATACTACGTTCACCAAGCTGAAGGGTTCCAGATACAGTACCTGGGGCATTAGCAGCGTCAGTAGCAGAAAGTACGAAAACTCTTCCTCCAACATTGGGTTGGTTATTCTTCTTAGTGTCTTTCTTAGTACATTCCTTGATCATGTGTCCAGTTTGGCCACATCTAAAGCATGCTCCTGTACTTCGGTGACATACGCCCTGATGTCTCTTACCACAAGTATTACATAGAGGATATGTAATCTGATTTGGGTTTAGAGGTTGATTAAATGGTTGTGCTCTAATAGGTTCTGCATACAACTGAATCTGGTTCTGAGCAGGCCTCGGGTTTTGCAGTCTAGGTTTCCATGGACGTGCCTGATTTCCAGAGTTTTGATTTCCTTGCACTTTGCGGTCTTGATGCTGTGGCGTAGTGGATGATTGGCCGATTTCCTGCTTGAATTGTCCTTCCCTATTTCTCTTCTTATTATCCCCAGTTCGAGATAAAAATTCTTTCCTTTCGAATTCAAAAGTTTTGATTGCATCAGCAACTTCGGTGATATCCTTAAATTTCATATACATGATCGACTTTCGAATTCGATCATTGACTGCCCACTTGCATTTCTCTGCCTGGGCTTCTACTGATCCTGCAACGTCTCCTACAATACTAGCCAACCATGAAAATCGAGTAATGAACTCAGAGGCTGGTTCATCACTCCCCTGTCGAATCACTGCATACTCCCTGATATAAGCTTCTTTATCAGCGGTAGAAAAATACTTGTCGTAAAAGATGGTACGAAAGTCGACCCATGAAAGATTAGCGTCAAAATCATCCCCTCCTTTGACTTGCTTATATCCTTCCCACCAAGTTTGTGCGTCATCTTCAAATTTGTAGGTAGCCAATCTAACTTTGTATTGCTCCGGAACTCCAAGAACTCCGAAGATCTTTTCAACATAAGCTATCCAGTTTCTTGCTTCGACTGGATTATTAGCGTGACTAAAGGATTTCGGCTTTTGTTTTTGGAATTTAGCGATCCATATGTCTATACTATAGGTAGTATGGTTCGTGGTATTTTCATGAGTTTCTCCACCAGAGATTGGATTCGTGTTATTACATTCTGGATGACGAGTTTGTTGAATAACGGCCTCAGCTGTTTGAGCAACAAGGTTTGGAAGCAACCCGGCAACAGCCTGGTTGATAGCATTAATTACGTTTGGATCAACTGGAGTCTCATTCGAAGAAGTGTTGTTACGTACATGGTTAGTACGAGTACTCCTACGTAGCGGACGACGAGGAGGCATCTATAAGAATAGGCATAGGAGTTAGAAAAGAAAACATATAAGATCAAGTTGAATCCTATCATAGATATCTACCCATTCCTCACAGGTTTTAATTACTATCTTCATGTTTTTCTACAGGAAAGAGCCTTTGCTCTGATACCATAGCTGTAACACCCCAACCCAGAAGGGCTGACGTGTCACAATAACAGTATCATAAACAAAAGTCATAATTCCATTTATTTATTTGATAAGGATACAATCACACGACAAATGAACTTAAGGTTAATATACAAGCGGAGACATTCGACTTAATTAACTAACATCTTCAGATTTATTCCTAGGCTTTATCCTTCTCTCTTTTCCCCTCCCAAAGTAACCTGCGGACCTGTATATACAAAAATTTTACGGAATGAGCCAAATGCCCAGTACGGAATAATAGGCTCAAATAAGAAGTAACGCTTTAAATGTTATCCGGATGGAAAATGATACGATGTAAATAACGTAATTTCATAATATAAATCATATGGTAGCTACTCCTGCATAATTATCACACGAGATGGCGAGTTGGCATACCCGCTATCCACCTCCTTATCTTAAATCCTAGGATCGATCCATATACCTCCTAATAGCCATATGTACCACACTTGTACTTAAGATACGCCGTGAACTGATCTCTCCGTCACGGATGGAGCACATGATGTTGATGCCGCAACAACATGCTCGTGGGACACTCCACGAGAAGCGATACTCAGGGTATCAGAGTACAAAAGGTCTTATTTACATAACTTATCAAAATACTTTTCATAACAAGATGTAACATATATTGGAACATGCGATAATGAATACAACTAACATAATACTATCGCATGACAGGAAAGCTAAATCCAAAGTTGTGATTAGAATAGAAATCAAACGGACTGTCAAATGAATCGATAATCAAAGACGTGATGAGGTTGAAAACCTATACGAATTTAACGGGTTTATAACAATTGAATATCAAACAACAAGGAGTGGGGTAAGGATCCGTACCTTAATAATTCCAAAGTTATGCTACCTTGTGATAATATTTCAGATTTATACGGGCAGAGTTTAGACTACTGATTAGTCTTTTAACCTAATTTAAATAACATGCACACAAACTAGGTTAGTAACTTAATACAGCATTTACGATAACTCACGAGATTAAAATCCTTACAACGAATGACAAAGTGCGATACTTAAACATCCATCGGATTCACAATTAATGACAAAGTGAAATCACTTAAACATCCATCAGATTCACAACGAATGACAAAGTGTAAACACTTAAACATCCATCGGAATCACAACTAATGACAAAGTGAAATTACTTAAACATCCATCGGAATCACGACTAATGACAAAGCATAACCCAAATTTGAGTAGCACTTAAACATCCATTGGATTGATTTCAATCAATCGGACATTGAATCGTATCAGCGATTGAGTTAATACCCTGTTCTGCAGCACCCCGCTATACTAATTTGTGTTTCGTGTGTGTTTTGAAAGTAATTGGACGATATCTCAGCGTGTATTTTGAGTTTCTTCGTCGTTTTTGTGCCCAGAATCAAGTCCCAATCGCTGCTATTTATAGGTGAATTTTGACCTTGTCGCGGCCCGCGTAACATTAAGCTTATCCTTACGCGGCCCGCGAGGCAACTTATTTTATGCATAGGGTTGCCACGTGTGGGACTAGCCTAGCTGAGTCGACAGATTTTTAAATTTCAACTTCGACAGCAAGTTATTAGGATAATCGTCAAGTAGGGAATACCCCCCCTGAGTTTTAGGGGCCCTAATCCTGATTCTGAAAATTCTGAAAATTCTAGGGTTTGTACAGAATTACTTGGGTGTCTTAATTAAGGTTTCCTATTGGGTAATTTATAAATAATAATAATAGTTTTGGTTGATATACAGAAGTATGGATCATAAAATAAATGTTTAGTTTATTATAAATTATTATTATTCTTTTATTTCTAGAATAATGATTTTAAATTTATGGTCATTACATCTAACCTTATTATTCATACCTTGTTGACTTTCTAAAAAGTCATCTGTCACTCAAACACACTTCCAATCCGTTAAACATATAACCACTTAGTCACATTACTTTCATTAATCAATCATTCACTAACATGTATAGCTCAATTCACTGAAAATAGGTTGTTTTGTGACGTCTGTTTACTGTACTTACGAGCTTGCAAAAATTACAATCTTTTTATGTGACGTGCCCCTCAAAGGGGTTACCATTATGTCAAATTTTTAGAGTCTAACTCTATTCCAAAAATTTATAAAAATTCATTTACTAAGCTGCAATCAGATTCGTCACTTCTGACTGCAGCTTACGGAAAAATTCATTTAAAATTCCTCATTTATCCGATTGACGAAATTCCAGTTGGAGATTTTTAGAATCACCTGAAGCTAGCTACAGTAAAAATTTGAGATCATAACTCAATTCCTAAATTGAGTTATGACATTCGTAATGGGCTGCAAATTCTGCCAGAAAACGCAGCGTGAACCTTCGATACGGAAAAATTCATAAAACGTTCATTTTTCGTCGAAAAAAATGCAATTCCAGTTTGGTTTGAAAGGTTTTTCCTGGAAGTTCATCACAAAGTCAATAAACATCAGTTTTTGACCAGATTTGACCCGGTTACAGCCGATTAAATTCGGTTGTAACTTTTTGGACAGATTCTTTTTCATCAAATCTCTTCCAAAATATCACCTATGCATTTATCAAAAACTTGTTGTGCATACAACTTATTAAGCATAGTGTACTAGTATTTTAAGCATGTTTCTTCCCAGTTTTATCTCATGAATTATCTTATTCATACAAGATCACATTATCAACAATTCTACATCATAATCACTATTAAAACTTAGTTCCTAACATATAGTTTATCAACATAATCATGATATTAATATTTTCTTGTTCATCATCATTACCCTCATACTCATACACTTGGGTTTCACTCTAAATCATACAAATAATTAAAATTAAACAATGATTCATCTTCAACACAATAGGGTTAACAAGTACTCATTCTAATTTCAACTAAATTCATGGAATCATCATAACCCATGTCATCAAACATCATCAAAACATAAAAATTTTACTTACTTGATGTGTAGAATACTTGGGTGATCACCAATCTTACTTCATGCATCAATTTTTCGGCTAATTCCTCTTTCAATTTGAAGTTTCTTCATGAATTAGGGTTTGCACCCCCTTCCCCATCCCTCTGATCGTTCATACGCACACACCCAGTGTGTGTGTGTGTGAATTTTGATTTAATAAAATTCAATTTCCAATTTGGCAACCTTAGTCCCTCAAAGTAGTTACTTAATCACATTGCCACCCAATTCATTCCCTTACTTGTTTTTGTTAGGAATTTAACTAGGCATAATAACCAAGTTATTATATTTCATTTAATTAACATGGCAACATACCTACGTATTAAATATTTGAGTTTTGGGATGTTACAAGTCTACCCCCCTTAAAGAGGGTTTCATCCCCGAAACCTACTTCATCTATATCGGTAAATAGATTAGTAAGGTCATAACTTTAAGAACATTATTTCTAGAAATCCTTTCTCCATCTCATTCAACAAATCAGACTACCTAGATTTGTACGTAACATTCCTTAAACATCAAACATATAGTCCATCTGACCCGTTCACAACGGGCCAAAGTTTTGACCATTATCCTAGCCCATCATGCTTGTCTTAATTGACCCATCCATAACGGGTCAATACATACCTTTTTCATCATTATCCTAATTTCATCCCTTGCGACCCATTACAACGAGTCACTACTTATACAATTTCTTTATTATGCTTTCTACATCACATCGACCCGACCGTAACCGGTCGACTACACATACCTTACATTTCCATTCTTTATCAATTTCTTCTTAAATTTTCAACTCATCACATTATCGTACTTAAACTAAAGTGTGCAAACTAGTAGCATCCTAAAGAGTCTAATACCATGATTTACATTACAACAATTTGAAGTTCATATCAACTTACTAACATCCTTCACCGTTAGTATTAGTCCTAATAGTTTCACTTATACTTGGAGTTTTATTTCTACCTCCTTACTCATTCACACACTGCTTACTACATAAGCCTAAACTCAAACTCATTTTTAATCAACTTCTAAAAGCCAAGCCTTCCTTTTCATATCATATTATGCGCTACATTATTTCGTACGGAAGTACTTTTTCAACCATAGTTAAAATTTTACATTCATATATCAAACAATTTGCTAACCTTACTACTTTGGCGCAGTACTTCAACATGCAGCAACGAGCCGGTCCTCTTCGTCACCATTCATACCATGTTTCGGATTGACCTCATTCATCCATGTGATCAGCTTTCTCTTATGAGCATTCTTTCACTGACCTTGCCAGGTTTATCATATCCTGATTCCTGCCATTCTCATTATAAGATTAGGGGTTTACACATTTTATTCGATTTCATTCAGACATGATGTTTATTACATCACCTTAATTACCTATAAATCCTTCCTCGATTCCTTTTTATAACATTAGTACGTTTGACCCGTTCATACGGGTCAATACATGACCATTTCCTAACATATCACTTTCGTTGTTTGACCCGTTCATGACGGGTCAATACATAACCATTCTTTCCCAGATCTTTAACTCATTTGTTAACTTTTGCAGTTTGACTTTTCAAAGTCAAACCTGTACTTCTTACTTATCATAGACGTATCAAAGAACACGTTCATAATTCCTTTCTATTCTTGCATACTTGCAAAGACTTTATTTCATCATTTTAATATTAATTGCAAGATTTTACCCATTCCCGTCCCTACTTAAATCATTTGTCTAGGTCGTAACCGTCATTCATTCCGACTCCCAAGAGTCAATTTATGATATGTCTAACACGTAACTTATTTCAAAGCTTATATCTTTCGACTAGGGTTTCTTGCTACTACAATAGTTTTCATCGGTCTTACCTACTTAGTGAATCAAATACTTCATGCTATTTTACAATTACTTGGTTAATAATCATCAACTTACTTGGTTTGACATTTCGAAAGTCCATTGTAAATACATTCTGACCTATGTTTACCAATTACCCAGTTCTGACACATCCCTCTCTAGTCGAGCTATAAGCTCCTATTAAAAGCATAACCTTTATACATACCTGGCGCGAGTCAAATCCATTGACTCGTTATCCATGCCTTGCGTTGACTATTTCCTTCCAATTTGTGACATTACATGACCATACATTATGCTCACCTACAAATATATGACTTGACCATTTCAAACATTAAATACCGGGTACAAATGCCAATCACCATTTGACCCGCATAACTCATTTGTCCCTCTTAACCATCTTGCATACAACGCATTTGCATAATTATATTTATATATAGTAAAAAGTTTTAAAACATAACTTGCTTAATATTTGCCTTAAAATAATTACCTCTTCGGCCCGCATTTACTTACGAATTCGGACTTTTCATTCCACTTTCCATTCCTTTCTATGTTTTGAATCCGTCTCGCGGATTCAAACATCTCATTCATATTCGTCACTCCTTCTATGTTTTGAATCCGTCTAGCGGATTCTAACATATCATTCATTCTTTCAATCTTTCATATTTCAAATCCGTCTCGCAGATTCTAACATATCATTCATGCTTTCATTCCTTTCATGTTTCGAATCCGCCTCGCGGATTCTAACATATCATTCATGCTTTCATTCCTTTCATGTTTCGAATCTGTCTCACGGATTCTAACAAATTATTCATACTTTCTCATTCCTTCTATGTTTCGAATCCGTCTCGCGGATTCTAACATATCATTCATACTTCTCTTTCGTGTTTGGTACTTTCAATTTCTTGAGAGTCTTACATTTCCTTTCACCCTCACGTCCACCTACTCCCTAATTCTAACGGATATACCTGTAACAATTATCATGGTCTCACGAACGTCATATGTTTTTTGTGTACTGGCCAGGTACACAATCCACATACTAGTTTCGTGTCTTCTAGTAATCGTCACCTTATGTCCGAAGAATTAGTTTTCCGCACGTGTAACATTTTCAAAACCTCATTACTATTCCATTATTATCTTTCATTTAAAATTCTCCTTCTATTGATAGGTTTTTACCATTACATGTACTTATATATATTAAATCTACATACCTGGGATCATTTTGTCTTATTACATGCCTTGGTGTCGATCCTAGACCACATTCGCGGATCATCCTCTCTAAACGACTATGCTTACCTTACACATAACATACTGTTAGCTTTCTTCATATACATACTTATATTCTCTTCTACCTTTAGATCTTGATCGAGTCTTGGATTGTACGGGTTCCTTGTCACAAGAGCACACAGGTTTGAGTTCAAGCATTTACCTCCTCATACTTGATTTTCCTCAAACCAGGGCTCTGATACCAACTTGTAACGCCCATAAATTTTCTAAACATTCTTACTATGCGGAATGTAGGCCCATTTTTTTAGCTTCAATTTCTAGAAACAATTATAGTGTCTTGACTTTCATTTGATAGTTATCATCATTTAAACACTTACATATTTCATGCCAGTTTTTATAAAATTTCGGCATGACCCGTTCGTAATACGGATAACCGTTACGGTAACGAAACCTGTTTACAATCCATTTTACAACTCTAAACTTGAACATAAACAAAACAAGACACAACGTCTGACTCATGAAGCTTACACGGTTTAAAACTACCGAATGCCTAAAAAGGAAAGTAAAACATGATGACCCGTCTAAGTCGGTGATATAACCTGACGGATGGACGAACTGACATTGCTAACCCGATCTCGGATTTGTCGCCAAACCTTGTTCCATTCATCAGTCTGCGAACCTCTAGTTCCCATTATACCTGAAACCCAACATGCACGTTATAAGTTCTATATATAATATATATTAGATAACTCAAATAAGTGGATTCTGATCTATATTTTTCACAAACTTCCAATGAACTCGACTCCATTAATTTCATAGTCAACTATTGCTTCCAACTTATGAATCAACCTCCACAAGAATTCACAATTAAGCCACCTGTGATAAAAATCTCATTCGACTATTAGACCATTAATATTTATTTCTAACAGATCCAAAGATTTCATTAATGCTTTACTTAGCCAGAATCCAAATCTTTTTCATTCATGTGGAACAAGTGACCCAAATCTACTTGCTAACCCCAAGTTAAATAATTCGAGACAATAGTTTAACCAGTTACCACTGTAATCTAATCCACTTAGTAAATAAACATCATGGTTATGATATTTGTACACAATTTGGAATCATGTGCATATGTACTTATTTAATCCAAAGCATCCCATTTATTAAGATTGTGGTTTGGAAGCCACGTACTAATTTGACTTTTAATAAGTCAACATGTAACAACCCTCATTAAAAGTCCTATTTATTTTATTATCTTATCCAATAGGAAACCCTAATTGAGACACCCAAGTAATTCTGCACAAACCCTAAAATTTTCAGAATCATCAGAATCAGGATCAGGGCCCCTAAAACTCAGGGGGGGGGGGTAAAACCCTAGTTATGATTATCCAAATTAAACGCTGTCAAAATCGAAATTTCAAGAATCGTCGACTCAGCAAGCCTACACACACACGTGGCAAGACTATAGTGAAACGGTGTCCCTTACGCACCGTAAGGGATAAGGCTTAAGGTGCGCAAGGAGGTCAAAATTCGTGTATAAGTAGCAGGCTTTGGGACTTGAAATCTGGAGTTGAAACGACGTAAAATCTCGTTACGTACACTGAGTTATATCAGAAACAGTCTGAAAACACACACGAATCACTAATTAGTATAGCGGGGTGCTGCTACGATACAGGGTATTAACTCGATCGCTGCTACGATTCAATGTCCGATCGATTGAAACTATTCGATGGATGTTTTAGTACTATCCTTTGTCATTCATTGTGATTCCGACAGGATGTTTGAGTACCACCTGAACTCGGGGAATACTCTGTCATTCGTTGTGAATCCGATGGATGTTTAAATGATTGTACTTTGTCATTCGTTGTGAATCCAATGGATGTTTAAGTGATTACACTTTGTCATTCGTTGTGAGGGTTTTAATCTCGTGAGTTATCGTAAATGCTGTATTAGTTACTTACCTAGTGCGTGTGCACTAGGTTAGAAGACTAATCAATAGGCTAAGCTCTGCCTGTATCTGCAATATATCAAGGCTTATCTGTAGACTAAACTTTGCCCGTAGAAATCTGCATATTTATAATGTGAGTCATTCTCTTTTTATCAAATTTAATTTCAAAAGCATGTTTATTTTCAAAGGTTATAATTACAGTGATTAAGTTTATGTAATCACCAAGTTACAGCCGGTATGTGGGGTTTTGTATACATTACTTGATAATCTTCACCATTGGGGCAGCCAAGGGGTGATATGACCATAGTCACAGACACCATTGGACGAATGGGCCAATGGGTCGAGTGACAAAATACTGTGGGCAGTTGGTTGATATCTGAAACATTGTAATCTCTCTTAATACTGTAATTTATAACACTGTTTTCTAGTTATACTTTGCAGTGATTAAGTCTTTGCCAATCTTTAAGAAGAAAATGTAAAAACTCTTAATGCTGTGAATTATAACAAATATGTTTTAGCAAAAATGAATGAACTCACCAGTATTTCTCGCTGACAAAACCTTTTTAAAACGCGTTTCAGGTAATTACAGTAGATTGGAGTAAGAGATGGATACGGCACCGAAAGGCATCAAGAAGTGGCTTATTTTATTAATTAAATCAAATAAAGAAATATTGTTTTATATAATTTGGTTTATTCCTTATTAAAGCTACCTTTGTAAAACATGGATTTATTCCATCTATTTAATAAATAAAATCCGGTGTTTTCTAAACTCTGATATTTTTCCTAACTCGCGGTCCTGATGAAATTTCCGCTGCAATATTTTTCAAAATAATCACCGGTACCACGTGGCTGTTCACGGCTCCCGATTCCGTCCAGGGTGGGTCGGAGGTCGTGACAGAAGGTGGTATCAGAGCCACTGCTTTAAGCCTATAGGTGTTGTAATAATACCTAAAAGAGTTAGGAGATTGCTATTAACTGGTAGCACACATGATAGCATTTAGACTTGAACTTAAGAAAAGATGCCTTAGTATAAGCTTCAAGATAAGCTATTTACTTATGAAAATAAAGTATGATGGATTTTGGTATGCCGTAAGAATGACGATTAGAACATTGTAGGCAGTAGCACTTAATTGCTATTAATTCTTGCTTATTGATATTACTTGGTCTAGAATAAAGATATGTTATGGAAATACAAATTTCCTTGATTCTGGATAAAAGCCCTAATAAAAGAGGCACTTTTAAAATCTTGAAAAGATACTATTTATGGGAAATAGAAAATTTTCTCCGGCAAGACTGGGTATGGTGTAGCAGACTCTCCAGTTTATCCGGATATACTGAGGTTACCGCTCCGGCGCGAACCGGATAAGACGGGGTATATAATCTGTCAAACAAGTGACAAGATTTCCCTAAATAGTATCATGATCTGATATTTGACTTGTTATTGGAATTAAGAATCTGAAGGGTATGTATATTACAACATGTGAAATATATGATTATATAGATATGTATATCTATAAGGAATTCCAAAAGCCAAATAGGAATAAAGCACAAGCATATGTGTCTAGATTTCTTTATTAGGAATCTCTTTTCCGATATCAAATATTATTTCGTTTGATCATTTACCTCATAACTCGTGCGACAATATAAACAATGGAAACCCTTTAAATTAGGACACTATTAAAAGTATAAGAATTTCTAAATGCATTATCATAGACTATTAACGCAAGTAAGAAGCATGTAAAGTTGTGCTAGTGCACAAGAAAACACATGAAACTTAAATTATAAGTCCATAGACGTTAAAGTATATCACACACGACTTCCAAGGCAAGACCTTTGGAAAATATAAATTAGGAACGATGACACCAATACTAATTCTGTCAGTAGAAGAACTACTAATAAAAAAGAAGCACTTTGCCACATGATCCTACAAACGACACGAATCTTGTTGAGGTACGTTGGAACAAGATTTCACAACTATCGGTACACAGTCTAATCAGAGTCATAATTATTATCACTGCAAAAGGAGTCACATACCTTTGCAAATTCCCTATTTTATTTTATTCGACATTCTTTGGTAATGTCATTTAACAACGGTTATCACACGAAATTCCAGATAAAAGTTCTTATATTTCTTTCATTGAAATTCTGACTTTTGCATATAATAAATTAACTTTCATATTTCTACTTCCCCTAAAGGTCATCATACCATGAGGATTTCTTTCATAGTAGCGAATATTGATCTATTTTATTTCCTGGTAAATTCACAGATTACACATGCACTGATTGTTGCGCATGTGATTCATTTGATTTATAAAGACCACTGGAGGGCTTCATTCCGATTTGTTATTTTATCCAAACTCAAATATCATTCCTCTTTTTGTACTGTGAACCGCATTATTGTAAAACAATAACTCCTTGATATCGAGTCAATGAATTTCTTGAAAATTTTAATTTTCTTTGACATACATAGTTTCTATTGTGACCATGTCCGAACTTTCTTATTAAAACTTGTTTTGTTTAAATCAAGTTCAAATTATTTGACTTGCTCACATTACATATTCATTTCAAGATCCCATATGATGGATGGAAGCTATCATATTCAAAATAGTCCCAACAAGCACTTCATTTGTTTTGAATCATAATAGGCTTGTTTAGTCTTCGACTTCATTGAATAATTTCTTTGATCATGATCACCTTGTACTAACGTTTTCACAAAATTTAAAGCTTGCACTAATCTCGTTTATATATATCATATACGGATTTAATTATTTATATATTTATAAAAGCCATCTTAACACAAATCGTGTGCTAAGATAATGATACACAAATTCTTGTCATATTTCAGTGTATCTCTTAAATGATTCTTACAACATCAATCTTGCTTTTCGTGATAATTATTGCTTTAACATCTTCAATCGAAAAACATTATATAAAATTAATTATATATGGAAACTTACATAAGTGATTACCTAATTTACAAAATAGTATTACTATATTCTTATTAAACAATTGAGGTGAAGAATTTATATTTTTATATATATGTATAAAAATTATGTT
This sequence comes from Helianthus tuberosus, assembly GCA_030545235.1. Lineage (NCBI taxonomy): Eukaryota > Viridiplantae > Streptophyta > Magnoliopsida > Asterales > Asteraceae > Helianthus > Helianthus tuberosus. The sequence continues at coordinate 161,121,613 of CM060452.1, forward strand.
TGAGTTATACTCTCATTTAAGTGTATGATTAGATATTTATTACTAATATCAGTTTTATTATTAGTAATAAAATATTAAAAGTAATAGTGTTAGTATTATTTTAAAATACTAGGGTTATTGTCAAAGGCAGATATTGAATAGCCTAGCCTTAGTTAGGCATGGACTGGCCACCTATGCTTAAACAAGGCAGCACTAACCAATATCCACCATGATAATGACTAGTTAATATATATAAATTAAGTCATCATACTTATTTAGTAAATTTTAATTATATATGAAAATATATATACTTTGTATTGTAAGGAGAAGACATATTTTCATAAAACAATATAAGAATTAAATAGACGAATAAAATTATATATAAATAATTGTTTATCACATGTTTTGTGTTAACTATGTACCATAACACTCTAACAAGAAAATGACCATATAAGAATAATATGGTAGTCATCAACTATGTTGGATTAGGGGAACATTATAATAAGAATAGTCTCTGTTTTCACTTATTTACAACATTTTTAAATACATTCACAACGTTATATGGTTTCAAAATGAAAATAAGTAATCACTTAGAATCAATCCATTAAGTGTTATATATTTACAAAATATTTTACAAATACTTTTGTACAATAAATATTTTTACATTTTTATTTACAACTTTCATTTAACGTTATAAATAAAAGTGATTTCTTTTACAAAATAATAATACTAAAACATTTTGTAATGTAATAACGTCATTGCGGTGTTAAATAATATATATTACATAGTAAATATAAGTTATTTTACATAGTATAGTAAAATACTAAAATAATATTTATTTAAAAGTGGTAACTATTTACATATAGTAAAAATGCGTAACAAATAATATATATTACATTTGCTATACAAATATAATATAATGGTTGGTTATGCCAAAACAACTTGTTTTTATTATATTTCAATCTCTAGGATATAGTATGAAAAATATAGTCACTAATAGTGTACTATCACATTGTTTCACAATTAAAATAACTTGAAACTCTAAAACAATGATACACTAATTTTATTGTCTTTTGATATATCTTTGCAATTCACTCATCTCAGCACATTGATTTTCTCATATCATAAATTAATAATTGACAAATCATTTTTTTTTCATGCTTGTATTTTATTTGGAGCCTGTCAATTCTAAGTCTTCCTCAGTTACCAATCAAAGTAAGCTTTCTTTTGACAAAGAATTTTATTGATTCTAAAAAGTCCTTCACATTCATTTTAAATATCTATTGATCATATATCTTTTGGCTTGAATTTAGTCACCTTGGAAATTATATCATTTCATCTCATCCGATTGTCATCGATTTCTTGAACTAATTCAGTTGAACCATTGAATCCTACCTATTGTACAATTTGTATTCACAAAAAAAATTCGATATTTTAATTCTGTGTCATGTACCTTAATATTGTTTTTATTGACTAAAATATGACATAAGTCTAAAAGAAATATCGTAACCCAAATCTCGAGGACGAGATTTTATTAAGGTGGGGAGAATGTAACAACCCTCATTAAAAGTCCTATTTATTTTATTATGTTATCCAATAGGAAACCCTAATTGAGACACCCAAGTAATTCTGCACAAACCCTAAAATTTTCAGAATCATCAGAATCAGGATCAGGGCCCCTAAAACTCAGGGGGGGTAAAACCCTAGTTACGATTATCCAAATTAAACGCTGTCAAAATCGAAATTTCAAGAATCGTCGACTCAGCAAGCCTACACACACACGTGGCAAGCCTATAGTGAAAAGGTGTCCCTTACGCACCGTAAGGGATAAGGCTGACGGTGCGCAAGGAGGTCAAAATTCGTGTATAAATAGCAGGCTTTGGGACTTGAAATCTAGAGTTGAAACGACGTAAAATCTCGTTACGTACACTGAGTTATATCAGAAACAGTCTGAAAACACACACGAATTGTCACACCCCGACCACGTAGGACAATCAAACGTGGCGGAAACGTCGGGGAGTGTTGTAACAGAATCATTGTTTCATAACACATGGAAATTTAAATATTGTTTTATTTATTAAAGTAGTTACAATGTCTTAACAATCAAAGAAACGTAACATAAATAACTAGTCTTGCATCTTTTATTGTCGCTAAGGCCCATGTCCGCCTAAGTGTATCTTGATCAATCCTATGCTTCATTTCCTGAAACACATGTGAAAATAGGTACATCAGCATAAAAATGCCGGCGAGTACATAGGTTTTGTGAAAATAAGATTCATGACTTCTGTTTAAGAAAATGTTTAGTCATGAACCTTGTAATTTGCTTTGTCTTTGTAAATCATTTGAAAAACAATAAGTTCAGATGATACGTATAAATAAGAGAATAATGCATGGTTAAATGAATAACCATGTAAAATGAGTTTGTATTAGTTAAGTTGTTTGTAAAACAATGTATTGTGAAAAGTATGTTATTTGTATAAAATGTTATATGTCATAAACTGAAATGATTAAAATAACGCTACGATATGTAGTACCATACAAACACTTATATATAGGAAGTACCAGCGGCGTATCCACCATGCTTGTATCATATTACACACGCCTCGTTACTTAATCACTTACTCAAACCAAACCAACAATGTAAGATGTCTATGTTTAAACCAACTTCCAAATGTATTGAAATAATATGTTAAAATGTTTATGTCAAGATGTAAATCATGTAATGTATAACCAATGTCAAAAGTGTTTATGTGTCAAATGTAAACCATGTAATGTGTAACCAAAATGATATGTATGGCTAGTGAAAATGCATCAACTAAACCATAGATGAAATGCACAAGAACATAGTATTGAAGAAAAACTTGGTTTAAATCAAAGCTATGTTTTGTGGAAATGCATGCTATACTGATACGAACATCTATGCGGTATTGTTATAATGCATACATCCAAGCCTTGAGACTGCGGCGATAAACCCTTAAACAACTTAAAGGTTTATCTAAATTATGTATATCGAATTCGGTCATTCCTTCCAATCCAAACCAACCCAGGATTTCAGGAACGGGAGTTGTCAATTCCTATGGTACCACTACCTACTAACGAACGGCGTAGCTAATGTTAATGAATGTATTGTTCCATTGTAAACAACCCAAATGTCATAACAAAATGTAAGCATGTGATGAAAACATTGTACTAAGTATGTAACCAACGGACATACATAGCATAAAATGTAAATGTAAATCAATGTACTAAGTATGCACACAATGAGCACACATAGTATAAAATGTAATGTAAAACAATGAAATCATGTACTATAAATGTACTAATGAATTTAGCAAGTATATGATGTGAAAACAGGAAAGCATGAAAGTAACAAGTAGGCACATGTGTTTCACCCCAAAACAGTTTAGAAAACAGTAAAAGAGGGGTCTATGTACTCACTTGAGATTGCTCAGAAGTCCTAAGATAACCACCAAGCAACGCTAGAGATTACGGAATCAAACGGCACCTAATATAGGTAACTATGTTAATAAACCGGACCTAGATCGGAGGATTTAGATGGAATGAGGGTTCGTAAACCAAACTAGTATAGAGACTCGTGTCATATGGTTTAACAAAGCCTACATACTAAATGAAACCTAACATAATTGTTTACGACCCATTACGACCTGTTTAGGTAGCTTATGCTACTTTAACGCGTCGTTCGCGTGAAACGCGTTCGGACCGCCTAGCTAGTCCTATGACAAGTAGAATATGCCCTAACATGTTACATAATCAGTTATGTGACAAAAGTTTAGGTTACATATGCTTAATTACCATTTATACATGAAAAGGGTATTCTGGTAATTTACCTAAGGCATATAAACTACCTATCATACAACTATTCAAACGAAGCGACCATAAGGTATAACCTTGGAAGGTTATTCCCTATATACTATGGTCACCTAATGTGTTTGGTCGGATCCTAATGATCGACCAAATGGGTCGGGTTCGAAGGTATAAGCGATTTATTAGATCGCTTACCCTACGACCCTAGACAACGTGGTAATCAGTAGGCATAGTCCCAAGGGACTATAACCAACGTGATTACACTCACGTTGCGAAGTTCAAACGAACTTCGCATTGACCATAAACTGGTCAACGCAGAAAGTCAAACAAAGTTTGACTTTCAGACTCGAAAAGACTCGAAAAGCAATAAAAGAACGAAAGAATACTTACGAAGGGTCCCCAAATGCTAACCTCGATCCAAGTAGCTCAGGTATGAAACAATGGTTTCAACTTAGAGCTTCTCAAATCAAGATTCTAGTGGTTTTTGCAAGAAGTGGGTTGGGGTATTTATAGTGTTTCCCGAACCGTTAGGATCGTTTCTTGGAAAACGTGATTCGATCTCGGCCATACACTTGCACCCATGGTATTGTAATACCATGTGCATCAAAAACCAGCCCATAGTATTGAGAAAAACCATGTGCAACAAGGGGAATGGACCAGATCCAATGTTTCTGAGTTTCTGCTGTCTGCAGACTGCTTGCGCACCGTAAGCATCTCCTTGAGGTGCGCAAGGGACCTGGCAGACCAGAAACTTTGATTTTTTGGCAGTTTTGGTCCCTGTTGTGTAATAAGGCCATTTCCGACGCGTTTAAGGCCCGTTAACCCCATTTCAAAGCTCTAAAATGAAGTTAAAGTATAGGGAACTTAAAATGTGCTCAAAAATATCTCAGATGTCGGTTCGTTTGGCCGTACGATCGTGATGTTCGCTTAATTACGACGGAATGCGCATAAGCGCGAAAAACGATCCAAATTGCGCGACGAATGGATTTTTCTTATGCCAAACACTAAAATAAAATGTTTTAGTGCTTACATAAATTTTTGGATGTCCGGATGTATTCAGAACGTAAGATATGCACGAAAATGCAAACTTGTGCACTTTTTGACGCTTTTAGTCCCTGAATGACCCAAAAGTTTATTTTAGCACACCGAACACCTCAAAGCCTATTTCTAAGCTATGTAAAGGATATTTATGGTATGTTTAACTTATGGTCATGTTCCGGAATGTCTGTTACAGTTCAAATTGGCATACTTTCGCAGTTTGTCAACTTTAGTCCCTGTAAGCGATTTAACTTGATTTTGCCATACCAAAGCCTTCAAAACTTATTTCTAAGTTATGTAAAGGTTATTTAAGGTATGTTAAGCCTATTTCACTATTCCGGAGCGTTCGTTGCATTAAACGAGTTATATTTACGCATCAGTGCGCGTATAACCTTCCAGAAAGCGATTTAGAGTTTTGAAATTGAACAAAATTTGATATGTGCAAATGATACACATATTTTTACAAATCCCAAGTATGAAATACAATATTTCATTGGTTTGGTATTTGTTTGATGGCCGTGGAGGCACAGGTGTTACAGTCTCCCCTACTTTAGGAAATTTCATCCAGAAATTTATTTAGAGGAAACTTGTGAGAGCTTGAAAACATGAAGTTGAAAAGATCTAACAACATTGGTTAGGGTTCTGAACTTTTAGTAATCCTTAATAACATCATGATTGCAATGTAAGAGGGATACTTATATACAAGTATATGAAGCGTCATTGGTGCGTCCACCGTACCTCCATTACATCGTTCTCATTTCGTTATTGTTGTCACTATTGGTTCTTACACATAATAAATCTTACTGTGGTTACCGTGCACTGAATCTCATAATTATGTACGCGTCCATAATTAGACAATTCCTTGCACAGTTCACACAGTCTATTTTATAATGTGTAGGGGAAAACCAAATGAACAATCCTGTGATGAGTGTGACTAGACCGCCCTAGAGTCCTTTTAATTAAATCAATAAATGATCTAAATAGACTATCAAGGAGTCTGTTCAGCTACATCACTAGATGTCATTCTTTAACCAAATTGTGAATCAATCTTTTTGACTAGACCACTAAAGGGTCTCTTATGAATCATGGAGTGGTACTATATATCCCAGGGTCTTAACTATTACATAGAAGCCCATTAAGGATTTAAAGTAGTACCTTTTGACTATCCTGCTACGAATCCCTCATATGGAGATATGAAAGATCATGCAAGGATTTGGATAACAATTATCCAGAGTATAAAAACACAAAAATGTATATAAAAGAAAACATAAGATGAATAAACACATAGTCACATAACCACAAAATTGTTTGTTAATTTGTCTTGTTAATTGCGTACATGCATTTAAAGCACACTAGGAATCCATTCCGTGGATTTAATTTGGTACTTTAAACGTTATCAAGAATCTAACTATAAAGATAGAAAGATTTTTAAAAGAAAAATTCGATTTCGATTATAAGGAACCGAAATGTTCGAATTTAGGTACATAAGGAATCCAATTAAGGACTCTGATTTGAATGATAATCATCCACAAGGATCCAAATGTGAAGATAAAAGATCCCTTATGGATTTTTAGAAGTTGAGGATGTTTTGAAACCTGTTTTGAAACCTTGCATTGGACGTGCTTAATTCAAAACATGAAGTAAAATGCTTATGAAGTTGAGATGCTAGCTATGTCAAGGCGACATATGAAGCGGAATTTGAAGGCTAAGTCAATGTATGAGGAAAATATTTTTGAAAACTATGCATGAGGTTCTAAAAAAAATGTGTTCAATGTTTTTGAAACCTTATATATAATACATTTGAAATTATAAAGTAGGTGTACTAGGTAAGTATATTTATAAAAAATGTTTTAAAATCATGCGAGATGAATTTTGAAATTATGTATAAGGTTTTTGAAAAACGTGAATGATGCTTTTCGAAATCATGCACTTGATAAGAAAATGTACTGTGTTAATATTGCCTTCAGACTATATGAAATATTTTGAAATTAGGAAGGTTGGTTTTGATAACATGGCCAATGTTTTTGAAATAACATAGACAATGCATTTAGAAAAATTGTTTTCAAACTATATGAAATATTTTTGAGATCATGAAGATTGTTTTTGAAATACTTGTACTGTATATGTTGAAAAATCAAAACGTAATGGGTATGAGATTTGAAAATACCCTTAGTTATCAAACCAAGGATTCAAAGGTACAGATGTGCAGAAACATGATTACTCATAATGTCACTTTATTTTCCTGTACTTCGTATCTTAGAATGAGACGAGTACTTAGAATTTTCTATGGGAATCATGAGTAAACACAAGAATGGGAAATATTCACAAGAGTAGTTTGTAAGGAACATAGTTCCTTAATGTAGGTATCATAGGGAAATGCGATACACACATGTAACTATGCTTGTACATCAGAATTTGTGAACAATAATTTATTTATAATCAAACAGATTGTTTCACATTACAAGAAATAGAAGAAACAAAAGCATAAGACAACAACATCTTCTAATCAGCCAACTGCTCATCCGTGGGTTGGATTTGCATTAGCAAGCTTTGGGCATTTGTTCCTGAAATGGCTCGTATCGCCACAGTTGTAGCACGATCCAGGCGGAAAGCGAGCTTGAGTAGGGTTGACTTGGAGTTGGGTAGCAGCAAGGTTTATAGCAGCTTTGTTTTGGATAGCAAAGCGGCATGTGTTGACCAAATGTCCCCTCCGTCCACAGTAGGTACATTTGGAGCAGGGTATGAGGTTTGAATGATGACGGTAGCATCGTTTGCACAAAGGGGCAGTTCCTATGTATGGCTTTCTAGCTGGTGGCCTTGCCACATGGCTAGGTCCCGCTTGATTAGGTGTAACCGCTGCGGGTTTCCTTGAAGCCTTACGCTTCCTTGATTTTGGTGCTGGCTTGACTTCTGCTTCCTTTGGTAGCTCTTGAGTGGCTTCATTGTCGAGACGAGAGGCTTCATTGTTGAGACGAGCCATGGCAATGCCTAAATCCACAGTCTTCTGAATCACTTCGCCTATTTGCTGGGCAAATTTGGCCGTTCGCTCGGACATTTGACCAGTGCTGAGAGGAATAGACATTCTAGAAGAAAATGAAAGACATAGGAAGTAACAAGTGAAAGGTTATTGGATAATCAATACAGAATGGTAACAAATGAAAATTGTGATCATTTGTTTGTTACCTAAGGCAAACAAATGAGATGGTGACAAATCAAAGTAAATGGGTCAAAAATAATGTATCGCGAAGACATGCTCGCCTATAAGTGAACACTCATCCCAAGAATTCCCAGGTAAGCACAACTGGTCTCGCGTCTGATGAGATGTATACGAAGTGCTTGCCTAGACAGAAAACCCAGAATACAGGCATTCACCCTTCCAGTTTGCACGTGTTCACATTATTTAAAACCCAAAACCTTGACGAGATTTTGAAAATTCAAAGGGGTTCAAAACCATATAACAGAGAGTTCAAAACCTTACAATAGAGGGTTCAAAACCTAGTAATCAATCATCCTAGAACAGATGATTAGTTTTCAAAGCGGTTTTGAAATTTATGTTCTCGTTGAGGTCGTCGCCTAAGGATAGGTGACGGTATCGTTTTATGACTAAACGCAAGTAAACTCGCGTTAGGGTCCTAGAAAGGTTATAGACTAGGTCAAAGTATTACTAATAACCTAATTCCCTATAACCATGGGCTCTGATACCAACTTTTCTGTCACACCCCGACCACGTAGGACAACCAAACGTGGCGGAAACGTCGGGGAGTGTTGTAACAGAATCATTGTTTCATAACACATGGAAATTTAAATATTGTTTTATTTATTAAAGTAGTTACAATGTCTTAACAATCAAAGAAACGTAACATAAATAACTAGTCTTGCATCTTTTATTGTCGCTAAGGCCCATGTCCGCCTAAGTGTATCTTGATAAATCCTATGCTTCATTTCCTGAAACACATGTGAAAATAGGTACATCAGCATAAAAATGCCGGCGAGTACATAGGTTTTGTGAAAATAAGATTCATGACTTCTGTTGAAGAAAATGTTTAGTCATGAACCTTGTAATTTGCTTTGTCTTTGTAAATCATTTGAAAAACAATAAGTTCAGATGATACGTATAAATAAGAGAATAATGCATGGTTAAATGAATAACCATGTAAAATGAGTTTGTATTAGTTAAGTTGTTTGTAAAACAATGTATTGTGAAAAGTATGTTATTTGTATAAAATGTTATATGTCATAAACTGAAATGATTAAAATAACGCTACGATATGTAGTACCATACAAACACTTATATATAGGAAGTACCAGCGGCGTATCCACCATGCTTGTATCATATTACACACGCCTCGTTACTTAATCACTTACTCAAACCAAACCAACAATGTAAGATGTCTATGTTTAAACCAACTTCCAAATGTATTGAAATAATATGTTAAAATGTTTATGTCAAGATGTAAATCATGTAATGTATAACCAATGTCAAAAGTGTTTATGTGTCAAATGTAAACCATGTAATGTGTAACCAAAATGATATGTATGGCTAGTGAAAATGCATCAACTAAACCATAGATGAAATGCATAAGAACATAGTATTGAAGAAAAACTTGGTTTAAATCAAAGCTATGTTTTGTGGAAATGCATGCTATACTGATACGAACATCTATGCGGTATTGTTATAATGCATACATCCAAGCCTTGAGACTGCGGCGATAAACCCTTAAACAACTTAAAGGTTTATCTAAATTATGTATATCGAATTCGGTCATTCCTTCCAATCCAAACCAACCCAGGATTTCAGGAACGGGAGTTGTCAATTCCTATGGTACCACTACCTACTAACGAACGGCGTAGCTAATGTTAATGAATGTATTGTTCCATTGTAAATAACCCAAATGTCATAACAAAATGTAAGCATGTGATGAAAACACTGTACTAAGTATGTAACCAACGGACATACATAGCATAAAATGTAAATCAATGTACTAAGTATGCACACAATGAGCACACATAGTATAAAATGTAATGTAAAACAATGAAATCATGTACTAATGAATTTAGCAAGTATATGATGTGAAAACAGGAAAGCATGAAAGTAACAAGTAGGCACATGTGTTTCATCCCAAAACAGTTTGGAAAACAGTAAAAGAGGGGTCTATGTACTCACTTGAGATTGCTCAGAAGTCCTAAGATAACCACCAAGCAACGCTAGAGATTACGGAATCAAACGGCACCTAATATAGGTAACTATGTTAATAAACCGGACCTAGATCAGAGGATTTAGATGGAATGAGGGTTCGTAAACCAAACGAGTATAGAGACTCGTGTCATATGGTTTAACAAAGCCTACATACTAAATGAAACCTAACATAATTGTTTACGACCCATTACGACCCGTTTAGGTAGCTTATGCTACTTTAACGCGTCGTTCGCGTGAAACGCGTTCGGACCGCCTAACTAGTCCTATGACAAGTAGAATATGCCCTAACATGTTACATAATCAGTTATGTGACAAAAGTTTAGGTTACATATGCTTAATTACCATTTATACATGAAAAGGGTATTCTGGTAATTTACCTAAGGCATATAAACTACCTATCATACAACTATTCAAACGAAGCGACCATAAGGTATAACCTTGGAAGGTTATTCCCTATATACTATGGTCACCTAATGTGTTTGGTCGGATCCTAATGATCGACCAAATGGGTCGGGTTCGAAGGTATAAGCGATTTATTAGATCGCTTACCCTACGACCCTAGACAACGTGGTAATCAATAGGCATAGTCCCAAGGGACTATAACCAACGTGATTACACTCACGTTGCGAAGTTCAAACGAACTTCGCATTGACCATAAACTGGTCAACGCAGAAAGTCAAACAAAGTTTGACTTTCAGACTCGAAAAGACTCGAAAAGCAATAAAAGAACGAAAGAATACTTATGAAGGGTCCCCGAATGCTAACCTCGATCCAAGTAGCTCAGGTATGAAACAATGGTTTCAACTTAGAGCTTCTCAAATCAAGATTCTAGTGGTTTTTGCAAGAAGTGGGTTGGGGTATTTATAGTGTTTCCCGAACCATTAGGATCGTTTCTTGGAAAACGTGATTCGATCTCGGCCATACACTTGCACCCATGGTATTGTAATACCATGTGCATCAAAAACCAGCCCATAGTATTGAGAAAAACCATGTGCAACAAGGGGAATGGACCAGATCCAATGTTTCTGAGTTTCTGCTGTCTGCAGACTGCTTGCGCACCGTAAGCATGTCCTTGAGGTGCGCAAGGGACCTGGCAGACCAGAAACTTTGATTTTTTGGCAGTTTTGGTCCCTGTTGTGTAATAAGGCCATTTCCGACGCGTTTAAGGCCCGTTAACCCCATTTCAAAGCTCTAAAATGAAGTTAAAGTATAGGGAACTTAAAATGTGCTCAAAAATATCTCAGATGTCGGTTCGTTTGGCCGTACGATCGCGATGTTCGCTTAATTACGACGGAATGCGCATAAGCGCGAAAAACGATCCAAATTGCGCGACGAATGGATTTTTCTTATGCCAAACACTAAAATAAAATGTTTTAGTGCTTACATAAATTTTTGGATGTCCGGATGTATTCAGAACGTAAGATATGCACGAAAATGCAAACTTGTGCACTTTTTGACGCTTTTAGTCCCTGAATGACCCAAAAGTTTATTTTAGCACACCGAACACCTCAAAGCCTATTTCTAAGCTATGTAAAGGATATTTATGGTATGTTTAACTTATGGTCATGTTCCGGAATGTCTGTTACAGTTCAAATTGGCATACTTTCGCAGTTTGTCAACTTTAGTCCCTGTAAGCGATTTAACTTGATTTTGCCATACCAAAGCCTTCAAAACTTATTTCTAAGTTATGTAAAGGTTATTTAAGGTATGTTAAGCCTATTTCACTATTCCGGAGCGTTTGTTGCATTAAACGGGTTATATTTACGCATCAGTGCGTGTATAACCTTCCAGAAAGCGATTTAGAGTTTTGAAATTGAACAAAATTTGATATGTGCAAATGATACACATATTTTTACAAATCCCAAGTATGAAATACAATATTTCATTGGTTTTGTATTTGTTTGATGGACGTGGAGGCACAGGTGTTACACGAATCACTAATTAGTATAGCGGGGTGCTGCTACGATACAGGGTATTAACTCGATCGCTGCTACGATTCAATGTCCGATCGATTGAAACTAGTCGATGGATGTTTTAGTACTATCCTTTGTCATTCATTGTGATTCTGACAGGATGTTTGAGTACCACCTGAACTCGGGGAATACTCTGTCATTCGTTGTGAATCCGATGGATGTTTAAGTGATTGTACTTTGTCATTCGTTGTGAATCCAATGGATGTTTAAGTGATTACACTTTGTCATTCGTTGTGAGGGTTTTAATCTCGTGAGTTATCGTAAATGCTGTATTAGTTACTTACCTAGTTCATGTGCACTAGGTTACAAGACTAATCAATAGGCTAAGCTCTGCCTGTATCTGCAATATATCAAGGCTTATATGTAGACTAAACTTTTCCCGTAGAAATCTGCATATTTATAATGTGAGTCATTCTCTTTTTATCAAATTTAATTTCAAAAGCATGTTTATTTTCAAATGTTATAATTACAGTGATTAAGTTTATGTAATCACCAAGTTACAGCCGGCATGTGGGGTTTTGTATACATTACTTGATAATCTTCACCATTGGGGCAGCCAAGGGGTGATATGACCATAGTCACAGACACCATTGGACGAATGGGCCAATGGGTCGAGTGACAAAATACTGTGGGTAGTTGGTTGATATCTGAAACATTGTAATCTCTCTTAATACTGTAATTTATAACACTGTTTTCTAGTTATACTTTGCAGTGATTAAGTCTTTGCCAATCTTTAAGAAGCAAATGTAAAAACTCTTAATGTTGTGAATTATAACAAATATGTTTTAGCAAAAATGAATGAACTCACCAGTATTTCCCGCTGACAAAACCTTTTTAAAACGCGTTTCAGGTAATTACAGTAGATTGGAGTAAGAGATGGATACGGCACTGAAAGGCATCAAGAAGTGGCTTATTTTATTAATTAAATCAAATAAAGAAATATTGTTTTATATAATTTGGTTTATTCCTTATTAAAGCTACCTTTGTAAAACATGGATTTATTCCATCTATTTAATAAATAAAATCCGGTGTTTTCTAAACTCTGATATTTTTCCTAACTCACGGTCCTGATGAAATTTCCGCTGCAATATTTTTCAAAATAATCACCGGTACCACGTGGCTGTTCACGGCTCTCGATTCCGTCCAGGGTGGGTCGGAGGTCGTGACACAACAACCCTTTATTAGATTAACCGTTATCAACACATCTAAAATTCTACCCTTAGCTTAAAAAAACATAGTAATCACCAGGCAAGTCATGTACCTATGACTTGAATTCATCTTACCAATTAAATAGTTTCAAATCTATGATATAGATACTTACCATACTCGTGGGTTATGATTCCCTTGTCCATGGTATTCTCCTATGAATACCTCCAATTTAACATTTCATACTTTAATATTCTCATATAAGTTCCACATTAAACCACAAGATGTTCTATGTATACAAGTACAAGAACCTGCAAACAATAAAACTATGTTCCTGCATACAACTATTAAGTGCAAGAAGCACTTACCTTGACCCATAAGTAGTTGATACGTACTCCATATGTTCCTCTCGTTGCCTCCCGGGTTCGCGCCCAAAATGGCATGTACCTATCCTTTCATGTCCACGTTTACATGTCATTATTAGCAAACGTTATAACTCATATTATCAATTACTTTATTCATACATCGAGAAATTCTACACATGGTTCTATATACCACATACGCATGTTATAGTACACATTCCACCATACATTAAATTAAATACATTCATACATGCATAATTACCAATCATTACATAATAATACATACAATTTACAATTCGTAATGCCATAGACCATTACTAGTAGGCAACTGCTAACATAATATGTCATAGATCCATTATCACATCATTCATAACATAACCAATTCAACTTACCGTCATGTACGTCATATAATAATCTAGCAAATATTCACATGATCTCCTTATTCTCATAATAGTGTTAGGAAGTCTAACCTTATTATTCTTACCTTGTTGACTTTCTAAAAAGTTAACTGTCACTCATACACACTTCCAATCCGATAAACATATAACCACTTAGTCACATTACTTTCATTAATCAATCATTCACTAACATGTACAGCTCAATTCATTGAAAATAGGCTGTTTTGTGACGTCTGTTTACTGTACTTACGAGCTTGAAAAAATTACATTATTTTTATATGACGTGCCCCTCGGAGGGGTTATCATTGTGTTAAATTTTTAGAGTCTAACTCTCTACCAACAATTTTTAAAAATTCATTTACTAAGCTGCAATCAGATTCGTCACTTCTGACTGCATCTTACGGAAAAGTTCATTTAAAATTCTTCGTTTATCCGATTGACGAAATTCCAGTTGGAGATTTTTGGAATCACCTGAAGCTAGCTGCAATAAAAATTGGAGATCATAACTCAATTCCTAAATTGAGTTATGACATTCGTAATGGGCTGCAAATTCTGCCAGAAAACGCAGCCTGAACCTTCGATACGGAAAAATTCATAAAACGTTCATGTTTCGTCAAAAAATGCAATTCCAGTTTGGTTTGAAAGGTTTTTCCTGGGAGTTCATCACAAACTCAATAAACATCAGTTTTTGACCAGATTTGACCCGGTTACAGCCGATTAAATTCGGTTGTAACTTTTTGGACAGATTCTTTTTCATCAAATCTCTTCCAAAATCTCACATATGCATTTATCAAACACTTGGTGTGCATACAACTTATTAAGCATAGTGTACTAGTATTTTATGCATGTTTCTTCCCAGTTTCATCTCACGAATTATCTTATTCATACAAGATCACATTATCAACAATTCTACATCATAATCACTATTAAAACTGAGTTCCTAACATATAGTGTATCAACATAATCATGATATTAATATTTACTTGTTCATCATCATTACCCTCATACTCATACACTTGGGTTTCACTCTAAATCATACAAATAATTAAAATTAAACAATGATTCATCTTCAACACAATAGGGTTAACAAGTACTCATTCTAATTTCAACTAAATTCATGGAATCATCATAACCCATGTCATCAAACATCATCAAAACATAAAAATTTTACTTACTTGATGTGTAGAATACTTGGGTGATCACCAATCTTACTTCATGCGTCAATTTTTCCGCTAATTCCTCTTTCAATTTGAAGGTTCTTCATGAATTAGGGTTTGCACCCCCTTCCCCATCCCTCTGATCGTTCATACGCACACACCCAGTGTGTGTGTGTGTGAATTTTGATTTAATAAAATTCAATTTCCAATTTGGCAATCTTAGTCCCTCAAATTAGTTACTTAATCACATTGCCACCCAATTCATTCCCTTACTTGTTTTTGTTAGGCATTTAACTAGGTATAATAACCAATTATTATATTTCATTTAATTAACATGGCAACATACCTATGTATTAAATATTTGAGTTTTGGGGGTGTTACAATTTCAATATTTTGACTGTTTGAGGTTTGTGGATCATTGGTGGGTGTTCTTTGTGAGTTTGAGATTAAAGCTAAAGATCACCCTCTCTGATTAAATTCTTCAAATATCTCATCTTCTCTGGGGACCAAAATGCTATATAAGTCATGAAGACTCATATTACCTAGTTCTAAGGTGGAGGACAAAGTCATGGTTAGACTTCTCCGTTCTCTAGGCAAGGCATCCAGAAATTTTATATTCCTTTCATCATTTGATTTTATAATCCCAAATTTCTTTAGCTCATTCAAAAGTTTTGCAAATCTGTGATATGTTTCATATAGTTTTTCATTTGGTAAACTTTTGAATCTCTCATAGGAGGAAACGTAGTTTGTTCTTTTGTTTCTTTTCATCCTTTCCCCTCCTTCACAAAGATTTTTCAACTGATCCCATATCTCTTTGGCCGATGCACATACATCAACTTGCGAGAATATGTAATTAGGAAGAGCCAATATTAAAAGTGATTTAGCCCTTTCATCTGCAGCCACCAGATCCTTGTCTTCAGGGCTCCAAAGATTTTCACTTTTGGGAGCCCAGGAGGCAGGGATTCCTGGTGATTGATCAGTTGCTGGAGTAGCTGGTATTTCAGTCGTTGGTACATGTGGACCCCTTTCAATAGATTGAAACAGAGCTCGGTCATGTCCATTAAGGAAGTTGACCATCCTGATTTTCCATTGTGGGTATTCCTCTCTGACCAAGGTCGGAGGTTTAGACATTGAACCAATGTTGAAAGCATTATTCCATGTTTAAAAGTTTGCCATATTTAGAGAAAAAGAAGATAAGCAATTGATCGTTTGAAAATGATTTATTCAATCTGCTCTGATACCAATTGTTGGTCCCAGTAGGACTTAAAAACTTCTTTTCACGTAATATAGCAAGTGATTTCAACAAATATGAAAATAGTGTGCGGAAATAGAAATCAAACTTTCAAGAAACAAGACCTACATAATTTTCAAGTTTATATCACTTTGAAACAAAAAGGTTTACAAGGTGATTGTGAGATTATTATCTATTACAAACGAATACTTGTGTAATTCTGAGGTGAAAGGACAATGGAGTTTCTGTTGTATGTATTGAATGCTTGGCTTAACTCATTGTCATTTGCTTGATAAGCTTTCTATTTATAGAGATCCCGGATACATGAATAAACATTTGTTTATTCGTGTATATGTCCCGCAAAAAGTAGCATCTTAACATATTCATTGAATCCAATTATCAAGTTGCCTTTGTCATCATGAGATCCAATAATGTCAAGTTGCTTCGGTTATTGTGGCAGGGTAGAACTCATTTTAGACAAGTGGGGTTTTATCAGAATTTCTGATAACCACTTCATCAGAAATTCTGGTGAACAAATTGTCAGAAAGTCTGATGATCAGATTTGCCAGAAACTGATGATATTTCATCAGAAGTATCATCAGATCCATCAGAATGGCCTTTTCTAATAATCTTCTTTAGTTCTTGATTAGCTTCTGATTCTTTGAAGTAGATGTTGTTCTTTTTAGTTGCCCTATCCGGTTTTCTTCTTGTTGTTTGATCTTCAGGACATTATCTTCTTCATAGATCAAGCTGAATTGGATTTTCTTCAATACTTACAAATAAAGTTTCCTAACAACCATGCAAAGAAGATCATGATGCACGTGGCTAAGATGGAGTCAATTCTGTTGAGCTTTTTCCTGAGTTTTTATGTGACAACTGTCACAAAACCGGTAATTTCCGTACAGTTTTAATTATTATTTATTATCTGCAATTATGTGCATAAATGTCAACATTGTATGATTACATGCTATACATGTGAATTAATGCACATTTTATACTTCAAATATTGCTTTATGCATTACTTTTAGCGTTGCGTTAGAAAGACTAGTAAACTCACCGGTAAGACACGCTGTGTCAGCAATTCTGCAGAAATCAGTCAGATAATAGAATTAGGGCCTAGGAGTAGGTCCAACATCTAAAATACATTAAAACCCAAGTGTGGTTACAAGGGTTAACATATAAACTTTCCGGAAGCTACACTATGCACTAAAAGACACCCGAAACGCACTTTAAATGCAGAATTCAGCATAAATCAGCAGAATTCAGCTATAATCAGCTTTTCACATTAATATCATGTAGAATTTATTTTTTTTTGTCCAAAATAACTTACAAAGTGTCAGGAATTAAAACTGCCACAAAAAAGTGCTTCATACTTAGTGAAACTGCGCAATTCAGCACTTTAACAAACCGTAACGAACCGAACAACCGGACAATAATCGGGACATCAAAATTCAACTAGAATTAATGTTTTTATGATATTAAACTAGTATTGGTTCTAGAACACCTTAAACATCATAAAAACCCCTAAACACACTTAAACTAACTTAACCCCCCCTCGTTTGCACTTTAAACCCCTAAACTACCAAAAAGTTACACTTTACCCCCCTCTCTCTTTGGATGGTTGGGACAAGGGTCCCACCTTGTGATTTTATTTGATTTCTTTTGATTCTTTTTTAGGGTATATTCCAACACATATACCCTTGAAAGATATGGAAAATCATATAAAAACCTAAACTAATAACATAACATTCATTCATCCGCATCTTCTTCATCTTCTTCCCTTCTTCCTTATTTGGTCTCAACTCACCATCACCACACTACCACCAACATTTTTAAGCTTCAATCTCATAATCCAAGGTGATCTAGAGGTGTATGGAGGCTATCTAAGGAAGCTTGAAGTGTAGGAACTTGAAGGACCACCTTGTGGAGCTTTTTACCTCTCATTTTCTTCCTTGTTCATCATCTTCATTCTTGTGCCACTTCCCTAGCCATTAGAGCTAGTAGTAAGCCTCTTGATCACTAAAATAAGTCATGTTTATGTTATGTACAAGTTTCACCATCTAAACAACTTAACTTCTAATGTTAAAAATGAAAAGATCTAACATATTCATGAAGAAAATTAGTGATTACATGAATTTTTGGTTTATGTAATGAAGTTGTTGATGTTATATCTTGTGTTTATGATTAGATCAAGTATGTTAAACCTTGGATCTAACAAGTTTAAGCATGGATCTTCAAAGATCCATGGTTAAACTTGAAGATGAACATATGAAGCATTATGTGAACATGAAAAATGAATTTTGATACATAATCTTGTAATCTTGAAGAATAAAGTGTGTGTAGAACTAATTTTTGAAACTAAAATTCATGGAAAGTTTGCTAAAAATTTAACATAAATCTTGTTTTTGAAAGATCTAAAGTTATTAAGCATGGATCTTGAAAGATCCATGGTTAAACATGATGTTAAAAATAATGATCTTTCTAATAAACATAAAAGTGGTTTTAGAACATGATTTACAAAATTTAAAGATCATTAAACTCATGGATGAGTTGGTTAATGAAATAAAGTTTCATAAAAGTTTGTTAAAATACTCAAGAACACTTATTTTGGAAAGGTCACAATATGTTAAGTGTAGATCTAAAAGACTACACATTTTTAACAAGAATCAAGTTCGCCATGATGTTTCATATGAAGAAATTAGTATTATATGTAGTAGTGTATTAGGAACTTGAAAATACCTTAAATACTCCCAAGGAGTATGAATACAAAAATACACATACATGAGAATACATAAGTATACAAGTGTACAAAAATTCCTCACAAGGAAATACATGGACGAATACAAGAAAATATATATTAATGAAAATACATTCCTTGACATATTATCTAACTTGGACAAGTTATGAATTTAAAAAAAATTGTATTTTTGGACAAAAATATATAACCTATACCAAGTATTGGAATTTATACAAAAATCGGGTGTATAACAAGAATAACTATATATAAATTTTAGCATGACAGAATATATATTTCATACAAGTCTTAAAAATATATTATTTTTAAGAAATATAATTCCGGAAAGTAATAAAAATCAAAGTATTGATTTTTGGAGAAAAACACAAAATACACAAGTATTTATATAAAATACAAGTATACTTTCCTAAGAATACTTGCACCAAATAATATTGAGAATATTATTTCACAAAATACTTATATTTATTTTTGGGAAAATAATATAAGTAACTCATTTGAAAAGTTAAAAATATAAATTATTTTTAACAACTTATTACCTCGAAAAGTCTACATGAACGTATAAGGAAGAAATACATAAGCTAAAGATGGTGACTTGTACTTGTGTGATACAAGTCTAGTGACTAACATTAATAGAACACGTATAGGTCACGATGCTACGAAACCAACTAGTGGAGTTTACGGGGCAGGATACGCAAAGTTGTGAGTTCATGTCCCCACTTTTAAACTTTTACTTGTTTTCTAAACTTGGGGAAAATACATGTGCTATGGTATATAGAATACAAAACGAAGGAATGACACATAGATCATTGATGCGTGTCGAGTGTGATATATTTTTATGTATATTTTTAGCCCTTTTTAACACTTAACTCAAGTTTTAAATTTATAAAACACGATATTCTACTAACACTAAACACACATATGGGCAAGTGCACCCATCGTGAGCGTAGTATAGCGTTGGTAAGATACCGAGGTCATCCAAGGACACAAGAGCTTTTAATACCGGTTTATCCTCAACGTCTAATCAAATAAAAAATTTAGAAAAAGGTTTTAAACATGAAAATAAAAACTAAAAATGCTGAAAATAAAAATAAAATAAAAACAGATAGACAAGATGAATCACTTGAATCCGACTCGCCTTTAGTGTAACCTTTGATGTTTTCCGCACTTTTGCACTTTTTAAGAGATTATCTTAGTTATAGTAGTAGGCCCCTCTTTTGAAGGTGACGTTACCCTCAACCCGGTAGTTTGAGTCAGCAAGGATACAATCCTAAAGGGTTGGATTATTGAAAGATAATTAATTAAGTTATTAATGCGTAATGTGGTAGGCCCCTCTTTTGAATGTGACGTTACCCTCGGCTAAGTGGTTTGAGTCAGCAGGGATACAATCCCAAGTAGACGGGTTAATGTATTAATAGTAGTTTACATATGAGGGGATCAAGCCATTCGCACCCCCGCCATCCAATACCAGTGGGTATTGAAGGAGGTCCTAGTAAGCTTGACCCAGGTCCTTGCAGGATCTATACACTGAACAGGGCAAGAACCTTACCAAACCATTCCCTTAACCCCTGACCAGGTAGCCAACATATCTCTATATAGACCGTAGAGATATGAATGGTGTAAATCTTTTATTTTATATAGACAGTAAAATAACGCCAAGACACCACGGACAAATGATAAGGAAGTTTCACCTTCAACATAAGAAACTAGTTATTAAAGTCATTAATACAAAACCAAATAAAAAGTGCGAAAAGATTAAAAAATGAAAGTATTACACTAAATGCTTGTCTTCACCAAGTGATGTAAGAGACTTAGGCAAACATGGCCTTTGATTGTCAAGAACTCTTACTATCAATCTTGGATCCCGAAACTACTACACACACTCTATGATGGATGATGGATCGATGATGGTGGTGGATGTGGGTGTTGTGATGGTGGTGGAATGTGGGTGAAGTGGGAGAGAGGTGGTTTGCCAAGGGATGCTTTTTAAGTGAACCAAGCACCTCTATTTATAGCCTGCACAGAAGCCCGGACACGGCCCCGTGTCCATTGGGCATGGCCCTGTGTCCATCCACTTTCTCTTTCTTCATTAATTGCAGTTTGTCTGCATCAGTTGACCACGCCCCGTGTCCGCTGGGCACGGCCCCGTGTGCAGAAGCGTATCTGTACTATCAAGATTTGCTTGGATTCTGTGAATCTTAGCGTTGACCACGCCCCGTGTCCGCTGGGCACGGCCCCGTGTGCAGAAGCGTATCTGTACTATCAAGATTTGCTTGGATTCTGTGAATCTTAGCGTTGACCACGACCGTGTTGATCTGGGCACGCCCCCGTGTTGGGAAATAGAAGCTTCTACAACTTTGTCTTTTCTGCAGACACTTGGGCACGCCCCCGTGTCCGCTGGGCACGGGGCGTGTGTGACAACTGGCACAAAACCGGTAATTTCCGTATAGTCTAAATATTATTTATTATCTGCAATTATGTGCTTAAGTGTCAACATTGTCTGATTACATGCTATAAATGTGAATTCATGCACATTTTATACTTCAAATATTTCTTTATGCATTACTTTAAGCGTTGCGTCAGAAAGACTAGTAAACTCACCGGTAAGACACTGTGTCAGCAGCTCTGCAGAAATCAGTCAGATAATAGAATTAGGGCCTAGAGTAGGTCCAACATCTAAAATACATTAAAAACCAAAGAGTGGATACTAGGGTTAACATATAAACTTTCCGGAAGCTAAACCATACACTAAAAGACACCCGAAACGCACTATAAATATAGAAATCTGCATAAATCAGCACTAATTCAGCTATAATCAGCTTTTAAACATCTTAATATCATGTATAATTTATGTTTTATTGTTTAATATAAGTTACAAAGTGTCTGGAATTAAAACTGCCACAAAAGGGGCTTCATACATAGTAAAACTATGAAATTCAGCACTTTAACGAACCGTAACGAACCGAACAACCAGACAATAACCGTGACATCAAAATTTGACTAGAAGTAATGTTTTTATGATATTAAACAAGTATTGATGCTAGAACACCTTAAAAATCATAAAAACACCTAAACACACTTAAACATACTTAAACCTTACCGTTTGCACTTTAAACCATCCACTTTCCAAAAATTACACTTTACCCCCCCCCCTGTTCTCCTTGGACGGTTGGGACAAGGGTCCCACCTAAAGATTTTAGTTGATTTTATTTGATTATATTAGATTTTTTGTTGGGGAATATTCTAGAAAATATACCACAAAGGAGATATGGAAGATCTTATAAATCCTAAACTAATCACAAACTCATTCACTCCATCTTCTTCCTTGTTTCCTTCTTCTTGCTCACGGCTCAACACACACACACTTACACATCCATTTTCAAGCTTCAATCATTCAATCCAAGGTGATCTAGAGGTGTATGGAGGTCATTTAGGAAGGTGTATGGTGCTAGAACTTGAAGGACCACCTTGTAGAGCTTTTAACCTCCCATTTTCTTCCTTGATCATCATCTCCATTTTTGTGCCACTTCCCTAGCCATTAAAGCTAGTAGTAAGCTTCTTGATCACTAATTTAAGTCATGTTTATGTTATGTACAAGTTCCACCATCTAAACAACTTAACTTCTAATGTTAAAAATGAGAAGATCTAACATATTCATGAAGAAAATAAGTGAATACATCAAATTTTAGTGTATGTAATGAAGTTGTTGATGTTGTATCTTGTGTTTATGATTAGATCAAGTATGTTAAAGCTTGGATCTACCAAGTTTAAGCATGGATCTTGAAGGATCCATGGTTAAACTTGAAGATGAACATATGAAGCATAATGTGAACTTGAAATAAGAATTTCTATGCATGATCTTGTAATCCTGAAGTAATAAAGGGTGTGTAGAACTAATTTTTGAAACTAAATCACATGAAAAGTTTGTTAAAAGTCTAACACAAAGCTTGTTTTTGAAAGATCTAAGGTTATTAAGCATGGATCTTGAAAGATCCATGGTTAAACATAATGTTAAAAATGATGATCTTTCTAATAAACATAAAAGTGGTTTTAGAATATGATTTACAAACATTAAAGATAATTAAACTCATGGATGAGTTGGTTAATGAAATAAAATTTCACAAAAGTTTGTTTAAAATACTCAAGAACACTTATTTTTGGAAAGATCACCTTATGTAAAGTGTAGATCTAAAAGACTACACATTTTTAACAAGAATCAAGTTCGCCATGATGTTTCATATGAAGAAATTAGCATATGTTGTTGATGGTTGTTGTTGAAAATTGTTTTGATGTCGAAAAGAAAATAAACACATGTTTTGAAAACATGGGAAACCTCCATTTTTAGGGGAAACTGTATCAAAATTTTTTGACACTTAGAAAAATATAAGTTTTGGTGAAACTTATTCCCTAAAAAATCACCTAAAAATATTTACCAAGGTTTCCCTAATTTTTGTGTAAAATTACAAGTTAGGAAATGATGATTTCTTCAAGTTAAAAGTAATATTAAGTATGTATATTTTTAGGGAAAAATATATATATACAGTGATCACCAAATTTTGTGCTAAGTGAATATTATGTGTATTATATGTAGTAGTGTATTAGAACTTGAAAATACACTAAATACTTCTAAGGAGTAAAAATACAAAAATACACATACAAATACATGAGAATACATAAGAAGCACATGGACAAATACAAGAAAATATATTTACAAAAATATATTCCTTAACATATTTTTGAACTTGGACATTTATAGACTTAAATATATATTTTTGGAAAAATATATATAACCTATACCAAGTATTGGGATTTATGTAAAAGTCGGGTGAATATCAAGGATAACCATATATATTTTGTAACATGACAAAATATATTATTCTTAAGAAATATAATTCCGGAAAGTAATAAAAATCAATGTATTGATTTTTGGTGAAAAATATAAAATACACAAGTATTTACATAAAATGCAAAGTATACTTTCCTAAGTATACTTGTACAAAAATAATATTGAAAATATTATTTCACAATATACTTATGTTTATTTTTGGGAAAATAATATAAGTAACATACATAGTTAAAAATACAAATTATTTTTAACAAAGAACATATACATAAATAAATGATGGTGACTTGTACTTGTGTAATACAAGTCTAGTGACTAACATTAATAGAACACATATAGGTCACGACGCTACCGGTGAAGTTTACGATGCAGGAAACCCAAAGTTGTGAGTTAATGTCCCCACTTTTAAACTTTTACTTGTTTTCTAAACTTAGGGGAAAATACATGTGTTATGGTATGTGGATTTCAAAACTAAGGAATGATGCTTTAGATCATGTCACGAATAGGGTGCCATAAGCACCATTAATCAGTTACATACCAAGACCGCAGAACAAAAGGTTAGATCTAATGGGTTTCAGGCAGCCACACTCTTGGCCACTATTTTACCAAGCAGTGCTTTTGTGTCTCTAGTCGTAAATCGACAGGTGTGGATCGACAAGTAAAAATGCCTATCGTTTGGATGCTTCCTATGTCGTGTCATATGTTAATGGCCTTGCAAACCATTAGCGATCTCGATTTCCTTAAATTTACAGAAATCCTTATTTCATAAAATTTCATACCATGTTTTCCATAACGAATGCTTAAATGTTTTTCACAAATCTGCATGAATTCACACCAACATTATGTTGACGGTTTTCCAAAACTCACATGTATTTCAGGTAACTAAAGTGGATGTACGCGCCGTTTCACTCTTGCTCTTGGATGTTGTTTATGTTCTTAGCTATGTTGTGTCAAGACTCCGATGCATGTTTTTGTGAGAATTGGTTATTATATTCCATCCTATGTGGGATATAAGAATCAAAACCTTGATGTTCGTCTTTTAAATAAAGTTATAAAATTTTCCGACAATATGTTATCTTATGATGTAAACACTTAACTTATGTTATGTTTTTAGTTATGTAATATCAATGGCATTTTGGAGTTATTTTACGAGCATGTAGTATGTTTACCATTCGTATGCAATGAGAACCTTTCAGGATCACACCTCGTGCTTCCGCCTTAGAAAGGGGTGTGATAGATTGGTATCAGAGCTGCGATTGTAGTGAACCAGGATTCCTTCTCGAGTCTAGACTACAATCTTTAGGATCCTCTCACGAAAAAAATTTTTCAAAAGTTTTCATTGCATAAAACTTTCCACGACATCCACTACCTGAAACTGTTTTAAAAGAGTCAAGTAAGGACACTACGAGACTTAGGGTGCACTGGAGTAGCACTTGTCTTTGACTAAGAATTGCTTGCAACTATGTGTATAATTATATGTATATTAGTTAAGTAATAATTAATATATATATATATATATATATATATACTATGAATAGAATATCACAGGTACACGTGTCTTCGTCTGAGAGCAGCAGCCTACCTGAAGGAAGTGCCCCGATGATGATTGCCCCTGACGACGAGATTCCTTCAGCCCAGAAGAAGGTCAGATGTGAACATCACTACCTCTCCAACCCTGACTTCGAGGCCGAACCTGAGATGATAACCGACGATGATGATCCCGACGATGTCTTAGCCTTACCCTTACCTCTTCCTGGCCAGCAGATCGTAGGACATCCAGATGGTGGACATCTCGTTGAACCTATCCCCATCCCTACTGTTCCTTTTGCTGCTATCTCTGTTGAGGACTGGTCTCTCGTCGATGACCTGGAGTATGATGTGGCGACCCCTGTTGTGCCCATTGCCGATATCCCTTCCGATTCTGACCTCGAGTCTGATGACGATTCTTTCGATTCAGTGATTTCTTCGGCCCTTTTTGCTGCTGGACTGAGAGTTTACCCGACTGGTGATGATGATGACGCTATGCATGTTGTGCCATCCACTCTTACCCGTGTTCCCACACCTTCCAACACTCCTGCTCAGACCAGCTTCCTCATCCGTCGAATTTAGGAGCTTGAGGACGAAGTGACTCATCTCCATAGTTTGATCATCCCTACACCCCCACACCCACCCCCTCCCCTAGCTTATTAAGTACTCTGTTGGAGTAGTATTTTAGGTATAAAAACTGAAACCGAGCTTGGGTAGAACTTGAAGACAAGAACCGCCAATGTGAAGAAAGATATTTCGTCTCTTATATGTATTAAACTTGTACTATGGGGTGATGTAACCTTTATGCATTTTGTTTCTTCACAAACAATGATGTAACAAGTTGTCCTAATATGTATAAAGACTCGGTGAATATCTTATGACACATCAGTATTTATCTGTTTATGCATGCTTGTTGCTCTATGAATTGATTTATATGTTGGCGGATTGTTTGATGCTACTTATGTGGGTATATGCATGTGTATATATACTACCACTATCTCGTAGGATGACATCAAACAAATGTCTAACTCTGTTGTGTTGTGTTTTGGAAGAACATGGCACCCAGAAGAGCTATGAACGCTCGTGATCAACCTCCTCCCCCTCCGCTACCAAGGACCGCTGAAGAACTGAACTCCCTGGTGGAAGAAAGAATCTCCGAAGCTATCGCCCAGTACGAGGCGAACCGTACTGAACACAGTGGAGGACCAAGCAATACTAGACGTAATGGATATGGAGATTCATCTGGAGGAAACACAACTCAAGGCTGCACCTTCAAGCAGTTTCTCTACTGCAAGCCACTGAACTATGACGGCACTGGAGGTGCAGTGGCTTTCGTGCGCTGGACGGAGAAGACTGATTCCACTATCCGCATGAGCAAGTGTACCGCGGATCAGCAAGTCACTTTTGTTACTGGGTTGTTTGTTGATGAAGCCTTGACTTGGTGGAATTTTCAAGTCCAAACCCTGGGAGATGATGCAGCGTGTGGTATGACTTGGGATGAGTTGAAGGAGAGAATGAGAGAGAAGTATTGCTCTCGTGCTGAACTCCAAAGTTGGAGACTGAGTTCTGGCACGTGTCCATGGAAGGTACGGACATTTTTGGTTATACTCGAAGGTTCCATGATCTGTCAAGAGTGATCCCCTATATGGTGACTCCCGAATTTAAACACGTTGAGCGTTACATATGGGGATTGGCTCCAGAGCTTCACAGCATAGTAACTTCAGCTAAACCTGAAACGATCACTCTGGCTGTAACTCTGGCTGTCAGCCTTACTGAAGATGCTGTCCGTATGAAGAAGTTATCGCTGAACCCAACTGAGAAGACCGAGACGCATGTTGAGTCGTCTGGTGACAAGAAGAGGAAGCCTTCGAGCCTGAATCAAGCGACACGTAACAACAAGGGTTCCAATAATAAGAAGCGTGACCCCAACCCGCCCAAGGAGGCGAAAGCCCTTGCAGCTATGAATGACGCTCCTGCCAGAGGATACCAGGGCACCCTGCCCAAATGCAATCAGTGCAAGCGTCACCATGAAGGAGTTTGTAGCATCCCAAGATGTGACAAGTGTGGAAAATTGGGTCACCGCACTAAGAACTGTTGGGGAAAAGGAAATGGAGGTGGTAACAGAAACGGGAATGGCAACCGCAACGGTGCTGGTAATGGAAGCGGTGGTGGAAATGGCAATGGTAATGGTAACCGGAATGTTAATGGAGCTGGGCAGAACCAAGGATGCTTTGGTTGTGTAAGCAAGGATCATTTCAAGAAAGATTGCCCAAGGGAGAACAATGCTCAGGCTAGAGCATTTGTGATTGGAGCAAGGAACGCACGCGAGTACCCTAACGTGGTCACCGGTACGTTTCTCGTTAACAATCACTTTACATCCATACTATTTGATTTTGGTGCTGATTATAGTTTCGCATTTGTGGCATTTAAACGTATGCTTGGAATAGAATCTAGTAGATTAGATATTCCTTATTCCATAGAACTAGCCGATGGTAAGCTTGTTGAGTCGGGCAAATTTGTTAGGGGTTGCACATTAGAACTTGGTGAGCGAAGCTTTAGTATCGACCTCTTACCTGTTCAATTAGGTTGCTTTGATGTGGTGGTTGGAATGGACTGGCTGTCCAAGTATAAGGCTGAAGTTGTCTGTCACGAGAAAATCAATCGCATCCCCCTTGCGAATGATGAAACTCTCATCGTGCATGGAGAGAAAAGAGACACACCTCTGCGGATCATCAATTGTATGAAGGTGCATAAGTGCTTGAGGAAAGGATGTGTTGCATTCCTGGTGCACGTTGTAGATAAGAAGGCTGAGGAGCCGAAACTCGAAGACATTCTTGTGGTGAAGGAATTTCTTGACGTTTTTCCCGAAGATCTGCCAAGGCTACCTCCGCAACGATAAGTCAAATTTCATATAGACTTGGTTCCAGGAGCCGCTCCTGTAGCCAAGGCACCCTATCGGCTTGCACCATCCGAGATGCAAGAATTATCTACACAACTCCAGGAGTTGTTGGATAAAGGATTCATAAGGCCGAGCTTCTCACCTTGGGGAGCTCCGGTTTTATTCATGAAGAACAAGGACGGAACGCTGCGGATGTGTATCGATTATAGAGAACTGAATAAGCTCACTATCAAGAATCGGTACCCACTACCGAGGATTGATGACTTATTTGACCAGTTGCAAGGATCGAGCTACTATTCCAAGATCGACCTTCGATCGGGACACCATCAGTTAAGGATCCAAGAGGAGAGCGTGCCGAAGACTGCGTTTAGGACGCGTTATGGGCATTACGAGTTCCTTGTAATGCCATTTGGATTGACGAACGCGCCAGCAGTATTTATGGATCTGATGAATCGTGTCTGCAAACTATATCTCGATAAATTCGTGATTGTATTTATCGATGATATTCTGATTTATTCCCAAACGAGAGAAGAGCACGAGCAATACCTCAGGACGATTCTGGAACTACTAAAGAAAGAGAAACTTTATGCAAAGTTCTCAAAGTGCGAATTCTGGATTCGTGAAGTACAGTTCCTTGGTCATGTTGTGAACGAGAATGGTATTCATGTAGATCCAGTGAAGATTGAAGCGATAAAGAATTGGGAAGCCCCCAAAACTCCAACTGAAGTTCGACAATTTTTGGGATTAGCGGGCTACTACCGCAGATTCATCGAGAATTTCGCCAAGATAGCTCAACCGTTGACTTCCCTTACGCAGAAGGACAAGAAGTACGACTAGGGTGATAAGCAGGAAGAAGCCTTCCAACTACTCAAGAGCAAGCTATGCGATGCACCAATACTTTCCTTGCCCTAAGGCACCGAGGACTTCGTGGTATACTGTGATGCTTCACGTCAAGGATTGGGTTGCGTGCTCATGCAATGCCAAAAGGTCATCGCTTACGCTTCAAGACAGTTGAAAGTTCATGAGAAGAACTACACCACACACGACCTAGAGCTAGGCGCGATGGTATTCACCCAGAAGATATGGAGACATTATTTATATGGTACCCGATGTACTATCTTCACAGATCATAAAAGCCTACAACACATATTTGATCAGAAAGAATTAAATATGCGTCAGCGACGGTGGGTTGAATTGCTAAACGATTATGACTGTGAGATTAAGTACCATCCTGGAAAGGCGAACGTAGTAGCAGACGCTTTAAGTCGGAAAGAAAGGGTTAAGACCCTAAGAGTTCGAACATTGGAGATGACTATTCGGACGAACCTCACTGCACGCATTCATGACGCCCAACAAGAAGCCCTTAAGAAGGTGAATCGTAGAGCTGAATATCTCCGAGGTATGGAGAAGAAATTGGTGCCAGACAAAGAGGGAACCTTATACTTTATGGGGAGTATTTGGGTTCCGCTCTATGGCGGTATTCGAGAAGTCATCTTTGATGAAGCTCACAAGTCGAGATACTCGATCCACCCAGGATCGGATAAGATGTATCAAGACTTGAAGGAATACTATTGGTGGCCGAGTATCAAAAGCGATGTTGTTGTTTACGTTGGAAAGTGCCTAACTTGTGCTAAGGTTAAGGCCTAATATCAGAAACCATCTGTTCTACTGCAGCAACCCGAGATACCCATGTGGAAGTGGCAACAAATCTCAATGGACTTCACAACGAAACTACCCGGGACCCCTAGAGGGCATGATATGATAGGGGTGATAGTCGATCGGTTAACGAAGTCTGTGTGACACCTGTGTCACTTCAACCATCATACAAATACCAAACCAAAGAAATATTGTATTTCATGCTTCGGATTTGTATAAATATGTGTATCGTTTGCACATCAATTCTTGTTCGATTTCGAGCTCTAAAACTCTTTCTTGAAGGTTATACGTGAACTGATGTGTAAACGTAATCAGTTTAACATGACAAACACTCCGGAATAGTGACATAGGCTTAACATACCTTAAACAACCCTTACATAACTTAGAAATAAGTTTTGGGTGGTTTAGTGTGTCGAAATCAAGTTTATTCGATTACAAGGACTAATTTCCACAAATTGCGAAAGTATGTCGATTCGTACTGTACCAAACCTTCCGGAATATGATCATAAGTTAAACATGCCCTAAATATCCTTTACATAGCTTAGGAATAGGCTTTGAGGTGTTTGGTGCGCAAAAATAAATTTTTTGGTCATTCAAGGACTAAAAGCGTCAAAAAGTGCATAAGTTTGCATTTTCGCGCATATCTTACGTTCTGAATATATCCGGACATCCAAAAATTTATGTAATCATTAAAATATGTTATTTTAATGGTTGGCATGATAAAATTCCCTTCGTCGCATAATTTGGATCGTTTTTCGCGTCCGTTCGTGTTTCGTCATAATTAACCGAACAACGCAACCGTACGACCAAGCGAACCGACATTCAAGATATTTTTGAGCATATTTCAAGTTCCCTATACTTTAACTTCATTTTAGAGCCTTGAAATGTGGTTAACGGGGCTTAAAAGTGCCAAAAATCAAGTTTTTCAAGTTCAGGGGCTGTTTTTGTCATTCTGCCAAAGTCATGGCTCGCAGGCCGCGTAAGATAGAGAGCATTCTCTCGTGGCCATGACAGGAAATCAGACAGAAACTTCCATTTTCAGCTTTTGGTCGAATTTCAAGGGCTTTTGTGTAATTTTTTCAATACCTTGGGCTGGTATTTGATGGTTTTAAGGGTCCCATGGTATTAGAAAACCTTGTGCCCAAGTGGAGGGCCAAGATTGAAGCTCGGTTTACGAGGAACGATCCTAATGGTTTATCGAAATCTATATAAACCCAACTCATTTTCATTCTTCCTCAAACCTTGATCTGAATTCATTCTCTAAGTTGGAGTTCTTATACTTCATACCTGAGAATTTTCAGATCAAACCTCCGTTTCTTGGACCCGTTGTAAGTATTCTTTCATTCTTTTATGCGTTTTAAGCATGAAAGTCAAACTGTGTTTGATTTTCTGCATTGACCAGTTTATGGTCAACATGAAGTTCGTTTGAACTTCGTAACGTGAGCGTAATCACGATGGTTATAGTCTCTTATGACTATACCTACTGATTAGCACGTTAATTAGGCGTAGTGACGAGTCATAGTTTCGGTCAAAATACGCGTTTATGCGTATTTTGCAACCAAACTATTCTTGGGTATCAAAACCGGTTGTTTTGATAGCAAACTTGTTTTTAAACTTCGTTAAACATGTTTTAACATGTTTAGCTCGTCACTTTAGGTTTAGTGCTTATATAGGGTCGTAAGATAAGCGGTCTAAACAACTGCTTAGACTTTCGAACCCGACCCGTTTGGTCTATCATTAGGATCCGACCAAACACAGGTGACCATAGTTGTATAGGGAATAACCTTCCGAGGTTATACCTTATGGTCACTTCGTTTAGTTAGTTGTATGATAGGTAGTTTATATGCCTTAGGAAAATGACCAAAATGCCCTTTTTGCACATAAATTCATTTTAAGCATATGTAACCTAAATTTAAACATCTAAACTGATTAGGAAATATTATTAGACTTGTTAAGGCATATAATAATTGTCACATGACTAGTTAGGTGGTCCGAACGCGTTTACGCAAACGACGCATTAAAGTAGCGTAAGCTACCTAAACGGGTTGTAATGGGTCGTAAGCACTTAGGTTAGGTTTCGATTTAGTATGTAGGGTTTGTTAAACCATATTACATGACTTCCCATACTCATTTGGTTTACAAAACCTCATTCTATCCGATCTTCCGATTTAGGTCCGGTTTATTTACATAGTTACCTATATTAGGTGCCGTTTGATTCCGTGATCCCTCTAGCTTTTCTTGGTTGTTATTCAAGACTTATAAGCACTCTCAAGTGAGTACATAGTCCCCTATTTTACTGTTTTCAATGTTTTGGGGTGAAACATGTGTACCTATTTGTTATGTTCATGATTTCAAAGTATAAATTAATTATACATGTTAGTACTTATCTTCTGAAAAACTGCATGATTATTTATGGTTTAAACATGAATTTTTCAAAGATTATAAAATTAATTGTTGGATTGTACTTATTTTATACATTCACCAGACTGATTGGTAGTATGATATAGCGCTATAGGATTAGACACCCCATTCCTGTTGTATGGAATGTCAAAAACCGATTTTTGTCCAAATAGAGATTGCCTTTGTGGTATTTCTATAGTCTCTAAGGTGTATTTTGATACACTAAGGTTTCAATGAATTCCAAATCACATTTTTTGTATATTTTGTTATACTTCCAAGGTATAGTTTGATATGCTCTCATATGTGATATTGTACAAAACAACATGTATTTTGTTAATTACTAAAACATAGTTAATATGTTATTTACAAAACCAAAGCATAGTTTGATATGTTATATATAAAACCAAAGCATAGTTTAATATGTTATTTATAAAACCAAAACATAGTTAATATGTTATTTATAAAACCAAAGCATAGTTTAATATGTTATTTATAAAACCAAAGTATACTTTTGATATACTACTGAAAATTATTATTTTGACAACTAAAGTATATTTAATATACTATCTGTTTAACTATTTTGGAACTAAAATATATTTTTAATATATTACTTATTCGACTTTCTTAAAACCAAAGTATATTTTTATATATACTACAAACCTTTTTATCAAAACATTGTTTTACAATCAACATATTTTATACAAACTCAATTTTACTTAGTTATTTATTTATGCATCTTTTTTTATATCATCTGATTTCTTATTACTTGATATATGATTTATAAAAGAAAACATTTTTAAGTTCATGACTATTTTTGTTAAAACATTCTTTTAAACTTATAAGTCATGAATCCTGTATTAATAAAACCCATGTATCTCACAGGCATTTTTATGCTGACGTACCTATTTTTACACATGTTTCAGGTGCTGCTATGTGATGATTGTTGATTCATGCTATACATAGGAAGGACTTGTGCCTTAGCGACTTTAAAACTTGAAAGACAATATTTGTATTTATCTGATTTGTAATAAAACAATGAGTTCAATAATTCAATGAAACAAAATTATTTAATCCATGGTTGTGAAACAATGATTCTGTTACGACACTCCCCGACGTTTTCGCCACAATTTGTTGTTTTATGTGGTCGGGGTGTGACAGAAAAGTTAGTATCAGAGCCAATGGTTATAGGGAATTAGGTTATTAGTAATGCTTTGACCTAGACTATAACCTTCCTAGGACCCTAACACAAGTTATCTTGTGTTTAGTTTTAAAACAATACCGTCGCCTATCTTTAGGTGACAACCAAAACAAGAACACAAACTTTGAATCCGCTTTGAAAACCAATCATCTGTTCTAGGATGATTGATTACTAGGTTTTGAACCCTCTAAGTTTTCAAAATCTCGTCAAAGTTTGGGTCTTATAGTGTGAACACGTGCAATCTGGAAGGGTGGATGCCTGTATCCTGAGTTTTCTGTCTAAGGCTAGAGTGTTCGTACAAATCCACATAATCGGACCAGTCACTCTTACCTGGGAACTCTTGGGGTGAGTGTCCACTTATAGGCTAAAGCATGTCTTCGCGATACATTATAAGGACCTATTTACTTTGATTCAGCTTTTGTGTGTCGTTTGTTTGCTTCATAGTTCGAACAAATGACCATCATCGATGCCTTTTTGGTCGGTAATTGCAACATCCTATTCTTACCCAATGCCATTTCACTTGTTTTCTCTCATGTTTCCCTATTCTCTTTAGACAATGCCTCCTCGACGAGATGCACAACCTCAAACTAATGAAGAAGTCGCAGCCCTTGTCGCTCAGCAAATGGATGCTGTGCTTCCAGGCATAGTAACCCAGATCCATCAGTTATACAACAACAATAACAACAACAATGCTCAGTGTAGTTTCAAGACCTTCAATTCTGCTAAACCTTTGAAGTTTTCTGGGTCCCAAGGAGTAACCGCGCTCCTGCAATGGTTTGAAAGTTTGGAGAGCACATTCAGGCATGTGCAATGTCCGAATGAACGTAAGGTTGAGTTTGCATCCAGTACATTCGAGAAGCGTGCTCTTACATGGTGGAACGGTGTGATGCGTGATAGGGGTGCTAATGTGGCACTAGCTTAAACTTGGGAAGAGCTGCGAGCTCTAATGATGAATGAGTTTGTCCTCGTCATGAGCTTAGGGCGTTGGAAAGGGAATTCGACGATTTAAAGCAAGACAGTGGTGAACACCGAGCCTACACTGACCGTTATAAGGAGCTGAGCCTGTTATGTCCTGCCATGGTTACGCCTGTGGAAAAGGCGATTGAAAAGTACATTGATGGTCTTCCTGACCTAGTCCAGGAAATTGTTACTGGCAGCAACCCTACTACAGTCAGACAGGCCATTGAATTGTCTGCTACCCTGACTGAATCCCAGATCAGGAAGGGTAAGTGTTAGTGCACTACGTCTATTGACTTCGTCTTGTATCATGTGTTGTAATAGGATAGGTTAGAATATTCAGTGCACGAGGTTCGAGAAATTGTGAAAAGAGGTTTAAGTGAAGATTTCGCTTGAAACTGTTCAAGCGAAATCATCCACAACAGATTTCGCTTCAAGTTCAAGCGAAATCAACTATAACTGATTTCGCTTCAAGCATTCAAGCGAAATCTTATCCTCTATATATAGGTGCACTTGGTTATTCATTTGTAGAACTTTCGGATCTGAGTAGCGAAGCTCTGCCGGATCGTCTCTAGGTTGTAAATCAGTTTTATATCAATATAAGAGACATTATAATTACATCGAGTGTCCGTATCTTTGATTCCGCCTCTGATTCGGATAAAAGACTCTTCTGATCGACTCAGTCAGGTCGTACAACGATCCAACAAGTGGTATCAGAGCTCAGGAGGAAGAGTTTAGCTCGATTGCAATTAGATTCTGACTTCTACACCTTCTTTTTCAATCTGAACGAGATTTTATGGTCAAAATGGATTGAACTTCTCACAGAATATGCAAAACAACAGTTTAACAAAGCCTTGATAGTTTGAGACCGAAATTCGCATTAAAAGTGACTGAATTGGACCTAAAACTGGATTTCGCTTGAATAGTGTTCGTGGATTTAATTGATTTCGCTTCAAGTCAGACATTTTGGACTGATTCGCTTGAAACATCTGAAGCGAAATAGTTAGGTTCGCTTGAAACTGTTCGAATTGGAACTTGTATTGTTGAAGCGAAATAGTTCATTTGGGATTTCGCTTGAAGGATCTAATCATCTTGAAGCGAAATTGAAGTTGCTGATTTTCGCTTGAAGATTTTAATCAGCTGAAGCGAAATAGCTGTTTTCGCTTGAATCAAGTTTGTTAGCAGATTTCGCTTGAAGTCTTGAGATTTTGCTTGAATTTCCTAGTTTGATTGAAAAGATTATTTCTCGTCAACAGGGTATCAATCTATTTCAGGATATTATTGTGTATACTGATTGTTTGTTTGTTTGTTTGCAGGTGATTTACACGGCACAAATATCAAGAATTCAAAATGTTTGATGAACTGGAAAATACTAAATTTGAAAGAATGAACAATTGGACTTGTTGTTCTTCTTCTGAGAAAAAGGAGGTTTTAGTTGAAAGATTTGAATATTTCATGTGTCGAAAGGATGAAACGTTGGATGAGTTGGAAATACGGTTTAAAAATTTAATGGATAGTTTGAGAAACAAGAATATTAGAATATCAAATGATGAACAGATATTGAAATTGGCAAATGCATTACCTGCTAAATGGGATAAATTCTTGGATGATCTAAAAAGGGAAGAGTTTTTTCGAGAACTTTATCCAACACAGCTCTTTAATGAGGTTTATGGAGAGTTTCGTAATGAAAATAGGAAAAAGAAGGAAATTTTAACCGAAATGGAAAAGAATTTACAAAAATTAGAATTGGATGTTATTATTGAAATTGATAATAGAATTCGTATGTGTCTTGAAACAAAGAGTATTTTGAAATATGATATTAAAAGGAAATGTTATATTGATGAAAGTATGAATCCTTTTGATTTCGTTAAACTCTTTTGTGCAGGAACATATAAGATGGAAACAAAAGACATTCCAAAGAACGAAGAATCTTTGAAGCTTGGATCTTCAAGTTCAGAATCAGTGTGCTCAAAATGTGACAACTTTAAGGCTGAAAATGACAAACTTTTGAAGGATGCAGAAAGTTTGACATCAGAAGTCAAGAAGTTGAGAGATGAAAAGCAAACTGATGATAACCAGATTCTTATGTTGCAGGGAATTTGTGAAACTTTGAAGTCTGAAAATGTCAAACTGCTTAGTGATTTGAACAGTTTGACATCAGAAAACAAGATTTTGAAAG
The DNA here is from genome assembly GCA_030545235.1 of Helianthus tuberosus. Taxonomy (NCBI): domain Eukaryota; kingdom Viridiplantae; phylum Streptophyta; class Magnoliopsida; order Asterales; family Asteraceae; genus Helianthus; species Helianthus tuberosus. Next base: position 161,158,330 of record CM060452.1, read on the forward strand.
AAAAAGAAAAAGAGTTTGAAAATGAAAAATTAAAATTTGAAAATGAATTTCAAAATCAAATCAAGATTTTAGAAGATGAGAGAGATATTTTTGGTAAAGATTATCTTGAAAAACAAATTGAAATCAATTCTCATCTTGCTAAAATCATTCAGCTTGAAAAAGAAGCTGAAAAAGCTCGGATGAAAATCAAAGAGCTTGAAGTAAAATTGAAAGGTTTTGTGACTTCTACATCACATGTTTGTTCAAAACCAATCAATTTCAAAATTGAAAATGTCAAAGTTGAAGATTGTGATGAGATATCTGATGATGAAAAAGAGAAGAAAAGATTTTTAGATTTACAAGAAAAATTTCAACATACTGTTCTGCAATCTACAGAAATAGGTGAATGTTCTAAACAAAAACCTGTTAAGAAGAATGCAGAACAGAAACAAAAAGATAGAAATTTGAAAAATTCTAAAATTGAAATTAAAAGCTCATCAGATAAACCATCCAATCATTGAATACAAAAACATTTGAAAATTTGAAAAAGTCAAAAACATGATAAAATTCAAAAATTTGAGTTTTGCGTAAAAAAAGGAAATGATAGTACATCAGTAGACAGTTACAGTATGCTAAAGAAATGGAAAGTTTAAATGTGTTAAACGATCTCACTGTGGATGTGTCGGTAGGTTTTTATACATTTAGTAAACTTTTTCGGGATATAAACCTAAATTCAAACTTGCTTATTTTGTGGGGAACACTACTTGGATATATAGGTAACCCCTGAAATCTCGTTTGAAAGGTCTCTTAATCTGATATACTAGGTCTTTATACTCTATGATATCTGGGGTATTATTCCGGGACTTCTGCTGAACGGTAGTTCTGACCTAGTCCCTGGCTAATACTTGCTTCAATGCTCTTGAAAAACAAATTGAAATCAATTCTCATCTTGCTAAAATCATTCAGCTTGAAAAAGAAGCTGAAAAAGCTCGGATGAAAATCAAAGAGCTTGAAGTAAAATTGAAAGGTTTTGTGACTTCTACATCACATGTTTGTTCAAAACCAATCAATTTCAAAATTGAAAATGTCAAAGTTGAAGATTGTGATGAGATATCTGATGATGAAAAAGAGAAGAAAAGATTTTTAGATTTACAAGAAAAATTTCAACATACTGTTCTGCAATCTACTGAAATAGGTGAATGTTCTAAACAAAAACCTGTTAAGAAGAATGCAGAACAGAAACAAAAAGATAGAAATTTGAAAAATTCTAAAATTGAAATTAAAAGCTCATCAGATAAACCATCCAATCATTATCAAAAATCACAAAAAGTTAAAAATGAAAACTTACAAAATGTTGGTAATAAGTGGTGCAGGTTTGACCACAGTGCTCAAAAGACAAATCCAGTATTGAAGAGGAGAAATGATTATAATCAAGCCAAACAATGTTATGATCTGAAGGTTTGGACTGACAGAAGTGGATGGTACGATAACAGAGTGTGCTACATCTGTGGTGTTAGAGGACACATTGCTGTTAACTGCCAGAGTTGGATTTATGAAACAAGAAGATGCTATAACTGCCATATCAGAGGTCATATTGCCAGAGATTGCCCAAGGAGATCAATAGGAAGATCGAGGGTTGAATCTCATAGAACGGTAAAGAAGCCAGTCAAAGTCAAGCCCCATGAACAGAAGGTTCTAAAACCTAAAGTTCAGGATCAGACAATTCAAGAAAAGAAAGTTAAACTTTCACAGGGGCAGAAAGATAGACTACGAAAGAAAAGGAAGAAGGCGAGAGAATATCTTGAGAAAATTTTGTCTTCGGGTTCACAGTTTGGTTCGAATAAAAGTTCTGATGAATCGATTCACTCGACTGCAAAGCCAAGCAAATCGAATTCTTCAGATACAAATCTGAGGACAAAAGAGAAAAAGGAAAAGAAGAAAATGGTCGGCGATGAATCTGATGTTTCAAAGTCAGACAAGCCACCATCAGGCGATGAATCTGACTCATCTAAGTCAGATAAGCCAAGTTCGGGCAATGAATCTGATTCCACAAAATCAGAGGAGCCACAAGTTGAGGTAAAGAAGGAAGAAACAGTTCTTTTGATGAATGATGAAAAATTTCCTCCATTACAAGCCACAAACACAAAATCAAAAGGTGTTGATGCTGGAAAAATGTTTAATAGCAATGTTAAACATATTTTTAGTAAGATGGTTGATGGTAAGGAAAAAGGAGTGAAAGAGTTTTATGAAGAAAAGAGAAAAGCTCAAAATACACCCAAGGACAGTCAGGCTTGGGTGAAACTTTTCAAATAGAAAAATCTGACTTGCCGGAGCTTCCAGGTTGGTAAGTGTGAAGCAGGTATCGGCATCATTCTTGAGAAATTCACAGGATGGTAACTGTGATATTTCGTCTTACATGTGGTAAATCAGGGACATTAAGTTGTACTTGATTTTCTACAAGTGATAGTGGTGATTGATCTTATATTGTTAAAATCTGTTCAAAATGGTTAAAAGAGAACAAGGTGATGAGATGACCCCGAACCCACATGTCATGGGTAAACAAACTAATTTTTCCGGAAAAACCATTCTGATTAAAACAAACTTAAGTGTTTTGAAATCATTATGGGAAAATAGTTTGTTGTAAGGGGTGTGTTGATTGAATATGCCGAAACCCTCACGGCTGAACAAACATGATTACTTTCATCAGATTGAAAAACGGTTTTCAAACTGTTAAGATCAATGGGTTGTAAATCATGGGGGTACTTTACATTATATTTTCTGCAAAACAGAGCATGAGATGCAGAAAATGGATGGCGAGACAAAGCTATCAGTGTTGGTTGTCAAATTTTCTTTATATGGTTTTGCATTTTAGGGGGAGATATATTGTTAGAAAATACAAAAACATTTGAAAATTTGAAAAAGTCAAAAACATGATAAAATTCAAAAATTGAGTTTTTGCGTAAAAAGAGGAAATGATAGTACATCAGTAGACAGTTACAGTACGCTAAAGAAATGGAAAGTTTAAATGTGTTAAACGATCTCACTATGGATGTGTCGATAGGTTTTTATACATTTAGTAAACTTTTTCGGGATATAAACCTAAATTCAAACTTGCTTATTTTGTGGGGAACACTACTTGAATATATAGGTAACCCCTGAAATCTCGTTTGAAAGGTCTCTTAATCTGATATACTAGGTCTTTATACTCTATGATATCTGGGGTATTATTCCGGGACTTCTGCTGAACGGTAGTTCTGACCTAGTCCTTGGCTAATACTTGCTTCAATGCTTGAAACACAGCATTACACCCTCAGCATGCTGAAACAATTAAAATTGATATATGCTGCTGTTGTAAGCAAAAAAGATCCTCTAAAGGGGACACATCTTAAAGTCGAAGCTGATATCTCTCTGCGTATACGGAAGTATCGATCTGAGATCCCTCGGCCCTCGCATACCTAATTTATATACAGATATCATTGTAGTATTCTCACCTGTAAGACTGATTATTGGGATTCTGGATACGGGAGTATATTCAAGAGGTGGGACACATGAATAGGTTTAAGTTCTTAAAATACCTAATTCGTATCCTGAATCAGTTGAAATTTGTGTGAAAATTTAAGTGGATCAGTATATCGACAATCTAAGTGAATTGTTTAATGCATAATGTGATTTTAAGCTCAATGGTACTTGTGACTTGTCAGAAACTGATATGATCCTCTAACGCATACTCAAACAAAAATATTGTCTGTAAATATGTTTGTACATATTTCGTTATTGCTTTATATTTTCAGAAAATACAAAAAGATTTTGATTTCATTTTATTTTCGACAATCGATATCTGAATTGCTGAGTTTCAAAATCTAAGTATGCTGATTGTGTTTCTGAAAATTAAAACAAGTTCATTAAATTGAAACTTGAATTAAAATCAAAAATTTCAAAAACAGTTTGTGATATCTCCAAGGTCATTAACTTGAACTTGGATGATTAACTGTGAGGGAGTTGGATTCTTTAACATTGCTAAATCTATACAGTTTGTTGATAGGAGGAGTGGATTAGAGAATTTGATTGGAATTGCCAGGTTACAATTCCTGGATAGTTACAATTTGAAATGCTGTTACTTATAAATGTTTGAGTGATTGCAGATGAGATTCCAGACTACGATCCCGGAAGCTGAGTCTAAGGGGGAGTCTGAAGACGAGCTCAAAGCAAGGGGGAGCTTGTATACGGAAAGCTAGGTGTCGATCCCAAAGCACGGAAGCTTGATGAAAGGGGGAGCCTGAAGCTGATAGAAGAAGAGATAGTTGGATGCTTACAATGTTACAATCTAAGTGAGGATCCAGAATGATCAAGACTGAAGATGTGTCATATTGAAGAATAGTCACTGAAGACTGCGTCAATATCCGAGGGGGAGTCTGTTAGTGCACTACGTCTATTGACTTCGTCTTGTATCATGTGTTGTAATAGGATAGGTTAGAATATTCAGTGCACGAGGTTCGAGAAATTGTGAAAAGAGGTTTAAGTGAAGATTTCGCTTGAAACTGTTCAAGCGAAATCATCCACAACAGATTTCGCTTCAAGTTCAAGCGAAATCAACTATAACTGATTTCGCTTCAAGCATTCAAGCGAAATCTTATCCTCTATATATAGGTGCACTTGGTTATTCATTTGTAGAACTTTCGGATCTGAGTAGCGAAGCTCTGCCGGATCGTCTCTAGGTTGTAAATCAGTTTTATATCAATATAAGAGACATTATAATTACATCGAGTGTCCGTATCTTTGATTCCGCCTCTGATTCGGATAAAAGACTCTTCTGATCGACTCAGTCAGGTCGTACAACGATCCAACAGTAAGCTTTTTCGAAAAGGCGACCCAAGACCATCTGGCAAGTCTGCACAAGAATAGCCAAAGGATAAACAAGCCGAGACATCCAAGAAGAAGAAGCGCAAAGCTTCACAAAACTGCGCTATAACTGCTCAGAACAATCAGGTTGCACCAAACCAGCCAGCACAACCTCGTGCAAGGAAAAATTATGTTGGTACCACATCTTTGTGCAACAAATGCAACCGTCATCATCTGAGACAAGAACAATGTCACAAATGTACCCACTGTGGGTGATTGGGACATTTGATCAATACCTGCCGTTATGCTAATCAAGTTGCTGCAAATCCTGTTGCTGCGCAAGCACGGTTTCCTCCGGGGTCATGTTATAACTGTGGTGACCTTACTCACTACCGAAACAATTGCCCAAGACTTGTTAACGCAAATCCAGCGCGTGGATGAGTGTTTAACATAAACGAGGCAAACGCGAACAATGATGCAGTAGTGAAAAATTAGTCTTTTGTAATCCATTGGTTGTTATCTTTTGATGTTTGAATCGACTCAGTTGTTATATAAATAAAATTTGTTGTTTCAATTTTATTTTGCGAAACTGATGCGATTGTGTGAATTTTTGGTACAACCCTTCGATGCCGACACCAAGACAAACTACTCGTGTGGTTTTGTCATTTTTATGATCACTTGTGATCTCCCTGAAAATATTAAATACTCGTTTCTTTTAAGAAACAAATCCGAATTCCTATTAAGATCTTCCTATCTTCATAGTTAGCTTCTTGAAAATGTTTAAAGTGCCAAATGAAATCCACGGATTGGATTCCTGGTGTGCTTTAAAATACCCGTGTCCAAAGATAACAAATTAAAGATCAAGTTAAACAATTCTATGATTATGTGCTTATGTGACTTCTTTACGTCTTGTGTTTTTGTGTGATCCGAATTTTTCGTTGTCCAAATCCTCGTAGAATCTTCCATATCTTCGTATAAGGGATTCATAGTAGGATATCCAAAGGTACTACCTTAAATCCTTAATGGGCTTCTACGTAATAGTTAAGACCCTTGGATTATGAAGTACTATTCTATAATTGGACCCCTTGAGTGGTCTAGTTTAAAAGATTGATTAAAAAAAATCTGGTTAGGAATATCATGTGATGATATAGCTGAAAAGATCCCTTAAGTGGTTTATTTAAGGAGATCATACGACGGTCTAGTTAAGGAGATCATGTGTTGATCTAGTTAAAGAGATCGTTCGTTGATCTAGTTAAAAAGATCCTTTGGTGGTCTAGTCAAGTCACTTCATGTTTATTCAATTGATTTTTCCCTTACGCATTATGAAATGAACTGTGCGGACTGTGCAAGGAATCACGTAATTATGGATGTATACATAATTATGGAATTCAGTGCACAGAAACCACAACAAGTTTTGTCATGTGTTAAGACCTATAGTGATGAGAATAACGAAACATGAACAATGTAAAAAGGGGCATGGTGGATACGCCGCTGGTACTTCCTATATATAAGTGTTCCTTATTACATTGCGAACGTAGCATTATTTAAGTCACTAGAAGTCCTGGACCTTGACCAATGTTATTTTATCTTACACTCTCCAACTCTGATTTCGAGCACACACAAGTTTCCTATGATAGTCTTCATAAGAAACATTCTTCTGTCCGTACTTCGAAACTCCATGTTTTGTTACTACAAGAACTTCACTTTGACAGTTGACAATTTAGCTAAGAATCCAAACATGTCCCAGAGTTTTACTTAGGGTTCGAGGGATTCATTCGAAAGCGAAACCATCACAGTTGTCTTCACAAGTTTCCTCTAAAATTAAATTTCGGGACGAAATTTCCTAAATTAGGGGAGACTGTGACACCTGTGTCACTTCAACCATCATACACATACCAAACCAAAGAAATATTGTATTTCATACTTGGTATTTGTATAAATATGTGTATCGTTTGCACATATCAATTCTTGTTCGATTTCGAGCTCTAAAACGCTTTCTGGAAGGTTATACGCGAACTGATGCGTAAACGTAATCAGTTTAACACGACAAACACTCCGGAATAGTGACATAGGCTTAAAATACCTTAAACAACCCTTACAAAGCTTAGAAATAAGTTTTGGGTGGTTTAGTGTGTCTAAATCAAGTTTATTCGCTTACAGGGACTAATTTCGACAAACTACGAAAGTATGCCGATTCATACTGTAACAAACTTTTCGGAATATTATCATAAGTTAAACATGCCCTAAATATCCTTGACATAGTTTAGAAATAGGCTTTGAGGTGTTTGGTGCGCAAAAATAAACTTTTTGGTCATTCAGGGACTAAAAGCTTCAAAAAGTGCATAAGTTTGCATTTTCGCGCATATCTTACGTTCTGAATATATCCGGACATTCAAAAATTTATGTAATCATTAAAATATGTTATTTTAGTGGCTGGCATGAGAAAATTCCCTTCGTCGCGTAATTTGGATCGTTTTTCGCGTCCGTTCGTGTTTCGTCGTAATTAACCGAGCAACGCAACCGTACGACCAAACGAACCGACACCCGAGATATTTTTGAGCATATTTCAAGTTCTCTATACTTTAACTTCATTTTAGAGCCTTGAAATGGGGTTAACGGGGCTTAAAAGTCCCAAAAATCAAGTTTTTCAAGTTCTGGGGCTGTTTTTGTCATTCTGCCAAAGTCATGGCTCGCGGGCCGCGTAAGATAGAGAGCATTCTCTCACGGCCGTGACAGGAAATCAGACAGAAACTTCCATTTTCATCTTTTGGTCGAATTTCAGGGGCTTTTGTGTAATTTTTTCAATACCTTTGGCTGGTATTTGATGGTTTTAAGGGTCCCATGGTATTAGAAAACCTTGTGCCCAAGTGGAGGGCCAAGATTGAAGCTCGGTTTACGAGGAACGATCCTAACGGTTTACCAAAATCTATATAAACCCAACTTATTTTCATTCTTCCTCACACCTTGATCTAAATTCATTCTCTAAGTTGGAGTTCTTATACTTCATACCTGAGAATTTTCAGATCAAACCTCTATTTCTTGGACCCGTTGTAAGTATTCTTTCGTTCTTTTATGCGTTTTAAGCACGAAAGTCAAACTGTGTTTGACTTTCTGCATTGACCAGTTTATGGTCAACACGAAGTTCGTTTGAACTTCGTAACGTGAGCGTAATCACGATGGTTATAGTCTCTTATGACTATACCTACTGATTAACACGTTAATTAGGCGTAGTGATGAGTCATAGTTTCGGTCAAAATATGTGTTTATGCGTATTTTGCAACCAAACTATTCTTGGGTATCAAAACCGTTTGTTTTGATATCAAAACCGCTTAGACTTTCGAACCCGACCCATTTGCTCGATCATTAGGATCCGACCAAACACAATAGGTGACCATAGTTGTATAGGGAATAACCTTCCGAGGTTATACCTTATGGTCACTTCGCTTAGTTAGTTGTATGATATGTAGTTTATATGCCTTAGGAAAATGACCAAAATGCCCTTTTTGCACATAAATTCATTTTAAGCATATGTAACCTAAATTTTGACATCTAAACTGATTAAGAAACATTATTAGACTTGTTAAGGCATATATTACTTGTCATAGGACTAGTTAGGCGGTCCGAACGCGTTTTACGCAAACGACGTGTTAAAGTAGCGTAAGCTACCTAAATGGGTCGTAATGGGTCGTAAGCACTTAGGTTAGGTTTCGATTTAGTATGTAGGCTTTGTTAAACCATATTACATGAGTTCCCATACTCATTTGGTTTACGAAACCTCATTCTATCCGATATTCCGATTTAGGTCCGGTTTATTTACATAGTTACCTATATTAGGTGCCGTTTGATTCCGTGATCCTTCTAGCTTTGCTTGGTTGTTATTCAAGACTTCTAAGCACTCTCAAGTGAGTACATAGTCCCCTATTTTACTGTTTTCAATGTTTTGGGGTGAAACATGTGTACCTATTTGTTATGTTCATGATTTCAAAGTATAAATTAATTATACATGTTAGTACTTATCTTCTAACAAACTGCATGATTATTTATGGTTTAAACACTAATTTTTCAAAGATTATAAAATTAATTGTTGGATTGTACTTATTTAATACATTCACTAGACCGATTGGTAGTATGATATAGCGCTATAGGATTAGACATCCCATTCCTGTTGTATGGAATGTCAGAAACCGATTTTTGTCCAAATAGAGATTGCCTTTGTGGTATTTCTATAGTCTCTTAGGTGTATTTTGATACACTAAGGTTTGAATGAATTCCAAATCACATTTTTTGTATATTTTGTTATACTTCCAAGGTATAGTTTGATATGCTCTCATATGTGATATTGTACAAAACAACATGTATTTTGTTAATTACTAAAACATAGTTAATATGTTATTTACAAAACCAAAGCATAGTTGGATATGTTATATATAAAACCAAAGCATAGTTTAATATGTTATTTATAAAACCAAAACATAGTTAATATGTTATTTATAAAACCAAAGCATAGTTTAATATGTTATTTATAAAACCAAAGTATACTTTTGATATACTACTGAAAATTATTATTTTGACAACTAAAGTATATTTAATATACTATATATTTAACTATTTTGGAACTAAAATATATTTTTAATATATTACTTATTGGACTTTCTTAAAACCAAAGTATATTTATATATATACTACAAACCTTTTTATCAAAACATTTTTTTACAAGATTTTTCTAGAATAGCCATTCCTTTAACTAAGTTAACTTGTAAATCCATTAAGTTTGAATGGGGACCAAAACAGGAAGAAGCATTTAGAATTCTTAAGCAAAGATTAACCCATACACCCATACTAGCGTTACCGGAAGGAACTGAAGACTTTGTAGTCCATTGTGACGCTTCCAAACTAGGTTATGGATGTGTGTTGATGCAACGCCAAAAAGTTATAGCTTACACATCTAGACAACTTAAGAATCATGAAGAGAATTATTCAACCCATGATCTAGAGTTAGGAGCTATAATTTTTGCCCTTAAGATTTGGAGACATTACCTTTATGGTAGTAAGTTTACCATATTCACTGATCATAAAAGTTTAAGGTATGTTTTCGGGCAAAAGGAGTTGAATATGAGACAAAGACGCTGGATGGAGATGCTTAGTGATTATGATTGTGATATCCAGTATCATGAAGGAAAAGGAAATGTAGTGGCAGATGCTTTAAGCCGAAAGTATCACGAAAAGCCAAAAAGGGTACATTCTCTTAAATTAAATCTACAAGTAGATTTAAATGATCAGATAAGAGAAGCACAAGAATCCGTAATCAAGGAGGATACTGAAAAATTAAAAGGTATGCTAAAGGAATTAGAACAAGGAACAGATGGAATTTGGAGATTCCATAAGAAGAGAATGTGGATACCTAAATTAGGAAATCTACGTCATCGTATATTAGAAGAAGCCCATAAGTCTAAGTATACGATGCATCCAGGAAATGATAAGATGTACCAGGATTTAAGAAAGAATTTCTGGTGGATAGGAATGAAAAAGGACATAGCAGCCTATGTTTCTAAATGTGTAACTTGTTCACAAGTTAAAGCTGAACACTAGAAACCCTCAGGTCTGTTGCAACAGTTAGAAATGCCAGTATGGAAATGGGAACTAATGACAACGGATTTTGTTACTAAATTACCCAAAACAAGAAAAGGTAATGATACAATCCGGGTGATTGTAGATAGGCTAACCAAGTCAGCCCATTTTCTACCAATGAAAGAAACTCTCAGCATGGAACAGTTAGCTAAATTATATGTAAATGAAATAGTTTCATTACATGGAATACCTTTATCAATTATTTCTGATAGGGATAGCCGATTTACCTCACATTTTTGGTCAAGTTTCCAAAAGGCAATGGGAACCAAGCTAAATCTAAGCACAGCTTATCATCCTCAAACGGACGGACAAAGCGAAAGGACAATTCAGACAATGGAAGACATGCTTAGAGCTTGCGTAATTGATTTCGGAGGTAATTGCGACGATCACCTACCTTTAATAGAATTATCTTATAATAATAGCTATCACACTAGTATCAATGCTGCACCATTCGAAGCACTTTATGGACGAAAGTGCCGAACCCCATTCTGTTGGGCAGAAATTGGGGAAAAGCAACTATCTGGACCTGAGATAGTGCAGGAAACAACCGACAAGATTATTCAAGTCAAGGAACGCTTGAAAGCAGCACGTGATCGACAAAAGAGCTATGCTGATAACCGACGCAAACCATTGGAATTTCAAGTAGGAGATAAAGTACTGTTAAAAGTCTCTCCTTGGAAAGGAATAGTAAGAATCATCAAAAGAGGAAAGCTAAGCCCCAGGTATGTTGGACCTTTTGAGATTATTATAAGAATAGGACCTATAGCCTATCAGCTACAACTGCCCGAGGAAATGACAGGAATACATGATGTATTTCATGTATCAAATCTCAAGAAATGCTTAGCCGATGAATCGCTAATAGTACCTCTTAAGGATATAGAGGTAAATAAACAACTTAAGTTTGTAGAAAGGCCTCTACAAATTGAAGACAGGAAAGTGAAGAATCTCAAGCATAAGAGATTAGTTAGGGTCAAAGTGAAGTGGGACTCCAAAAGAGGACCTGAGTACACATGGGAGCTTGAATCAGAAATGGAAAGGAAATATCCACAATTGTTCCAGTAGATCTCAAGGACGAGCTCTAAAACAAGGTGGGGAGGATATAACAACCCTAAACCGACACCCTCAAATAATTTCCGACACCCTAATATATATTTTAAAATACCCCTATAAGTCTTAAAATACACCCCATACGTGAAAACGGGGCCCAAATACCCTAAATAGTATTAAAAATTAATTAAAATCTAATTTTTGGGGTTTAGGCGGGCCGCGTAAAGTACCCTTAACCCTTACGCGGGCCGCGACAACTTAAAACATGGCGAAACCTTGGGCCGCCAAGTGGCCCAACACCCGGCAGACCTATAAGCTGACCCAGCCAAGCTACGCGTTGACCAGGGTTTGACGCGGGCCGTGTAGACCCTTATCTACATTTACGCGGGCCGCGTAAAAGTTGAAATGTGGCACTATAAGAAGCAGGCATCGGGTTTCAGCAGAAATCGTTCAAATCTTTCTTTCTAAACGTAATTCTCTCATAGTGTGCATTATACTCGGGTCTAATACCCCCGTAAATAGCGAAGTTCTGCTCCGTTGTAAGTATTATAACCCCTGGATACGTATTAGATACGCTGCCCGATTGATCTAGGGTTCCGTAACGGCTGTCGTGGTTCTGCCCGACGTAGTCGTTGGAATGCCGTCTCGTGGAGGGTATTGCTAATGTTAAAATGGGTTATTATACTAACACGTGTGCATTTGTGTAAATTATAGATTGTCACCAGGAAACCCTTACGGAAAATCTAAGACAGCAATGTGAGTTGATCCGCTTTTTGTAAACCTTTTGTTAACTATTTTTACAAAACCTAATACAATTAAATGTCTATTAAGCAGTTATTGAGTATTTGTAAGAATACAAATATCATGAGTATGTTGGGGTTTTGTATACAAAATTTGTTACCACCTGGTCAAGGAGTGACATTTCCACAAGTCGGGTCTGACAGTACCATGGATGTTAATTGTTATAACTTGGAAACAAATGTAATTGCGAGATCGCCCTCAATACTGTACAATGGTTTTTGTTTAAACTTGATTAAACTGGGATTCACTCACCAGTATTTCCCACTGACAAATGTTTTTAAAACGCGTTTCAGGTAACAAATTGTTAAAGCCAAATAGAAGCCAGCTGGACAGCACTGAAGGCTTGGAAAAGTGGCAATAAAGTTACCTAAAAAGAAATAGATGTTTTTCTTAAATAAAATAGGATTTATTCCTATGAAAATGTGTGTATTGCAAACTTGGGTGTTATCCCATATGTTTAATATTATGAAAATGTGGTATTTTACTCTGATCAAATATTTCCTAACTACGGTCCAGATGAAAAATTCCGCTGCCAAATTAGACAATACGCGATACCACCGAAACTGGCTCGCGGCCGCCCGTTCCCTGGGATTTGGGATCGGGGGTTGCGACAGAAGGTGGTTTCAGAGCTAAGCCACTGATTCAGCCACAGAAGTGTTCTGCTGACATCAAAATTCAATCTGTTAGGAAATAAGTTGTGGAAATGCGTGCATAATTGTATTTTATTGCTATGTGTTATTTGACTATTTGTTAGTTTACAGTATGAGCGACCAAGGACCATCTGACGCGTACCGTCAATTGTCTGGTTCGCCTAGAAGTGAAGGCACCTCCTCTTCTCAGCCTGCCCCCTCAGGGTACTCTGCTGATACGGAAGAAGGAATCTTTGTATTTAAGGCTCAGTCAGAAGAGCCATTTCCTCAGAAAAAGAGGGGATGGTTCAGTCGAGGGGCACACGAGCTTAGAAAACGTATGAAAAAGTTACAGGACCAGAGAGCACTAGCAGCAGTTAAAAGAGAGACTGATGCCTATGCCTAGGATATGATCAATAGGGGTATAGCCAACATCCACATTTTAGCAACCACTGCAGCTGACCCTAATCTGGAGCAAATAATAGCACCCCAACCACAACCACCAATTCCTGACCAACCCATGGAGATAGAAAACCCTGATAATCAAGTAGAAATGCATGACTTCAATCCGGAAGAAATACCTAGGGTACCAGCACCAAACCCCTTAGACCCAAATTACGACCCCTGGTGGGATGACGTTAGGGACTATGTGCAACGTTACCCGATACATGAAGACACACCCATGCAGAACTTAGGAGCCTACCCAGGTTTGGATCCCTTAGATCCCTATTACCACGATGAATACATTAGGGAGATTTTAGAAGATCCTTACCGATTCCAGGCACCTACACCCCCATATCAAGAACCCGCACTCCAGATTCCAAACCCAGTCCTAGAACCTGCACCCCCAATGAGTGCAGAAAACGTACAAGAACTTAGGACATTTGGTGAGGAAATTCTAGAAAGTAGTGAAAGGATGAGACAGGTGGGAGAGCGACTCGTATGGAAATACGCCGAGCGCAATATGGATTTCTGGATGAATCCATACCCATGAATGCGATGGTAGAGATGGTAGTAGTAATATTAATAATATAATATGTGTGTATGTGTATGAAAAAAAAATTACGGATGCCTATTACTAGTAGCGTAGTTTTAAATTTCAGTTGGTATTGTAAATTTTTTTCAGTACTGGTGTGTAATAGATGCATAGTATATGAATAGAGTAAGTCGCAATGATCGACGCTTTTGACCAAAATGCTTGTCATGTGATTGGCTATATTAAATATTATTTTGTGATATTAATACGGGGCAACTGTTTAAAATTCAGATGGCCGACGAAGGAAATCAAGGAAATCTGAATAATGATAACCAGAGTAACATTAACTTGGTTAATGAGAATCCGAGCATCAATAACAATGGAAACCAAGTGGATAATAGTGCTATCCAACACATAGTAGCACAAGGAATTATAGATGCAATGCCATTTATTCTTCAAACTGTTAAGGATGCTGATAATAAAAGTAAACATAGAAGTAAGCGACCAATTGAACCAGAAAACAGCGTGAACAATGAACCTGTACTTCAAGCGCCCATTCCCAAAAGAAGAAGGACCATGCCTTATGGTTGTTCTTATATAGAATTCTGGTCTTGCAAACCAATAGAATTCTCGGGCAATGAAGGACCCATTGCAGCTCTGCGCTGGATAGAAAAGACTGAGGCTGTTTTAAAAATAAGCAAGTGTGCTGAAGAAGATAAGATAATGTTTGCTTCTAATCTATTTAAAAACTTAGCCTTAGAATGGTGGAACACTATCCTCCAATCAAGAGGAAGTGATAAGATATACAACATGAAATGGGAAAAATTTAAAAATATGGTAGAAAGGAAATTCTGCCTTCTCAATGAAAAGGAACAGATAGCTAATAAGTTTCTGAACTTAAGAATGACCGGGGTAGATAGTAAGGGTTATACTACCACATTCTTTGAATATGCTAGAATAGTACCAACCCTTGCATCACCTGAACCGGTATTAATCTCCCGTTACATATGGGGATTAATTGGAGAGATTAGACATGTAGTCAAGGCAGCTAGACCTCAAACCATAGAAGAAGCTGTAGAACTAGCAAATACCTTGACAGATGAGCTAATCGATACTAGAGAAGAAGACCAGAGGAGAAACCTAAACCAAAGGCTAACCCAAGAATTTCATTATGGGAATTTCAACCGTAGGAATATGGGTTCTACCTCTACACCATTCTGCAAGATCTGCAAGAAAAAACATTCGGGAAAATGCTCCACTCTTTGCAATTTCTACAAGATGCCAGGACACAAGGAAGAAGATTGCAGGAGAAAATCCGGTAATGGACTGTGCTTCAACTATGGAGAAAAAAGTCATATCAAGCCAAACTGTCCAAAACTAGGTCCAGCTGCGAACAACAGGAACACTAAAAATGCTAGAGCATTCGTTCTGACTGCAGATGAAGCCAAGATGATTCCGGACGTGATAGCTGGTATGTTTTTAGTTAGTGATGTTTTTGCTAAAGTATTATTTGACTCTGGTGCAAACCAAAGTTTTATTAATACTTCATTTTGCAAATTCCTTAATAAAACCATTAACTAAACCACCATAAGAATGTCTAGTAGAGACAGCAAATGGAGAAACGGTTAGGATTTCTGAAATCTTGCAGGGAGCAAGAATAGAATTTTTAAACCAAAAGTATATTGCAAATCTTTACCCAATGAATCTGGCAGGATTTGATGTCATTTTAGGAATGGATTGGTTAATAACCAATAGAGCCAGTATTTTATGTGATCAAAAGTCAATCCAAGTAAATTCACCAAAAGGTGAAAAGATCACAATTAAAGGAGATAAGCCCTCTAAATCCACAAAATTCATCTCTGTGATGAAAACTGCGAGCTATATAAGAAAATGATCTATAGTGTATTTGATTTCTATAATCACTAACACTAAAGCAAAAGAACTAAAAGACATTCCAGTAGTGTCTCAGTTTTCAGATGTCTTTCCCGAAGATTTACCAGGACTACCACCAGACAGAGAAGTTGAATTCAGAATTCATCTATTACCAGGAACAACACCAATTGCCAAAGCACCTTACCGTCTGGCACCAGCCGAAATGCAGGAACTGAAGAAACAATTAAACGAATTGTTGGAGAAAGGATTTATACAGCCAAGCTCATCGCCGTGGGGAGCACCGATTTTATTTGTTAAAAAGAAGGACGGATCAATGCGTATGTGCATTGACTACCGTGAATTAAACAAGGTCACGATTAAGAATCGGTATCCATTACCAAGAATCGATGATCTGTTTGACCAATTGCAAGGAGCTCGATTTTTCTCTAAAATCGATTAAGGCCAGGATATCATCAATTAAAGGTACATGAAGAGGACATTCCTAAAACCGCATTTAGAACAAGGTATGGTCATTATGAATTTACAGTCATGCCATTTGGTTTAACCAATGCCCCAGCTGCATTTATGGACATGATGAACCGAATATTTAAGCCATATTTGGATAAATTCATAATTGTCTTCATAGATGATATTCTAATTTACTCTAAGAGTAAAGAGGAACATGCAAAGCATTTGCACGCACTTTTAAGTCTATTAAGAAAGGAAAAGCTTTATGCAAAGTTTTCAAAGTGCGAATTTTGGTTAGAACAAGTACAGTTTCTTGGACACTTGGTCAATCATGAAGGAATTCATGTGGATCCAACAAAGATCGAGGCGATTACCAAATGGAAAACCCCTGAGTCACCAACTGAAGTTAGAAGTTTCTTAGGATTGGCCGGATATTATAGAAGATTTATTCAAGATTTTTATAGAATAGCCATTCCTTTAACTAAGTTAACCTGTAAATCCATTAAGTTTGAATGGGGACCAAAACAGGAAGAAGCATTTAGAATTCTTAAGCAAAGATTAACCCATACACCCATACTAGCATTACCAGAAGGAACTGAAGACTTTGTAGTCTATTGTGATGCTTCCAAACTAGGTTATGGATGTGTGTTGATGCAACGCCAAAAAGTTATAGCTTACGCATCTAGACAACTTAAGAATCATGAAGAGAATTATTCAACCCATGATCTAGAGTTAGGAGCTATAATTTTTGCCCTTAAGATTTGGAGACATTACCTTTATGGTAGTAAGTTTACCATATTCACTGATCATAAAAGTTTAAGGTATGTTTTCGGGCAAAAGGAGTTGAATATGAGACAAAGACGCTGGATGGAGATGCTTAGTGATTATGATTATGATATCCAGTATCATGAAGGAAAAGCAAATGTAGTGGCAGATGCTTTAAGCCGAAAGTATCACGAAAAGCCAAAAAGGGTACGTTCTCTTAAATTAAATCTACAAGTAGATTTAAATGATCAGATAAGAGAAGCACAAGAATCAGTAATCAAGGAGGATACTGAAAAATTAAAAGGTATGCTAAAGGAATTAGAACAAGGAACAGATGGAATTTGGAGATTCCATAAGAAGAGAATTTGGATACCTAAATTAGGAAATCTACGTCATCGTATATTAGAAGAAGCCCATAAGTCTAAGTATACGATGCATCCAGGAAATGATAAGATGTACCAGGATTTAAGAAAGAATTTCTGGTGGATAGGAATGAAAAAGGACATAGCAGCCTATGTTTCTAAATGTGTAACTTGTTCACAAGTTAAAGCTGAACACCAGAAACCCTCAGGTCTGTTGCAACAGTTAGAAATGCCAGTATGGAAATGGGAACTAATAACAATGGATTTTGTTACTAAATTATCCAAAACAAGAAAAGGTAATGATACAATCTGGGTGATTGTAGATAGGCTAACCAAGTCAGCCCATTTTCTACCAATGAAAGAAACTCTCAGAATGGAACAGTTAGCTAAATTATATGTAAATGAAATAGTTTCATTACATGGAATACCTTTATCAATTATTTCTGATAGGGATAGCCGATTTACCTATCATTTTTGGTCAAGTTTCCAAAAGGCAATGGGAACCAAGCTAAATCTAAGCACAACTTATCATACTCAAACGGACGGACAAAGCGAAAGGACAATTCAGACAATGGAAGACATGCTTAGAGCTTGCGTAATTGATTTCGGAGGTAATTGCGACGATCACCTACCTTTAATAGAATTTTCTTATAATAATAGCTATCACACTAGTATCAATGCTGAACCATTCGAAGCACTTTATGGACGAAAGTGCCGAACCCCAGTCTGTTGGGCAGAAATTTGGGAAAAACAACTATCTGGACCTGAGATAGTGCAGGAAACAACCGACAAGATTATTCAAGTCAAGGAACGACTGAGAGCAGCACGTGATCGACAAAAGAGCTATGCTGATAACCGACGCAAACCATTGGAATTTCAAGTAGGAGATAAAGTACTGTTAAAAGTCTCTCCTTGGAAAGGAATAGTAAGATTCATCAAAAGAGGAAAGCTAAGCCCCAGGTATGTTGGACTTTTTGAGATTATTAGAAGAATAGGACCTGTAGCCTATCAGCTACAACTGCCAGAGGAAATGGCCGGAATACATGATGTATTTCATGTATCAAATCTCAAGAAATGCTTAGCCGATGAATCGCTAATAGTACCTCTTAAGGATATAGAGGTAAATGAACAACTTAAGTTTGTAGAAAGGCCTCTACAAATTGAAGACAGGAAAGTCAAGAATCTCAAGCATAAGAGATTAGTTCTGGTCAAAGTGAAGTGGGACTCCAAAAGAGGACCTAAGTACACATGGGAGCTTGAATCAGAAATGCAAAGGAAATATCCACACTTGTTCCAGTAGATCTCGAGGACGAGCTTTAAAACAAGGTGGGGAGGATATAACAACTCTAAACCGACGCCCTCAAATAATTTTCGACACCCTAATATATTTTAAAATACCCCTATATGTCTTAAAATACACTCCATACATGAAAACGGGCCCCGAATACCCTAAATAGTATTAAAAATTAATTAAAAATATGATTTTTGGGGTTTAGGCGGGCCGCGTAAAGTACCCTTAACCCTTACGCGGGCCGCGACAACTTAAAACATGGTGAAACCCTGGGCCGCCACGTGGCCCAACACCCGGCAGACCTATAAGCTGACCCAGCCAAGCTAGGCGTTGACCAGGGTTTGACGCGGGCCGCGTAGACCCTTGTCTACATTTACGCGGGCCGCGTAAAAGTTGAAATGTGGCACTATAAGAAGCAGACATTGGGTTTCAGCAGAAATCGTTCAAATCTTTCTTTCTAAACGTAATTCTCTCATAGTGTGCATTATACTCGGGTCTAATACCCACGTAAATAGCGAAGTTCTGCTCCGTTGTAAGTATTATAACCCCTGGATACATATTAGATACGCTGCCCGATTGATCTAGGGTTCCGTAACGGCTGTCATGGTTCTGCCCGACGTAGTCGTTGGAATGCCGTCTCGGGGAGGGTATTGCTAATGTTAAAATGGGTTATTATACTAACACGTGTGCATTTGTGTAAATTATAGATTATCACCAGGAAACCCTTACGGAAAATCTAAGACAGCAATGTGAGTTGATCTGCTTTTTGTAAACCTTTTGTTAACTATTTTTACAAAACCACATACAATTAAATGTCTATTAAGCAGTTATTGAGTATTTGTAAGAATACAATTATCATGAGTATGTTGGGGTTTTGTATACAAAATTTGTTACCACCTGGTCAAGGAGTAACATTTCCACAAGTCGGTCTGACAGTACCATGGATGTTAATTGTTATAACTTGGAA
The DNA here is from genome assembly GCA_030545235.1 of Helianthus tuberosus. Classification (NCBI taxonomy): domain Eukaryota; kingdom Viridiplantae; phylum Streptophyta; class Magnoliopsida; order Asterales; family Asteraceae; genus Helianthus; species Helianthus tuberosus. Next base: position 161,177,954 of record CM060452.1, read on the forward strand.
ACAAATGTAATTGCGAGATCGCCCTCAATACTGTACAATGGTTTTTGTTTAAACTTGATTAAACTGGGATTCACTCACCAGTATTTCCCACTGATAAATGTTTTTAAAACGCGTTTCAGGTAACAAATTGTGAAAGCCAAATAGAAGCCAGCTGGACAGCACCGAAGGCTTGGAAAAGTGGTAATAAAGTTACCTAAAAAGAAATAGATGTTTTTCTTAAATAAAATAGGATTTATTCCTATGAAAATGTGTGTATTGCAAACTTGGGTGTTATCCCATATGTTTAATATTATGAAAATGTGGTATTTTACTCTGATCAAATATTTCCTAACTACGGTCCTGATGAAAAATTCCGCTGCCAAATTAGACAATACGTGATACCACTGAAACTGGCTCGCGGCCGCCCGTTCCCTGGGATTTGGGATCGGGGGTTGCGACAATATGATTTATAAAAGAAAACATTTTTAAGTTCATGACTATTTTTGTTAAAACATTCTTTTAAACCTATAAGTCATGAATCCTACATTAATAAAACCTATGTATCTCACAGGCATTTTTATGCTGACGTACCTATTTTTACACATGTTTCAGGTGCTGCTATGTGATGATTGTTGATTCATGCTATACATAGGATGGACTTGTGCCTTAGCGACTTTAAAACTTGAAAGACAATATTTGTATTTATCTGATTTGTAATAAAACAATGAGTTCAATAATTCAATGAAACAAAATTATTTAATCCATGGTTGTGAAACAATGATTCTGTTACGACACTCCCCGACGTTTCTGCCACGATTTGTTGTTTTACGTGGTCGGGGTGTGACAGTCTGCGCATTTCCTACCGATCCGAGAGAAGGATAGCAATGGAAAGCTTGCTGAGCTGTACCTGAAAGAAATCGTGGCACGTCATGGAGTGCCTATCTCGATTATTTCAGATAGAGATGGACGTTTTGTCTCAAGGATTTGGCAATCCTTCCAGGAGGCCTTTGGATCTCAACTAGATCTAAGCACGGCCTTTCATCCGCAAACAGACGGCCAGAGCGAACGGACCATACAAACACTAGAAGATATGCTTCGCGCATGTGTTATGGATCTAGGCGGCAGCTGGGATACTCATATTCCCTTAGTTGAGTTTTCCTATAATAACAGCTACCATACGAGTATAAAAGCCGCGCCGTTCGAAGCTCTGTATGGCCGCAAGTGCCGCTCACCGTTATGTTGGGCAGACACTGGAGACAAACGTATGGTTGGTCCTGAACTTGTTCAAGAGACGACCGACAAGATTATGCAGATCCGAGACCGCATTAAGGCGGCTTGAGATCGACAAAAGAGCTACGCTGATCGAAGATGGAAACCCTTAGAATTCGAGGTAGGAGACAGAGTTTTGTTGAAGGTCTCACCATGGAAGGGCGTAGTAAGATTCGGAAAACGTGGAAAGCTGAATCCACGATGCATCGGACCATTCAAGATCTTGGAAAGAATTGGTATCTTGGCGTACAAGTTAGAGTTACCGGAAGAACTTAACGGAGTACATGATACGTTTCATGTGTCCAACCTCAAGAAGAGTCCAACCCAAGAAGCAGTGATCATCCATGCGGATGAGGTGCATATCGACGACACACTCCGTTTACCGAAGAACCCGTTGAGGTTACAGACTGGAAGGTCAGCACGACTCGGAGGAGTAGTGTTAAGCTTGTCAAAGTACGTTGGAACTCTAGGCACGGACCCGAGTACACGTGGGAACGTGAAGACCGGTTCAAAGCCAAGTACCCCTATCTGTTCGAGAAAACTCCTGCGGGAGGTAACTCAGCCTGAATTTCAGGACGAAATTCTTTTAACGGGGGGAGATTGTGACAACTGGCACAAAACTGGTAATTTTCGTACAGTCTAAATATTATTTATTATATGCAATTATGTGCTTAAGTGTCAACATTGTCTTATTAGAAGCTATAAATGTGAATTCATGTACGTTTTATACTTCAAATATTTCTTTATGCATTACTTTAAGCGTTGCGTCAGAAAGACTAGTAAACTCACCCGTAAGACACACTGTGTCAGCAGATCTGCAGAAATCAGTCAGATAATAGAATTAGGGCCTAGGAGTAGGTCCAACATCTAAAATACATTAAAACCCAAAGAGTGGATACTAGGGTTAACATATAAACTTTCCGGAAGCTAAACTATACACTAAAAGACACCCGAAACGCACTATAAATACAGAAATCTGAATAAATCAGCACTAATTCAGCTATAATCAGCTTTTAAACATCTTAATATCATGTATAATTTATGTTTTATTGTTTAATATAACTTACAAAGTGTCAGGAATTAAAACTGCCACAAAAGGGGCTTTATACATAGTAAAACAACGAAATTCAGCACTTTAACGAACCGTAACGAACCAAACAACCAGACAATAACCGGGACATCAAAATTTGACTAGAAGTAATGTTTTTATAATATTAAACTAGTATTGATGCTAGAACACCTTAAAAAATCATAAAAATACCTAAACACACTTAAACATACTTAAACCTTACCGTTTGCACTTTAAACCCTCCACTTCCCAAAAATTACACTTTACCCCCCCCCCCCAAAATTACACTTTACCCCCCCCCCCCCTTTGCTCCTTAAACATACTTAAACCTTATTTGATTATATTAGATTTTATGTTGGGGAGTATTCTAGCAAATATACCATAAAGGAGATATGGAAGATTTTATAAATCCTAAACTAATCACAAACTCATTCACTCCATCTTCTTCCTTGTTTCCTTCTTCTTGCTCACGGCTCAACACACACACACTTACACATCCATTTTCAAGCTTCAATCATTCAATCCAAGGTGATCTAGAGGTGTATGGAGGCCATTTAGGAAGGTGTATGGTGCTAGAACTTGAAGGACCACCTTGTAGAGCTTTTAACCTCCCATTTTCTTCCTTGATCATCATCTCCATTTTTGTGCCACTTCCCTAGCCATTAGAGCTAGTAGTAAGCTTCTTGATCACTAATTTAAGTCATGTTTATGTTATGTACAAATTCCACCATCTAAACAACTTAACTTCTAATGTTAAAAATGAGAAGATCTAACATATTCATGAAGAAAATAAGTGAATACATGAAATTTTAGTGTATGTAATGAAGTTGTTGATGTTGTATCTTGTGTTTATGATTTGATCAAGTATGTTAACGCTTGGATCTACCAAGTTTAAGCATGGATCTTGAAGGATCCATGGTTAAACTTGAAGATGAACATATGAAGCATAATGTGAACTTGAAATAAGAATTTCTATGCATGATTTTGTAATCTTGAAGTATTAAAGGGTGTGTAGAACTAATTTTTGAAACTAAATCACATGAAAAGTTTCTTAAAAGTCTAACACAAAGCTTGTTTTTGAAAGATCTAAGGTTCTTAAGCATGGATCTTGAAAGATCCATGGTTAAACATAATGTTAAAAATGATGATCTTTCTAATAAACATAAAAGTGGTTTTAGAATATGGTTTACAAACTTTAAAGATCATTAATCTCATGGATAAGTTGGTTAATGAAATAAAATTTCATAAAAGTTTCTTTAAAATACTCAAGAACACTTATTTTTGGAAAGATTGTGACAACACGTACTCTTGTTGTCATGAAAAGGGTATTTTGGTAACACACGCAATTAATTATGTCACTATTATTATTAATATTATTATTAATTGTGAAATATTAATAGAACGCGATGAAAGATTTATCGGCCCAACTGTTTACACATCTAGATAAATTAATCGGACCCGTCCGCTTATGCGAGACGTAATGCGATAACGGATCCACGCACACTTGGGTTAGGCCCAAGCCCACTCTCTAAACCTAAAACCCACCATATTTAAATATCCTAAACCCTTCCCCCCTCTCATTTATTTTTTTCTTCAACTAAAACCCTAGAACTCAAAAGATGGCAGCCGCACATCTCCTCCCCTCCCTCTCTAATCTCCGGCGACCGGAACACACCACCGGTGAATGCACAGTCACACACTCACCGGCAAATCCTCATATCCTATTCTCCCTCCTTACCTTCCCTGAACTCACACAAAAGCGGACAAGACTCCCGAACCAAATGCCCGGCACTCGACGAAGATTACTGGCGGAGCTGGTGGTGACGACCACAGTTTCAGTGGCGGTGTCAGCGACGAAGGCAGCCACGACAGCAGATTTTCTGTCAACCCATGAACCACTCGGTTAGTATAAACTTATTATTTATTGTCTTGAATCCTCTGTGGTTTTAATTGAACAAAATGGAACTGTGTTCTTGTGTAGATGTTAACTGTTAATAGTTGTTTTTTAGGAATAGTGTTGAATCGTGAATTCTTGGTTCATGAAAAACTATATAATTGTTACTGGTTGTATATTTTGGATATGAAAGTTGTTGGAGTTAGGAAATTGAATACGGATGATAATATAAATTTTTTTGTTAAAGTATGAATTCATCGAGATAAACTGATTTAATGAAAACCGAAAGTTATTTTGTGGCTGAATGTTTGTTTAAGAGCTCATTGTGATTCTTGATTTAAGAAACTGTTAGGTTTCACAAATATGTTTGTTAATTTATTTAATTAGAAATTTGTTTGATAATGATATAATGAGAAACGAAAACCATGTTTTGCATAATATTTGGGTTGACGAATTTTGTTTATAATCTGCATTGTAAAATATTAAGCGTCGATGGATTCACAGGGTGTGTCATGATGATGATGATATCAGCAGTATGTTGGTATAGATTTGTTATTGTTGGTTTGTGTAAGATAGAGAATTTGTTTTGCATTTGTATTCCTAGAACAAATTGTCTATTTAAGACCTGGTCATATGATTGTGGATTTAATTGATTTGGGGTCCCTGAGTTTGACAACATATGATTCTGATTTATGATGCCATGATTTATTAAAAACAGTGCTAGTATCGTAGTGGTTAGAATGAATCTGTTGGATGAAATTATGAAAACCCTAAATGATAAACTGTTTAGAGATGTAATGAATATTTGAAATTTCTGTGTTTTGATCCGATTCGACAGTAGTACGGTAGAATAAAACATGTTAACAAAATTTGATTGGACAGTACATGTTAATGAAAATTGATTGGATGGCACTGATCTGGATAAGGGTTCTAGAAAGATCCCACAATGGTTGCGAGTCGAGACCAGAGGATTCATCAGTGGTTTCGACTCAGCAGCTGTTTCATCCAAGATTGCGACTCGAGACCAGGGCATGCATATCAGGGGACTTGAGACCCGCTAGGTTGCGACTCGAGATCTCATGATCTCGACTCGAGACCTGACTCAAGATCCCAAGGTTTTGACTCATGTATGCACTTCTCGAGACCATCTACTTGCAACTCGAAACCTCTTGGTTGCGACTCGAGACCTCATGATCTCGAGTCGAGACCACCCGGTTTCGACTGGACAACTTTGCTTAGTTATTGAGCCGTACAAACTGATGTTAGGGACGGTGTGCTATTGTTGTTGTTTAACTGTACTGTTTAACTTTTCACATGCTAGGATAGGCCCAGTAACGTATATGCTAGTATGACATACATGGTATGTGTTAGATACGTGTAGGACTATACGTGACTACGTGACACTACCTGCATACGAACCTAATAAATATTTAATAACCATAATAGGGTATGGATTGACCAATGTAACACGAGTAAATTAACTACCGAGCAAAGCAAAGGTGAGTTCACTACATTTTACTTAAAGCATGCGTTCCTGGTGGTTGGGAAACGGAACGAAACACTTTTCCTGGTTTGGGATTGCTTACTATTTCCTTGTGCGGGATACGGTATTTCTATCTCCTTGTGTGGGATACGGGTAACAACGCTATCCCCTTGTGGGGGATACAAACTACTTTTCTCCCCTTATGCGGGACTCTTAGTTAATTACTGTTTATACGGAATGCAACGAGCAACACTAAACGAAACTCTATCACTCAAGTCCCTACCATTTAATACCGATTAGTCGCCGGGGCCTGGCGAACGGGTTATTAGTTGATAGCGCTATTTAGGTCTAACCAGCCTCACACCGACCCTTGTTACTGGGAACGGGCGTGAACTAATGTACTCAGGCAAACCGTCAATGATGATAGAACATTGACAAACGGGGCACTGCGGAAACGTACGGTTAAGTAAGTATTCGGTATTGTAACAGTTTAGTAGCTTACTTATGGGGTAGCTCCCCACGGCATGTATAAATGAGTAAATTAACTGTTGAAACAAGTTTTTGGAAATTAAAACTGGAAAACTGTAAACACGTGAACTCGCCAACGTTATGTTGACACTCTACTGCATGCTTTGCAGGTTGCTCGGTACAACTTTGGACGGACGTTGCAATTGGATGGAGTGCGTGGTTCGTAAGTTTCATGTGAACAAACTTGTGGTTTTAATTACGATGTGTTCTTCTCTCCTTTCCGCTACAAACTCAAACTATGTTTTGGAAAATTTAAAATTGGCCGCTAATTATACCATTATTTGTAATAATAACTAAACGGTTCAAAATAATTAGTGGCTGGATCCTGGTTAGTCAAACGCCTCGCGGTAGTATTCCGCGTGTGGATTTTGAGGGTGTGACAAAGATCACCTTATGTAAAGTGTAGATCTAAAAGACTACACATTTTTAACAAGAATCAAGTTTGCCATGATGTTTCATATGAAGAAATTAGCATATGTTGTTGATGGTTGTTGTTGAAAATTGTTTTGATGTCGAAAAGAAAATAAACACATGTTTTGAAAACATGGGAAACCTCCATTTTTAGGGGAAACTATGTCAAATTTTTTATAAAATTTTGACACTTAGAAAAATATAAGTTTTGGTGAAACTTATTCCCTAAAAATTCACCTAAAAATATTTACCAAGGTTTCCCTAATTTTTGTGTAAAATTACAAGTTAGGAAATGCTGATTTTTTCAAGTTAAAAGTAATATTAAGTATGTATATTTTTAGGGAAATATATATATATATATAGTGATCACCAAATTTTGTGCTAAGTGAATATTATGTGTATTATATGTAGTAGTGTATTAGGACTTGAAAATACACTAAATACTCCTAAGGAGTAAAAATACAAAAATACACATACAAAATACATGAGAATACATAAGAAGCACATGGACAAATACAAGAAAATATATTTACAAAAATATATTCCTTAACATATTTTTGAACTTGGACATTTATAGACTAAAATATATATTTTTGGAAAAATATATATAAGCTATACCAAGTATTGGGATTTATGTAAAAGTCGGGTGAATATCAAGGATAACCATATATATTTTATAACATGACAAAATATATATAATTCATACAAATCTTAAAAATATATTATTCTCAAGAAATATAATTCCAGAAAGTAATAAAAATCAAAGTATTGATTTTTGGTGAAAAATATAAAATACACAAGTATTTACATAAAATGCAAAGTATACTTTCCTAAGTATACTTGTACAAAAATAATATTGAAAATATTATTTAACAAAATACTTATGTTTATTTTTTGGAAAATAATATAAGTAACATACATAGTTAAAAATATAAATTATTTTTAACAAAGAACATATACATAAACAAATGATGGTGACTTGTACTTGTGTAATACAAGTATAGTGACTAACATTAATGGAACACATATAGGTCACGACGCTACCGGTGAAGTTTACGACGCAGGAAACGCAAAGTTGTGAGTTCATGTCCCCACTTTTAAACTTTTACTTGTTTTCTATACTTAGGGGAAAATACATGTGTTATGGTATGTGGATTTCAAAACTAAGGAATGATGCTTTAGATCATGTCACGAATATGGTGCCATAAGCACCATTAATCAGTTACATACCAAGACCGCATAACAAAAGGTTAGATCTAATGGGTTTCAGGCAGCCACACTCTTGGCCACTCTTTTACCAAGCAGTGCTTTTGTGTCTCTAGTCGTAAATCGACAGTCGTGGATCGACAAGTAAAAATGCCTATGGTTTGGATTCTTCAAATGTCGTGTCATATGTTAATCGCCTTGCAAACCATTAGCGATCTCGATTTCCTTAAATTTACAGAAATCCTTATTTCATAAAATTTCATACCATGTTTTCCATAACGAATGCTTAAATGTTTTTCACAAATCTGCATGAATTCACACCAACATTATGTTGATGGTTTTCCAAAACTCACACGTATTTCAGGTAACTAAAGTGGATGTACGCGCCGTTTCACTCTTGCTCTTGGATGTTGTTTAAGTTCTTAGCTATGTTGTGTCAAGACTCCGATGCCTGTTTTTGTGGGAATTGGTTGTTATATTCCATCCTTTGTGGGATATAAGAATCAAAACCTTGATGTTCGTCTTTTAAATAAAGTTGTAAACTTTTCAGACAATATGTTATCTTATGATGTAAACACTTAACTTATGTTATGTTTTTACTTATGTAATGTCAATGGCCTTTTGAAGTTATTTTACCAGCATGTAGTATGTTTACCATTCGTATGCAATGAGAACCTTTCAGGATCACACCTCGTGCTTCCACCTTAGAAAGGGGTGTGACAGCCTGTTCAGCCTTCTGATCTCTTATTTTTGCTTGGGAAGATGCTGTCGAGGGGTCGGGCATGCCACGTTTATTCCTCTTCTTGTATTTATGTTAGATTTAGCTGTATTTTTGCTTCGTTTGTTCATTTGCGTTCATTTAATCCTGAAAATACAAAAGGAAGACAAAAGCACACTTTTTCCAACATTAGTACTAAAAAAAAGGTTAGTTTTATGCCTCATTTGATGTAATTTATATGTTACATTTTACACACATCAAATACCCCAACACTTGAATCTTTGCTTGTCCTCAAGCAAAACTCTTTTTAATGTGGCTTACACACCCACATGGAATGGGTAGAAGAGAAGTTTTGGGCTTGTCTTGAGTGTTGGGATTCTAAGATCTTTATTAGGTTTTATTTTTATGTTATTTACAATCATATTCATTATGATTTATTTAAAACTTTTCATAAGAGAAATTACTTATTTTGGCATAACATGCCTCTTTAAAATTCCATTTATATACAAGTTCACATACCTCCCGGGAGATCACTCAACACTCGGCCGAAGGTGTATTTTTGTGAAACACTCGAGACCGGCATCTAACTTACTTCTACCATATGCTTGCCAAGCAATCAATCCTCCTCCTTTTTAACTATAAACCTTTGTAAATATCAAGAGGACTTGGGGATGGCTTAGGCTTGGGTTAAAGGTAGGTGGTTTTGGGTTAGTGGTTAGTAGAAAAGGGCGAAAGGCGTAAAAAGCGTCGGTTTTTGTAAAACTTTTTATTTTTGTGACTTTTTATTCAAACGAAGCATTTTTCAAACAAAGTTTCTTTTGAGGAACTTGTTTGTTTATTGCTAGACTTCATTTCAATTTTTTTTTGATAAGGAATGTCACATGAAGACCGAGCTTTTTACTAAAATAAAGGGTTTAAAATGAAAAAAGGGTTTTTGGTGGGTAAAGGGTGTTTGTTTTGTTGGTTTAGAAATGAAAAGGTTTAGGCTCAAAGGGGTTAACTAGGGGGATTTTGGGTAGGTGGTAAAAAAAAAAGAAAAATAATGGTGTTGAAAGAAAAAGGGTTAGTCCTAATGCCTCCATCATTTACTTACTTGGGTTTAAGTTGATAAGGACCGGTAATGCATCGTTATGGCAAGTTCTAGAGTCGTAAGAAACCAAGCGGCTATTCACACAAGAAATGAAAGATAAGCATTTAGTTTAAAGATGTGTATTTGTATGCTCAATAAAGGCTCAAAACTCACTTTTCGTGGGAATGGGTTTTTTAATGTGATTAAGTATATATAATCAAATTTTAACTAGATTTGTCATGCCGTTTCATAATTTTATTATGTTGGTTCTTTTTATCACGACGCTATCGGTTGTAAATTTGTAAAAATATAACCTTTTTAGAACTCGTTATTCCCAACTTAAACCAAGATAAGAGAAAAAAATGAAAAGTTTTTGAAAAAAAATTTGGGGTGTTTAGCGGTTCCAATAGAGTTTTGTGTAAGGCTTGTAATTAGGACTTGCAAAATTCAAGGTTTTAGCATCCCCCCCCCCACACTTAAATTACACATTGTCCTCAATGTGTCCCAAAAATAAGTTTTTAGGTTGATTGAATGTGTAAAAAGGTGTGTTAAAACAAAAATTTATGTTACTGGGCATCTGGACACGGGCCGTGGTGACCGGGCACGGCCCGTGTTCATATTGATAGTAACAGAAAGTAACAGAAGGTTGGGCACGGGGACGTGTTCAGCGAACACGCCCCGTGTCCAGTTACCTGAACTGGGCATTTTTCTGCAGACCCTTGAGCACGGGGCGTGTTGGCTGAGCACGACCCGTGTTGAACTTGCTATAATGAAGAAAAATTGTCGGGAGGCTTTGTTTTTGTTCATGGGGTGTTGGTTCAAGCTTCCCTTAGTATCCTTCACCATCTCGAGTGTGTTTTACCCATTACAACATCATCCAAACACCATTTAATAATTAAACAACCATCATTCATTAAAGAGAAGATTACAATTAAGTTCCTAGAAAAATAAGGACAAATAGAACGCTAAAAAGAAAGTTCCTAAGATAGATAGGTCAAGTGATACATGAAATCATACTAAGGAGTTCTACCCTTATTGTAGGAATAACAAAAGCCCGGAAATAGCTTCTCGGTATTTTAAAGGCGTTGTAGAACACGGAACCGAGCGGTGTCCCCTAAATGTTGTTGAGCAACTCCTCTATTTCTCGTGGGAGGAAGAAGGCAGGCTCATTTTCCACAACATCTTGTGGTGGAGGAGCGACGGCAACCGGGACCCCATGTAGTACGTCTCGGGGGGGTTCCGTGTGCATGGCGTACCACTCGGCTGGTATGATAACTTCTGGTACCACATTCCATGCCCTTTGTGTAATGATTGTTACCAAAGGAGGAGAAGCGAGGATATTCAACCTTTGGTGCAAAAGGTTGACCTCTCTAAGACACCCCTCTAGACCCATCGATAAATGATTGATACGGTCGACCAGAGCTTCCTCAACCCCCGTCATCTCATCTATAGCCTCTCTTAAGGCATATACATAGTTGACGAGGGAGTCTTCTACCGATGACCTTCTCCCTTGACGGTTGTTCCTGGAGTGTGATGAAGATGTTCCGCTGTTTCTGCTTGACATTTTAAGAAAACAGACCGAAAAGAGTTCATTTTAGTGCAACAGTACCTCGAACACGGCCCCGTGCTCACTGAGCACGGCCCCCGTGTTCACTGAGCACGGCCCCCGTGTTCACCTCTCTGCAGATTTTTGGAACAAGGAATCTTGGAGCTTTAAATTATTTTTCTGACTTTTGAAGCATTTTTAAGCAAAATAACTTAAAACAGTGTTGTAAAACTTATTTTTAACAAGATTCCTTGAATAAAAATCAAACAAATATCACAATAAACTTGAAAACATGGAGGTTTTAAGCTTTAATGGAGGTGTTGAGGGAAAAATGAAGAAAAAGGCAATGGACAAAAGTAGAAAAGACAAGATGGTTGTTGAGAACCTTCTTTAGAATATACCTATTATGGTAAGTGTGAAAGATCCCACCAAATCTCTGTCTTTGGAATGATCCAAATGTGCAGGAATTTTGCTGTATTTATAGAAAACGACAGCACGCTGGACATGGCCCCGTGTGCAGACGAGATTCTAACACTTTTTGTCCGTATTCTGACCGAAAGTCAGACGAGAATCTTTTGGTGGACATGGGGGCGTGCTGACCTGGACACGGCCCCGTGCCTAGAAGCTGTTTATGAAGTTTTGTCTATTTTTAAGGAATTTATCCGGATCGGGTGGTTCCTTACTGGACGGAACAACACCGGACGGAACAACACCAAAGTGCCTGAGATACCTTAGTTGCCCTAGATTTAGACGAGAACACAAGAGGTTATCGGAAAGGGTGATTCATATGCTAAATGTAGGTGGACAAGTCCAACCTTATCCGGGCCCTCATTAAAGAAGGTGTATGTCGAATCGCTCAGGTCTATGTATGCATCGACGAAAGTCAATGGGGAGTCCTTCACGACACAATCGACACAGGGACGACTATCGCTCAAGTCTTCGCAAGAGTTAGAGGTGATTTCGGGAGCGACGATGTTGTTTTTATTCGAATGCGATCTCAATAATTCTTCTTGGGCGTTGTCTTGAGATGAATTAGTTATGTCCATCTTAAGCTCTTTTATCCAATTAAGAACTAGATCTTCCATTTGAAATCATTCTTCAAGAATCATTTCATTTAGAATAGATGATTGAGAGCATTCTAGGGAGAGATAGGGATTATTTTTACTCTCGCCCCTCTTAAGGCAAAAGGAAAACGATGGGTCTATATAGTGGGGAGTGTAATTTAAAAAATAACATTTTAAATCTTCATGAGTTCCACCACATATTTGACACCACGTACCATAAGAGGAGCGGAAGTAAAAAAATCAGTATCGCTCATGTTTTGTGTCAGAAATTACCAACCGTCGGGATCTTACGATTCTATTTTCAGTATCTGATACTTGGGCACGGGGCGTGTTTATTGGGCACGACCCCGTGTTCAGCTACTGTCTGACTTAAAACAGGATTGCCAGTACCAAAGATTGGGCACGGGGCGTGTTCAGCGGGCACGGCCCGTGCTGAGCTCTTAAGAAGCTGAAAATTCTAGAAAAATCCTAAAAAATAGAAAAATAAGAAAAACGATTAGGCCGTTGATTCCTAACCTTCTTAAAATCCTTGTGTCCCCGGCAACGGCGCCAAAAACTTGATGCGTGGAGTGTGATATATTTTTATGTATATTTTTAGCCCTTTTTAATACTTTAGTCAAGTTTTAAATTTATAAAACAAGATATTCTACTAACACTAAACACACATATGGGCAAGTGCACCCATCGTGAGCGTAGTATAGCATTGGTAAGATACCGAGGTTGTCCAAGGACACAAGAGCTTTTAATACCGGTTTATCCTCAACGTCTAATCAAATAAAAAATTTAGAAAAAGGTTTTAAACATGAAAATAAAAACTAAAAATGCTGAAAATAAAAATAAAATAAAAACAGATAGACAAGATGAATCACTTGGATCCGACTCGCCTTTAGTGTAACCTTTGATGTTTTCCGCACTTTTGCACTTTTTTAAGAGATTATCTTAGTTATAGTAGTAGGCCCCTCTTTAGAATGTGACGTTACCCTTAACCCAGTAGTTTGAGTCAGCAAGGATACAATCCTAAAGGGTTGGATTATTGAAAGATAATTAATTAAGTTATTAATGCGTAATGTGGTAGGCCCCTCTTTTGAAGGTGACGTAACCCTCGACAAGGTGGTTTGAGTCAGCAGGGATACAATCCCAAGTCGACGGGTTAATGTATTAATAGTAGTTTACATATGAGGGGATCAAGCCATTCGCACCCCCGCCATCCAATACCAGTGGGTATTGAAGGAGGTCCTAGTAAGCTTGACCCAGGTCCTTGCAGGATCTATACACTGAACAAGGCAAGAACCTTACCAAACCATTCCCTTAACCCCCGACCAGGTAGCCAACATATCTCTATATAGACCCTAGAGATATGAATCGTGTAAATCTTTTATTTTATATAGACAGTAAAATAACGCCAAGACACCACGGACAAATGATAATGAAGTTTCACCTTCAACATAAGAAACTAGTTATTAAAGTCATTAATACAAAACCAAATAAAAAGTGCGAAAAGATTAAAAAACAAAAGTATTACACTAAATGCTTGTCTTCACCAAGTGATGTAAGAGACTTAGGCAAACATGGCCTTTGATTATCAAGAACTCTTACTATCAATCTTGGATCCCGAGACTACTACACACACTCTATGATGGATGATGGATGATGGTGGTGGATGTGGGTGTTATGATGGTGGTGGAATGTGGGTGAAGTGGGAGAGAGGTGGTTTGATAAGGGATGCTTTTGAAGTGAATAAAGCACCTCTATTTATAGCCTGCACAGAAGCCCGGACACGGCCCCGAGTCCATTGGACGCGGCCCCGTGTCCGCTGGGTACGGCCCCGTGTGTAGAAGCATATCTGTACTATCAAGATTTGCTTGGATTCTGCGAATCTTAGCGTTGACCACGGCCGTGTTGAGCTGGGCACGCCCTCGTGTTGGGAAATAGAAGCTTCTATAACTTTGTCTTTTCTGCAGACACTTGGGCACGCCCCCGTGTCCGCTTGGCACGGGGCGTGTTCAGCCTTCTGATCTCTTGTTTTTGCTTGGGAAGATGCTGCCGAGGGGTCGGGCATGCCACGTTTATTCCTCTTCTTGTATTTATGTTAGATTTAGCTGTATTTTTGCTTCTTTTGTTCATTTGCGTTCATTTAATCCTGAAAATACAAAAGGAAGACAAAAGCACACTTTTTTCCAACATTAGTACTAAAAACGGGTTAGTTTTATGCCTCATTTGATGTAATTTATATGTTGCATTTTACACACATCAATCATGTGACGAATAGGGTGCCATAAGCACCATTAATCAACAATATACCTTGACCGCGGAACAAAAGGTTAGATCTAATGGGTTTCAGGCAGCCACACTCTGGGCCACGTGCTACCTGGAGTGCTTTTGTGTCTCTAGTCGTTAACTGACAAGTAAAATGCCTATGGTTTGGATGCTTCCTATGTCGTGACACATGTTAGTGGCCTTGCAAACCACTAGCGATCTCGTATTCCTTACATTTATAGAATTCAGTTTCAGATACGTCTTTACAAATCACATGCCATGTTTTCATACAAGTATTCAATATTTATTACAACAACTGCATGAATTCACACTAACATTATGTTGACGATTTTCCAAAACTTACGTGTATTTCAGGTAACTAAAGTGGATGTACGCGTGGTCTCACTCTTGCTCCTTGATGTCGCTTATATTTTAGTCATGTCGTGTCAAGACTCCTTTGCCTATTTTGTGGGATTTGGTTATTATACTCCATCCCGTGTGGTGATATAAGAACTAAAACCTTGATGTCTATCTTTTAAATAAAGTTGTAAACTTTTCAAACAATATGTTATCTTGTGATGTAAACACTTAACTTATGTTATGTAAATGGCATTTGGAGTTATTTTACGAGCATGTAGTATGTTTACCATTCGTATGCAATGCGAACCTTTCAGGATCACACCTCATGCTTCCGCCTTAGAAAGGGGTGTGACAGATTGGTATCAGAGCTGCGATTGTAGTGAACCAGGATTCCTTCTCGAGTCTAGACTACAATGTTTAGGATCCTCTCACGAAAACAATTTTTGAAAAGTTTTCATTGCATAAAACTTTCCGCGACATCCACTACCTGAAACTGTTTTCAAGGAGTCAACTAAGGACACTACGAGACTTTGGGTGCACTGGAGTAGCACTTGTCTTTGACTAAGAATTACCTGCAACTATGTGTATAATTATTTGTATATTAATTAAGTAATAATTAATATATATATATATATATATACTATGAATAAAATATCACAGGTACACATGTCTTCGTCTGAAAGCAGTGGCCTATCTGAAGGAAGTGACCCGATGATGAGTGTCTCCGACGACGAGATTTCTTCATCACAGGAGAAGGTCAGACGTGAACACCTCCACCCCTCCATCTCTAACTTCGAGGCCGACCCTGAGATGATAACCGACGATGATGATCCCGACGATGTCTTAGCCTTACCTTTACCTCTTCTTGGCCAGCAGATCGTCGGAGATCCAGATGGTGGACATCTTGTTGAACCTATTCCCATCCATGCTGTTCCTTTTGCTGCCATCCCTGTTGAGGACTGGTCTCTCGTTGATGACCTAGAGTATGGTATGGCCTCTCCTGTTGTGTTCGTTAGCGATGTCCCTTCCGAATCTGACCTCGAGTCTGATGCCGATTCCTTCGATTCAGTGATATCTTCGGCCCTTTTTACTGCTGGACTGAGAGTTTACCCAACTGGTGATGATGATGACACTATGCCTGTTGTGCCATCCACTCTTACCCGTGTTCCCACACACACTCCCACTCAGACCAGCTCCCTCATCCGTCGAATTCAGGAGCTTGAGGATGAAGTGACCCATCTTCATAGTTTGATCTTACCTACACCCCCACCCCCTCCCCCAGCATATTAGGTACTCTGTTGGAGTAGTATTTTGGGTATGAAGACTGTGACCGAGCTTGGGTACAACTTGAAGATAAGAACCGCCAATGTGAAGAAAGATATTTTGTCTTTTATATGTATTAAACTTGTACTATGGGGTGATGTAACCCTAATGCATTTTGTTTTCTTCGTAAACAATGATGTAACAAGTTATCCTAATATGTATAAAGACTCGGTGATTATCTTTGTGACACCGAAGTGGTTTGTCATGAGAAAATCAT
The DNA here is from genome assembly GCA_030545235.1 of Helianthus tuberosus. Classification (NCBI taxonomy): domain Eukaryota; kingdom Viridiplantae; phylum Streptophyta; class Magnoliopsida; order Asterales; family Asteraceae; genus Helianthus; species Helianthus tuberosus. The sequence continues at coordinate 161,194,346 of CM060452.1, forward strand.
TCGTATTCCTCTTGCGGATGATGAAGCACTTAGTACAGGCCTTCATGCAGTTGATGCGGGGACGCTGGGCCCCAAAGGCGGTGGATTGTGACATCCTACATTGGTTGAGAAGGCACAGAAATGCCCATGCAAAGGATGTGTTGCATTCCTGGCGCATGTTGTAGATAAGAAGGCTGAGGAGTCGCTCCTGTAGCCAAGGCACCCTATTGACTTGTGCCATCCGAGATGCAAGAATTATCTACACAACTCCAGGAGTTGTTGGATAAAGGATTCATAAGGCCGAGCTTCTCGCCCTGGGGAGCTCCAATCCTGTTCGTGAAAAAGAAGGATGGAACACTGCAAATGTGTATCGATTATAGAGAATTGAATAAGCACACTGTCAAGAATCGGTACCCACTACCGAGGATTGACGACTTATTCAATCAGTTGCAAGGATCGAGTTATTACTCCAAGATCGACCTTCGATCTGGATATCATCAGCTAAGGATCCAAGAAGAGAGCGTACCAAAGACTGCATTCAGGACGCGTTATGGGCATTACGAGTTCCTGGTGATGCCATTTGGATTGACGAACCCGCCAGCAGTATTTATGGATCTGATGAATCGTGTTTGCAAACCGTATCTCGATAAATTCGTGATTGTATTTATCGATGATATTCTGATTTATTCTAGAACGAAAGAAGAGCACGAGCAACACCTCAGGACCATTTTGGAACTACTGAAGAAAGAGAAACTTTATGCAAAGTTCTCAAAGTGCGAATTCTGGATTCGCGAAGTACAGTTCCTTGGTCACGTTGTGAACGAGAAGGGTATTCATGTAGACCCAGCCGAGATAGAAGCGATAAGAATTGGGAAGCCCCCAAAACTCCAACTGAAGTTCGACAATTTTTGGGATTAACGGGGTATTACCGCCGGTTCATCAAGAACTTCTCCAAGATAGCTCAACCGCTAACTTCCCTCATGCAGAAGGATAAGAAGTACAACTGGGGTGATAAGCAGGAAGAAGCCTTCCAACTTCTCAAAAACAAGCTATGCGATGCACCGATACTATCCTTACCTAAAGGAATAGAAGACTTCGCGGTATACTGTGACGCTTCACGTCAAGGATTGGGTTGCGTGCTCATGCAACGCCAAAAGATCATCGCTTACGCTTCAAGACAATTGAAAGTTCATGAGAAGAACTACACCACACACGACCTGGAGCTAGGCACGGTGGTATTCACCTTAAAGATCTAGCGACACTATTTATATGGTACTCGATGTACAATCTTCACAGATCACAAAAGCCTACAACACATATTTGATCAGAAAGAATTAAATATGCGTCAGCAACGGTGGGTTGAGTTGCTAAACGATTATAACTGGTCAGATTAAGTACCATCCTAGATAGGCGAACGTAGTAGCAGACGCTTTAAGTCGGAAAGAAAGGGTTAAGACCTTAAGGGTTCGAGCATTGGAAATGACTATTCGAACAAATCTTACTGCACGCATTCATGACGCACAACAAGAAGCCCTTAAGAAGGAGAATCGTAGAGCTGAATATCTCCGAGGTATGGAGAAGAAATTGGTGCCAAATGAAGAGGGAACCTTATACCTTATGGGATGTATTTGGGTTCCGCTCTAGGGCGGTATTCGAGAAGTCATCTTTGATGAAGCTCACAACTCAAGATACTCGATCAACCCAGGATCAAACAAAATGTATCAAGACTTGAAAGAATACTACTGGTGGCCGAAGCTTAAAAGCGATATTGCTGTCTACGTTGGAAAATGCCTAACATGTGCTAAGGTTAAGGCCGAATATCAGAAACCGTCTTGCCTGCTGCATCAACCCGAGATACCCATGTGGAAGTAGGAGCAAATATCGATGGACTTCATAACAAAATTACCCAGGACCCCTAGAGGGCATGACATGATATGGGTGATAGTTGATCGATTAACGAAGTCTGCGCATTTCCTACCAATCCGAGAGAAGGATAGCACTGGAAAGCTTACTGAGCTGTATCTTAAGGAAATTGTGGCACGTCATGGAGTACCTATTTCGATTATTTCAGATAGAGATGGACGTTTTGTCTCAAGGATCTGGCAATCCTTCCAGGAGGCCTTTAGATCTCAGCTAGATCTAAGCACGGCCTTCCATCCGCAAACAGATGGCCAGAGCGAACGGACCATACAAACACTGGAAGATATGCTTCGTGCATGTGTTATGGATCTAGGCGGCAGCTGGGATACTCATTAACCTTTAGTTGAGTTTTCCTATAATAACAGCTACCATACGAGCATAAAATCCGCACCGTTCGAAGCTCTATATGCCCGCAAGTGCCGCACACCTTTGTGTTGGGCAGACGCGGGAGAGAAGCAGTTGATTGGTCCCGAACTTGTTCAAGAGACAACCGACAAGATTATGCAGATCCGAGAGCGCATTAAGGCGGCTCGTGATCGACAAAAGAGCTACGCTGATAAAAGACAGAAACCCTTAGAATTCGAGGTGGGAGACAATGTTTTGTTGAAGGTCTCACCTTGGAAGCATGTAGCAAGGTTCGAAAAGCGTGGAAAGTTGAATCCACGATACATTGGACCATTCAAGATCTTGGATAGAATTGGTATCGTGGCGTACAAGTTGGAATTATCGGAAGAACTTAATGGTGTTCATGATACGTTCCATGTGTCCAACCTCATGAAGAGTCCAACCCAAGAAACAGTTATCATCCCTGCGGATGAGGTGCATATCGACGACACACTCCGATTTACAGAACAACCTGTTGAGGTAACGGATTGGAAGACCCATAAAACAAAGAGGAGTCACATTAAGCTTGTCAAGGTACGTTGGAACTCTAAGCACGGACCTGAGTACACGTGGGAATGTGAAGACCGGTTCAAAGCCAATTACCCCCCATCTGTTCGAGAAAACTACTACGAGAGATAACTCAACCTGAATTTCAGGACAAAATTCTTTTAACGGGGGGAGACTGTGACAATTGGCACAAAACCGGTAATTTCCATACAGTTTTAATTATTATTTATTATCTGCAATTATGTGCATAAATGTCAACATTGTATGATTACATGCTATACATGTGAATTCATGCACGTTTTATACTTCAAATATTGCTTTATGCATTACTTTTAACGTTGCGTCAGAAAGACTAGTAAACTCACCGGTAAGACACATTGTGTTAGCAGTTCTGCAGAAATCAGTCAGATAATAGAATTAGGGACTAGGAGTAGGTCCAACATCTAAAATACATTAAAACCCAAGTGTGGATACAAGGGTTAACATATAAACTTTCCGGAAGCTAAACTATGCACTAAAAGACACCCGAAACACACTTTAAATGCAGAATTCAACATAAATCAGCACAATTCAGCTATAATCAGCTTTTAAACACATTAACATCATGTAGAATTTATGTTTTATTTTCCAAAATAACTTACAAAGTGTCAGGAATTAAAACTGCCACAAAAAGTGCTTCATACTTAGTGAAACTGCGCAATTCAGCACTTTAACGAACCGTAATGAACCGAACAACCAGACAATAACCGGGACATCAAAATTTGACTAGAAGTAATGTTTTTATGATATTAAACTAGTATTGGTGCTAGAACACCTTAAACATCATAAAAACCCCTAAACACACTTAAACTAACTTAACCCCCCTCGTTTGCACTTTAAACCCCTAAACTACCAAAAAGTTACACTTTACCCCCTCTCTCTCTTTGGACGGTTGGGAAAAGGGTCCCACCTTGTGATTTTATTTGATTTCTTTTGATTCTTTATTGGGGTATATTCCAACACATATACCCTTGAAAGATATGGAAAATCATATAAAAACCTAAACTAATAACATAACATTCATTCATCAGCATCTTCTTCATCTTCTTTCATTCATCAGCATCTTCTTCATCTTCTTCCCTTCTACCTTCTTTGGTCTCGGCTCACCATCACCACACTACCACCACCATTTTCAAGCTTCAATCTCATAATCCAAGGTGATCTAGAGGTGTATGGAGGATAGCTAAGGAAGCTTGAAGTGTAGGAACTTGAAGGACCACCTTGTGGAGCTTTTAACCTCTCATTTTCTTCCTTGTTCATCATCTTCATTCTTGTGCCACTTCCCTAGACATTAGAGCTAGTAGTAAGCCTCTTGATCACTAAAATAAGTCATGTTTATGTTATGTACAAGTTTCACCATCTAAACAACTTAACTTCTAATGTAAAAATTAAAAGATCTAACATATTCATGAAGAAAATAAGTGATTACATGATTTTTTGGTGTATGTAATGAAGTTGTTGATGTTATATCTTGTGTTTATGATTAGATCAAGTATGTTAAAGCTTGGATCTAACAAGTTTAAGCAATGATCTTGAAGGATCCATGGTTAAACTTGAAGATGAAATATGAAGCATTATATGATCTTGAAGTCCGAATCACAGGATAAAGATGAGGAAAGTTTTCACAAAAGTTATTTGAAAAATTCAAAATCTGAGAAAAAGTGCGAATGATGATCCGATAGGATTGGCATATACCATGATTGGATTGGACAAATTATTCTCAGATGTTGAATTTCTGATTCAAAATGTGATTTCGGATAAAATCGAGAAAATTTTCAAATTGGTAGAAATCGAGAAATCTGAAATTACAAAATTCGCTCGCAAGAGCAAGAAAACTTTTTATAAGAAACCTGGTTACAAAAAGAAAAACATGATGGCTGGGTTGGGTTATAAAAAGAAACAAAACCAAAAGAAACGTTTGAAAAGTCAAATCATCATAAAAAGATGAACTTTGTTCATGGAACAAGTTCAGAAGAAGGGAAATAACTCAAATTTAGACGACAGTCTAATGAAGAGTTCTATGCTCAAATGAAACAACAACAACAGGCTAAAGATGTTTCGAAGAAAACATGCTTTAAATGTGATCAAATTGGACATGTTGGTTGCAAATGCCCAAATCTGAAGCCTGTTGATGTTAAAAAGGAAAAGAAAGTTGAGTTTATGAATCAAAAGTCAACCAAGTTGAATCACAACAGACTTGGAAACCAACACCAAGATGTGAGACAAAACAAAGTTGGAAAACAGCGGCTGATTTAACAAAGCGACACCAATTTTGGAAAACAAAAGTTGATTGGTCAAAATGAAACATTCAAAATGAGTCACGATTTTATGAAATGAATGTTTTAAAAGGACAAATCCAGGTGGCAAAGTAACAGACTTCTGTGACAGAGAAAAATAAAGAAAATATTTTTGAGAAAAATGAATGAAATTTTCCAGCTTTGCCTGGAAAAACATATGTTCAACTACCTGAGTCGAAGCAGGCTTGGGTTGCATTATTCAAATAATTGAATGGGGTGTATGTGTAGGTGCTCCTGAAGACAGATTTTCATGGCCCCCGACCCAGTTTCCTGGTTCGGACGCCGCGGGACAGAAAACCCATGATATTGGTGTTTGATTTGGCAGCGGAAAGTTTAACAGGATCGTTTAACTGGAAACACCTGTTTATTTTATTTCAAGTTCGGGATAAACCCCGTAATTTACAATAAAGGAATTTCACTGGGAAATTCCCTGATTACAAAAACATGTTTATTTATTTATTTACTGAGCCACTTCATTCAAGCTGGTAGTGCTACGCGGCACCTTTCCTTGTTCACAGTAAATCACCTGAAACATGTTTAAAAAGATTTTATCAGCGGGGAAATACTGGTGAGTCATTCAATTTGTACAAAACAACACATGGTTATAATTTACAGTATTAAGAGCGTTAACAATTGCCCTTATCTTATAATTATCTGGTCCAGTTGTCACTCGACCGGATCTGTGACTGTGGTCATATCACTTAATGGGTCCGTTCACCCAAAAGTGACGTGTATCACTATTTAGGTCCTTTCACCTAAAAGTGATAGAACACTAGTAATGTGCACAATACCCCACTTACTGCCAGTAACTTAAGATAACAAAGACTTAATCCCTGTAAAATATAACTGGAAAACATTTAGGGTTTTACAAAGCAATTTTGATAAAAATAGAATGACTCACTTTGCAAGTTTAAATGGACATAATTCGCCTACTGATTAAGCCTGGTAACCTAGTTAAAATAACAATGCAAACGGAACTAGGTTAGTAACTTAATTCAACATTTACGATAATTTCACGAGATCGAAACCCTCACGACGAATGACAAAGTATAGCCCATACTCAGGCAGCACTTAAACATCCATCAGATCGGTTTTAATCAATCGGACAATGTATCGTAGCAGTGATCGAGTTATTACCCTGTTGTCACAGCAGAGGTTCGGGATTTTGATTGTTTTTGAAAGAAACAGCGTATAACTAAACGTACGTAGCTAAATTTTTCGTCGTAACACACATTCCATGCAAGTGACAAGCCCCTGAGTTATATACTGAATTTTGGCCTCCCCCGCGTGTCGCACTAGCTGCCAGGGATCCTGGCGTGACACGCGGTCATACCCTTTTAGGCTAGGGTAGCCTTGTGTCCTGCTTAGCCCTGGTGAGTCAGCTTCAAAAGAAATTTCGAGTTTTACTTCGTTTTTATGGATAATTATCCATTAGGGGATACCCCCCTTGAGTTTTAGGGGGTCCTGATCCTAGTTTTGCCTGTTTTAAAAATTTTACGCGTCGTGCCATACCACTTGGGGGTCTCAATTAGGGTTTCCTAAAGGGCATTATTAAAATAAGAAATAATAATTTTGGAACGGGTTGTTACACCCTCCCCACCTTGTTTAAAATCTCGTCCTCAAGATTTACTGGAATAAGTGAGAGTACTTTCGCTTCATTTCCGATTCCAGTTCCCATGTATACTCTGGTCCTCTTTTTGAATCCCACTTCACTTTGACCAATACCAATCTCTTGTGCTTGAGGTGCTTGACCTTTCTGTCTTCTATTTGGAGAGGTTTCTCAACAAGTTTCAACTTTTCATTTAGTTCTATATCTTGAAGAGGTACTACCAGTGATTCATCAGATAAACACTTTTTAAGATTAGATACATGAAACACATCATGTACCCCGGCTAGTTCTTCTGGTAGTTGTAATTTATAGGCAACTGGTCCTATTCGTTGGGTAACTGTGAATGGTCCTATGTACCTTGGACTTAGCTTTCCTTTCTTACCAAATCGAACTACCCCTTTCCACGGCGAGACTTTCAAGAGTACCTTGTCTCCAACTTGATATTCTAACGGCTTGCGTCGATTGTCTGCATAACTCTTCTGGCGATCTCGAGCCGTTTTCAATCTCTCTTTGATTTGAGTTATCTTCTTGGTGGTTTCCTGTACAATCTCGGGATCTGATAGTTGAGTTTCTCCTATCTCTGCCCAGCAGACTGGAGTCCTACACTTTCGTCCATACAGTGCTTCGAATGGGGCAGCATTTATGCTGGTATGGTAACTATTGTTATAGGAGAATTCGATTAAGGGTAGATGGTTGTCCCAGTTTCCACCGAAGTCTATTACCCAGGCCCTGAGTATGTCCTCCAGGGTTTGGATCGTCCTTTCACTTTGTCCGTCTGTTTGAGGATGGTATGCAATACTTAAATTCAATCGTGTCCCCATTGCTTGTTGAAAACTTGTCCAAAAATGCGAAGTGAAACGACTATCCCTATCTGACACAATGGAGAGTGGAACTCCATGTAGTGACACTACCTCGTCTACGTATAATTTAGCCAATCTCTCCATGCTAAAGGTTTCCTTCATTGGTAGGAAATGAGCTGATTTGGTTAATCGATCTACAATCACCCAGATTGCATCGTTACCTTTCCTGGTTTTAGACAACTTAGTAACAAAGTCCATTGTTATTAGTTCCCATTTCCATACAGGCATATCTAACTGTTGAAGTAAACCTGAGGGTTTCTGGTGTTCTGCCTTGACTTGCGAACAAGTTAGACACTTAGAGACGTATCTAGCTATGTCATTTTTCATTTCTATCCACCAGAAGTTATTTCTTAAATCTTGATACATCTTGTTATTTCTTAAGTTTCCTTGCCTAGGTACCCAAATCCTTTTCTTATGGAATCTCCAAACTCCATCAATTTCTTGCTCTAATTCTTTTATCCGTCCTTTCATTCCTTCAGCATCATCCTTGATTGTTGTCTCTTGAACGTTCTTCAGTTGTTCCATTTAATCTAACTATAGATTTAATCTAAGAGCACGAACTCGCTTTTTCTTTTCATGATATTTACGACTTAGGGCATCCGCCACTACATTTGCTTTTCCTTCGTGATATAGAATATGACAGTCGTAATCACTTAGAATTTCCATCCATCTTCGCTGCCTCATGTTCAATTCTTTTTTCCTAAATATGTACCTTAAACTCTTATGATCTGTGTAGACAGTAAACTTACTTCCGTACAGATAATGTCTCCAAATCTTAAGGGAAAAAATTATTGTTCCTAATTCTAGATCATGAGTCGTATAATTTTCCTCATACTTTTTCAACTGCCTTGATGCATATGCAATTACCTTTTTGCGTTGCATTAACACACAACCTAATCCTAGCTTAGAAGCATCGCAATAAACTTCAAAATCTTCTGTTCCCTCGGGCAAGGCAAGAATTGGGGTATTTGTTAATCTTTGCTTTAGAATCCTAAAAGCTTCCTCTTGTTTGGGTCCCCATTCAAACTTAATAGTTTTACAGGTTAGCTTAGTTAATGGAACATCTATTTTAGAAAAATCTTTAATGAAGCGCCTATAATATCCCGCTAATCCTAGAAAACTTCTAACTTTGGTAGCTGATTGCGGGACCTTCCAGTTCGTGATTGCTTCTATCTTGGAGGGATCGACGTGAATACCTTCGTGATTCAGCATGTGTCCTAAAAATTGCACCTCTTGTAGCCAAAATTCACACTTCGAAAATTTGGCGTAAAGCTTTTCCTTTCTTAACAAAGTTAAGAGTGCATATAGATGCTCACAATGATCGTCCTGGCTTTTGGAATAAATAAGTATATCGTCAATGAAGACAATTACAAACTTATCCAGATACGGTTTACTGGTCCTATTCATCATGTCCATGAATGCGGCAGGAGCATTCGTTAATCCAAATGGCATGACTGTAAACTCATAGTGACCATACCTAGTCCTGAAAGCAGTTTTAGGTATGTCTTCTTCCTGTACCTTCAACTGATGATATCCAGAGCGCAAATCTATCTTAGAAAAATACCTAGCTCCTTGAAGTTGATCGAAAAGATCATCAATCCTAGGTAATGGGTATTGATTCTTAATTGTAACCTTATTTAATTCCCTATAATCGATACACATCCGCATCGAACCATCCTGCTTTTTCACGAACAACACAGGTGCTCCCCATGGGGATGAACTGGGTTGTATGAATCCTTTGCTTAATAATTCTTCTAACTGCTATTTCAGTTCTAACATCTCTGTGGGTGCTAATCGATAAGGTTCCTTAGCTATTGGTGTAGTTCCAGGAATCAGATGAATTCTAAATTCTACTTCCCTATCTGGCGGTAATCCAGGTAGCTCTTCTGGAAATACATCAGGGTATTCTGATACTACTGGAATTTCTTTAAGTTCCTTGCTTTTAGTGTTGATGATTACCGAAATCATGTACACTATTCCTTGCTTTCGTTCATAACTAGCAACTTTCATTACTGAAATGAACTTCATTGGTTTACACGGCTTATCTCCTATTATCAAAATTACTTCTCCTGCTGGGGTATGTATTTCTATGGAATTTTTATCACAATGGATTCGAGCATGGTTGGCTACCAACCAATCCATTCCTAACACGACATCGAATCCAGCTAAATTCATAGGTAGTAGGTTTGCAGAAAATTTATGTCCTGAGAGTTCTATTTTTCCTTCTTGGAGAACCTTATCTATTTTAACAGAATTTCCTTCTGCCGTTTCTACCGTATAAATCTGCTTAAGTTTGGTTAAAGGTTGCTTAAGAGCTTGGCAGAATGAAGTATTTATGAAACTTTGGTTTGCACCAGAGTCAAATAATACTTTTGTGTAAACGTCATGTACAAGAAACGTACCAGCTATCATATCTGGAATCAGATCTGCTTCTTGCGTCGTTAGCTGGAAGGCTCTTGCATTCTTCTTATTAGTTCCTTCGGCAGGTTTGGCCTTGTTGTCAGATGGCTTAACCAATTTTGGACAATCGGGCTTGAAGTGCCCTGCTTCTCCGCAGTTATAGCAGACCATCGATTTCTTCCTGCATTCCTCTTCTCGATGTCCTAGGATTTTGCAGAAATTACAGTACCCTTTACATTTCCCAAAATGATTTCTTTTACAGGTACTGCAAAATGGAGCGGTGGAGGGTTGCCCAGTTCCCCTCTTCTTGAAGTTATTACTATTACCCCCACAGAAACCTTGGGTAATCTTTTGTGCCAATTCCTTTTTCCTGTTTTCTTCTCTTGTACGTGTCAGTCCGTCGGTTAAGGTGTTGGCCAGTTCGACCGCATCGTCAATCGTTCGGGGTCTCGCAGCTTTAACTATGTCGCAAATCTCGCTAATTAGTCCCCAAATGTAGCGAGAAATAAGAACCGGTTCTGGCAAAGCCAGAGTTGGTACAATTCGAGCATATTCGAAAAATTTCGAAGTATACCCTGACAATCCACATCCACCATCCGGTGGTTCAAGAACTTATTTGTCATTTGTTCCTTTTCGTAGGATGGACAAAATTTTCTTTCTACCAATTCCTTGAATTCCACCCAACTCATGGAATAAGCCACGTCACTTCCTTTTGCTTGCAGCACCGTGTTCCACCATTCTAACGCCTCTTCCTTTAAAAGGTGGGATGCATACTGTCACGGCCCCCGACCCACCCTAGACGGAATCGGGAGCCACGAACAGCCAAGTGGTACCGGTGATTATTTTGAAAAATATGGCAGCGGAAATTTCATCAGGACCGTGAGTTAGGAAAAATATCAGAGTTTAGAAAACACCGGATTTTATTTATTAAATAGATGGGATAAACCCATGTTTTACAAAGGTAGCTTTAATAAAGGATAAACCCAATTACATAAAACAATATTTCTTAATTTGATTTAATTAATAAAATAAGCCACTTCTTGAAGCCTTTCAGTGCCGTATCCATCTCTTACTCCAATCTACTGTAATTACCTGAAACATGTTTGAAAAAGGTTTTGTCAGTGGGAAATACTAAGTGAATCATTCTTTTTACTAAAACGACTCATTTGTTATAATTTACAGTATTAAGAGTGATTACAATGTTTTTATATCAACCAACTACCCTCGGTATTTGTCACTCGACTCGTTTCTGTGACTATGGTCATATCACCCATTGGCTAACTCGTTGTCCAATGGTGAAGATTATCAAGTAATGTATACAAAACCCCACATACCGGCTGTAATATGGAGATTACATAGACTTAATCCCTGTAATTATAACCTTAAAAATAAACATGATTTTGAAAGTAATTTGATAAAAAGGGAATGACTCACATTATAAACATGCAGATTCATACGGCAAAGTTTAGTCTATAGATAAGTCTTGATAGATTGCAGATTTATACAGGCAGAGCTTAGCCTATTGATTAGCCTTGTAACCTAGTGCACACGAACTAGGTAAGTAACTAATACAGCATTTACGATAACTCACGAGATTAAAACTGATGTGTTCAAATATTAACATATAAATTTCATCAAATGAGGCATAAAACTAACCCCTTTTTAGTACTAATGTTGGAAAAAGTGTGCTTTTGTCTTCCTTTTGTATTTTCAGGATTAAATGAGCTCAAATTAACAAAAGAAGCAAAAAGACATCAAAATCTGACATAAATACAAGAAAAGGAACAAGATGTGACATGCCCGACCCCACGACAGCATCTTCCCAAGCAAAACAAGAAGACAGAAGACTGAACACGCCCCGTGCTCAGCCAGCACGGGGGCGTGCCCAAGTGTCAGCAGAAAAGACAAAGTGGTAGAAGCTTCTATTGCCCACCACGGGGCCGTGCTCAGCGGACACGGGGCCGTGGTCAACTATAAGATTCGCACAATCCAGCAAATCTGCATAGTACAAAGATTCTTCTGCACCATGGGGTCGTGCTCAGCGGACACGGGGGCGTGGTCAACTAATAAGACAAAGCTGCATTTAATGAAGAAAGAGAGGATGTGGACACGGGGCCGTGCCCGAGCTTCTGTTCAGCCTATAAATAGATGTGCTTGGCTCAAGCTCAAACCATCCCTTGGCACACCACCTCTCTCACACTTCACCCACCACCCACCACCACCATAACACCATCATCCACCACCATCATCCATTGTCCATCGTAGAGTGTGTGAGTCGTCTCGGGATCCAAGATTGATCGTAAGAGTTCTTGACAATCAAGGCCATGGTTGCCTAAGTCTCTTACATCACTTGGTGAAGACAAAGTGTCTAGTGTAATACTTTTTATTTCTAATCTTTTGCACTTTTTATTTGGTTTCGTATTAATGACTTTAATAACTAGTAGCTTATGTTGAAGGTGATCTTTCTTTATCGTTTGTCCGTGGTGTCTTGAAATTATTTTACTGTCTATATAAAATAAAAGATTTTCACCATTCATATCTCCACGGTCTATATGGAGGTATGTTGGCTACCTGGTCGGGGGTTAAGGGAACGGTTTGGTAAAGGTCTTGCCATTGTTCAGCGTTTAGAGGTCCTGCAATGGACCTGGGTCAAATTTAGTAGGACCTCCTTTAATATTTCACGGTATTGGATGGCGGGGGTCCAAACTCTTTGACCCCCTTATAAGTTAACTACTATTAATACTATAACCCGGCTATTTAGGACTGTATCCCTGCTGACTCAGACTACTTAGCCGAGGGTAACGTCATTATCTGCTGGGGTGAGGGTAACGTCACCTTCAAAAGAGAGGCCTACTACAATAACTAAGATAATCTCTTAATTATGTGCAAAAGTGCAGAAATAATCGAAGGTTACACTAGATACGAGTCGGAACCAAGTGATTCATCTTGTCTATCTGTTTTTCTTTTATTTTTATTTTCAGCATTTTAGTTAGTTTTTATTTTTCTTAGTTAAAAAACCTTTTTTCTAAACTTTTTATTTTGATTAGATGTTGAGGATAAACCGGTACTAAAAGCTCTTGTGTCCTTGGACGACCTCGGTATCTTACCAACACTAAGATAAACCGGTACTAAAAGCTCTTTTATTTTGACTACGCTCACGATGGGTGCACTTGCCCATATGTGTGTTTAGTGTTAGTGAAATATCGTGTTTTATAAATTTAAAACTTGGCTAAAATAAGTGTTAAAGGGGCTTAAAATATACACCTAATATATATAACACTTCACACGCATCAAGTTTTTGGCGCCGTTGCCGGGGACACAAGTATTTTAAGAAAGTTAGGAATCAACGGCCTAATCGTTTTTCTTATTTTTCATTTTTTTTTTAGGATTTTTTTTTTTTTAGATTTTTCAGTTTCTGCAGAGCTCAGCACGGGCCGTGCCTGGTCGGACACGGGTCGTGCCCAGCATCATCACTGGCAGTTTTTATTTTCTAAGTTACAGAGAGCTGAACACGGGGCCGTGTCGGTGCAACACGGGGTCGTGTCCAACTCCCAGTAACAGGGATCCAGAAGACAATCACTGTACCTCTGACCACGGGCCGTGTTCGCTGAGCACGGGGCCGTGGTGAACAATCTGACCAACGTTCTTTTCTGTTTTTATTGCAGGACTTGGAACCTAGGCGCCACATTTGAACCTCCTACGTAGTGCATGAGCTCCAGTTCTAGTAGAGACATAAAAGAACCTCTAGAAGAACCCGAACGCTTTCTCAGAAAAAGACTTAAAGCTAAAAATCAAGAGAAAGTATCAGGGGGACCCACTTCCAATGGCGGATCAACGTACCCTCATGGATTACCCACGGCCCACCGTAGGCAATCTCGGCGCCGCTATCAATGCACCAAACGTCAAAGCCAACAACTTCGAACTTCGGCCGCATTTGATACAAATGCTCCAAAACTCCGCAACCTTCCATGGGCTTGCGGACGAGGATCCCCATCTGCATATTACTAATTTCATAGAAATATGTGATACCTTTCGGATCAATGGAGCATCAAATGACGCCATCCGCCTTCGAATGTTTCCATTTTCACTAAAAGACCGAGCTAAGGCTTGGCTTAACACCCTCCCAGTTGGCTCGGTAAACACCTGGGATGAACTTGCCCAAAAGTTTTTATATAAGTATTTCCCTCCTGCTAAAACGGCTAAATTAATGACTGAAATTAATACATACTCACAAGAGGATGGGGAATCCTTATATGAAACTTGGGAAAGGTTCAAGGAGCTTCTAAGAAAGTGTCCTCATCACGGTCTAGCGGTGTGGCAACAAGTATCCACTTTCTATAATGGGTTGTTGCCACACACAAGACAAACACTTGATTCAAGCTCCGGGGGACTTTTAGGTAATCGTCGCCCAAATGAAATATATAATCAAATTGAGGAAATTGCTCAAACCAATTTTCAATGGCACACTCCCCGAGGTAATAAATCTATTGCCCCGGGCGCCCATAAGGTTGATGAAAGCACCTCTTTACAAGCCCGAATCGAGGCCCTCTCTTCGAAAATCAAAAAGCTAGAAATGACAAAAACGGCCTCGGTTATGGCTTGTGAAGGGTGTGGTGGGTCACATGAAAATTGGAGTTGTATGAAAGAATTAGATGAACAAACAGAAACGGTAAACTACATTGATAATAGACCTAGGCCGTCGGGTCCTCCAACGGGTACCTACAACCAAGGATGGCGTAACCACCCAAATCTTGGTTGGAGAGATCCCGGCAATAGTAGTAACCAACAAAACCAACGAACTAATTTTCAACAACCACAAAATTTATCTCAACAATAAGGTGGAAGAGAAAGGCTTGAAGATACCGTATCTCGCCTCATCTCCGACACCGAAAAGAAAAACTCGGATCGATTCCAACAATTGGAATCGAATTTTAGAAATCAACAAGCTAGCATTCAAAACGTTGAAAAACAATTAAATCAACTAGCTCAAAATTTCTCCGAGAGACCACAAGGCGCGTTACCAAGTAATACCGAAACCAACCCAAAGGCACAAGTACACCTTATCACATTGAGAAACCGAACCGTGGGTCCCGAGGATACTCCATTACCGCCAGTTGAAGGGGGTCAACGTCAAAGTACGACTTCACCTACACCTCAACTAGAAAAGGCTTCTTCACCAAATCAAGAGCCCACCAAGACTCCTCCAATTCCGTACCCCGGTAGGTTAAATCGTCAAAAGACCGATGAGCAATTCGCAAAGTTCGAAAGTTTACTAAAACAATTGCATGTCAATATTCCTTTTATTAAGGTCCTAACCCAAATGCCTAAATATGCAAAATTTATGAGGGACTTCCTCACTCACAAAAGGAAAATTGAATCATTGCAATTAGTTAACTTAGGCGAAGAATGCTCCGCTTTAGTACTCAACAAACTCCCACAAAAGAAAATCGATCTCGGGAGCTTCACAATTCCTTGCTCGATTGGGGAATCCCCCGTTCGTAATGCATTAGCCGATCTTGGGGCTAGCATTAACCTCATGCCCACGTCAATGTTCAAACGACTCGGCCTAGGAGTAACTAGCCCTACAAAGATGAGCATACAACTCGCCGACAGGTCCGTCAAATTTCCACAAGGTGTCGCCGAAAATCTACTGGTCAAGGTTGACAACTTCGTTTTTCCAACTGACTTTGTCATCCTAGACATGGAAGAAGACACCGAAGTCCCTCTCATCCTCGGGAGGCCATTTCTAGCCACCGCCCAAGCAGTGGTAGATATGAATAACGGAACGTTAACATTGAAGTTTGGGGACGAGGAAGTGAAGTTTGAATGTGGAAAGAAGATAGAGGAAGAAGACCCGGTCAACTACATGAAGGTCATAGACTCAAGCTTGGATGACGCTCTCCGACGGTGTAACTTGGGATGCAATACATCCCACTTGGGTAACATGTGACCAGGCTTTGGGTCTAGCCAAGGACCCTTATAAACGTGGCGCACCATGGAGGCATTCCACGGAACTATCCTTAGTTTAGTTTAGATTAATTTTCTTGTTTTCTAGTTAATTTTAATTTTCAGGAATAAAACACACTTGAGATGGCAAAGGATGCAAGGGAAACTTGAACCAGCACTCTATGCAGGAAAACAGAACCGTCCGACAAATTTCTTCGTTTACAGTAAGTTCGGCACGGGCCGTGTCCACCCAACACGGCCCCGTGCTGCACAGTCTGCAGAAAAAGACCCAGTTCAGGTAACTGGACACGGGCCGTGTTCACCCAACACGCCCCCGTGTCCAGACTTCTGTTTCTCTTGTTTTAATTCTGTTACTGGCACTTGAACACGGGGCCGTGCCCGGATAACACGGGGCCGTGTTCAGCGCCCAGTAACACAAAATTTTTGCTTTCTACACCTTTTTACACATTCAATCAACCTAGAAACTTGTTTTTGGGACACATTGAGGACAATGTGTAATTTAAGTGTGGGGGGGGATGCTAAAACCTTGAATCTTGCAAGTCCTAAATACAAGCCTTACACAAAACTCTATTGGAACCGCTAATCACCCCAAATTTTTTCAAAAATTTTCATTTTTTTTACTTGTCTAAGTTTAATTCGGGAAATTCAAGTTCTTAAAAAGGTTATATTTTTACAAATTTACAACCGATAGCGTCGTGATAAAAAGAACCAACATAAGAAAATTATGAAAAGGCATGACAAGCTTAGTTAAAATTTAATTATATATACTTGATCACATAAAAACCCATTCCCACAAAAGTGAGTTTTGAGCCTTTATTGAGCAAACACTTACATATCATTTGACTAAATGCTCATTTTCGTTTCTTGTGTGAATAGCCGCTTGGTTCTTACGACTCTAGAACTTGCCATGACGATACATTCCCGGTCCTTACCAACTTAAACCCGAGTAAGTAAATGATGGAGGCATTAGGACTAACCCTTTTTTTTTATTTCTACACCATTATTTTTTTTACCACCTACCCAAAATCCCCTAGTTAGCCCCTTTGAGCCTAAACTTTTTCATTTCATAACCCAAACCAAACACCATTTTTACCCAACAAAACCTTTTTCATTTTTACCCCTTTGTTTTAGTAACAAGTTCGGTTCTTTAAATGACTTCAAAAAAAAAAAAAAAAATAAATAAATAAATAAATAAATAAAAACCTTTGTTGTTGATGATGAAGCAAAAGAAAATAAACAAACAAGTTCATCAAAAATAACTTTGTTTGAATAAATGGCTTCATCAAAATAAAAGTTACAAAAATAGGAAGTCATATGAAAACCGACACTTGTTACGCTTTTCGCCCTTTTTACTAACCACTAACCACCAACCCAACCACCTACCTTTAACCCAAGCCTAACCCTTAACCCACAAAGTCCTCTTGATATTTACAAAGGTATATAAGTTAAAAAGGAGGAGGATTGATTGCTTGGCAAGCCTATGGTAGGAGTAAGTTCCATGCCGCTCTCGAGTGATCCACAAAAATACATTTTCGGCCGAGTGTTGAGTGATCCCCGTGAGGTATGTGAACTTGTATATAAATAGAATTTTACAAAGGCATGTTATGCCCTAATAAGTAATTTATCTTATGAAAAGTTTTAAATAAATCATGACGAATAGGATTGTAAATAAATAAAGATAAAATTAAATAAAGAATCTTGGAAATCCCGACACTCTACGACAAGCCCAAAAACCTTCTTCTCTACCCATTCCATTTGGGTGTGTAATAGCCACAAATTAAAGAGTTTTGCTTGAGGACAAGCAAAGATTCAAGTGTGGGGGTATTTGATGTGTTCAAATATTAACATATAAATTTCATCAAATGAGGCATAAAACTAACCCCTTTTTAGTACTAATGTTGGAAAAAGTGTGCTTTTGTCTTCCTTTTGTATTTTCAGGATTAAATGAGCTCAAATTAACAAAAGAAGCAAAAAGACATCAAAATCTGACATAAATACAAGAAAAGGAACAAGATGTGACATGCCCGACCCCACGACAGCATCTTCCCAAGCAAAACAAGAAGACAGTAGACTGAACACACCCCGTGCTCAGCCAGCACGGGGGCGTGCCCAAGTGTCAGCAGAAAAGACAAAGTGGTAGAAGCTTCTATTGCCCACCACGGGGCCGTGGTCAACTATAAGATTCGCACAATACAGCAAATCTGCATATTACAAAGATTCTTCTGCACCACGGGGTCGTGCTCAGCGGACACGGGGGCGTGGTCAACTAATAAGACAAAGCTGCATTTAATGAAGAAAGAGAGGATGTGGACACGGGGCCGTGCCCGAGCTTCTGTTCAGCCTATAAATAGATGTGATTGGCTCAAGCTCAAACCATCCCTTGGCACACCACCTCTCTCACACTTCACCCACCACCCACCACCACCATAACACCATCATCCACCACCATCATCCATTGTCCATCGTAGAGTGTGTGAGTCGTCTCGGGATCCAAGATTGATCGTAAGAGTTCTTGACAATCAAGGCCATGGTTGCCTAAGTCTCTTACATCACTTGGTGAAGACAAAGTGTCTAGTGTAATACTTTTTATTTCTAATCTTTTGCACTTTTTATTTGGTTTCGTATTAATGACTTTAATAACTTGTAGCTTATGTTGAAGGTGATCTTTCTTTATCGTTTGTCCGTGGTGTCTTGAAATTATTTTACTGTCTATATAAAATAAAAGATTTTCACCATTCATATCTCCACGGTCTATATGGAGGTATGTTGGCTACCTGCTCGGGGGTTAAGGAAACGGTTTGGTAAAGGTCTTGCCATTGTTCAGCGTTTAGAGGTCCTGCAATGGACCTGGGTCAAATTTAGTAGGACCTCCTTCAATACTTCACGGTATTGGATGGCGGGGGTCCAAACTCTTTGACCCCCTCATAAGTTAACTACTATTAATACTATAACCCGGCTATTTAGGACTGTATCCCTGCTGACTCAGACTACTTAGCCGAGGGTAACGTCACCGCCAAAAGCGGGGCCTACCATAATATTGCATTAATAACTTAATTCATTATCTTCCAATAATCCACCCTTTTAGGATTGTATCCTTGCTGACTCAAACTACTGGGGTGAGGGTAACGTCACCTTCAAAAGAGGGGCCTACTACAATAACTAAGATAATCTCTTAATTATGTGCAAAAGTGCAGAAATAATCAAAGGTTACACTAGATACGAGTCGGAACCAAGTGATTCATCTTGTCTATCTGTTTTTCTTTTATTTTTATTTTCAGCATTTTAGTTAGTTTTTATTTTTCTTAGTTAAAAAACCTTTTTTCTAAACTTTTTATTTTGATTAGACGTTGAGGATAAACCGGTACTAAAAGCTCTTGTGTCCTTGGACGACCTCGGTATCTTACCAACACTATACTACGCTCACGATGGGTGCACTTGCCCATATGTGTGTTTAGTGTTAGTGAAATATCGTGTTTTATAAATTTAAAACTTGGCTAAAATAAGTGTTAAAGGGGCTTAAAATATACACCTAATATATATAACACTTCACACGCATAAAAAACCCTCACAACGAATGACAAAGTGCAATCACTTAAACATCCATCGGATTCACAACGAATGACAGAGTATTCCCCGAGTTCGGGTGGTACTCAAACATCCTGTCGGAATCAGACTAATGACAAAGGATAGCGCTTAAACATCCATCGGATAGTTTCCATCGATCGGACATTGAATTGTAGCAGCGATCGAGTTAATACCCTGTATCGTAGCAGCACCCCGCTATACTAATTAGTGATTCGTGTGTGTTTTTAGAGTATTTGGACGATATCTCAGCGTATAATTGGAATTTTTACGTCGAACTGAAGCCAGAAATCAAGTCCCAGACTCTGCTATTTATACACAAAATTTGACATGCTTACGGACCGTAAGCCTTGTCCCTTACGGTCCGTAAGGGACACGAATTTATTATAGGCTTGCCACGTGTGTTTGAAGTTCAGGTGAGTCGACGGATTGTTCAATTTCGATTTTGACAGCAATTTATTTAGATAATCGTTAATAGGGAATACCCCCCCCCCCTGAGTTTTAGGGGCCCTGATCCTGATTCTGATGATTCTGAAAATTTTAGGGTTTGTGCAGAATCACTTGGGTGTCTCAATTAGGGTTTCCTATTGGATAAAATAATAAAATAAATAGGACTTTTAATGAGGGTTGTTACATTCTCCCCACCTTGTTTTAAATCTCGTCCTCGAGATTTGGGTTACGATATTTCTTTTAGAATTATGTCATATTTTAGTCAACAAAATGACACAGAATTAAATATCAAATTTTGTGAATACGAGTTATATAATAAGTAGGATTTAATGGTTCAACTGAATTAGTTCAAGAACTTAATGACAAACGGATGAGATAAAATGATATAATTTCCAAAGTGACTAGGTTCAAGCCAAAAGATATATGATCAATAGATATTTAAAATGAATGTGAAGGACTTTTAGAATCAATAAAATTCTTTGTCAAAAGAAAGCTTACTTTGATTGATAACTGAGGAAGACTTAGAATTGACAGGTTCCAAATGAAATAAAGACATGAAAATGATTTGTCAAATATTAAATTATGATATGAGAAAGTCAATGTGCTGAGATGAGTGAATTGCAAAGATACACCAAAAGACAATAGAGTTAGTGTATCATTATTTAAAGTTCCAAGTTGTTTTAATTGTGAAACAATGTGATAGTACACTATTAGTGACCATATTTTTCATATTATGTCCTAGAGATCGAAATATAATAAGAACAAGTTGTTTTGGCATGACAAACCATTATATTTTATTTGTAAAGTAAATGTAATATATATTATTTGTTATATGTTTTTACTATATGTAAATGGTCACTCCTTTTAAATAAATGTTATTTTAGTATTTTACTATACTATGTAAAATAACTTATATTTATTATGTAATATATATTACAAAAACACCGCAATGAAGTTATTACATTACATAATATTTTAGTATTATTATTTTGTAAAATAAATCATTATTATTTATAACGTTAAATGAAAGTTGTAAATAAAAGTGTAAAAATATTTATTGTACAAAAGTATTTGTAAAATATTTTGTAAATATATAACACTTTAATGGGTCGATTCTATGTGATTACTTAGTTTTATTTTGAAACCATATAATGTTGTGAATGTATTTACAAATGTTGTAAATAAGTGAAAATGGGAACTATTCTTATATTTTACAATGTTCCCCTAACCCAACGTAGTTGATGACTACCATATTATTCTTATATGGTCATTTTCTTGCTAGAGTGTTTACGGTACATAGTTACCACAAAACATGTGATAGACAATTATTTATATAATTTTATTCGTCCCTCTAATTCTTGTATTATTTTATGAAAATATGACTTCTCTTTACAGTATAAAGTATATATAAAATATTTCTATATATAATTAAAATTTACTAATTTAGTATGATAACTTAATTTATATATATTAACTGGTCATTATCATGGTTGGATATTGGTTAGTGTTGCCTTATTTAAGCATAGGTGGCCAGTCCATGCCTAACTAAGGCTAGGCTATTCAATATCTGCCCTTGACAATAACCCTAGTATTTTAAAATAATACTAACACTATTACTTTTAATATTTTATTACTAATAATAAAACTGATATTAGTAATAATTATCTAAACATACACTTAAATGAGAGTATAACTCAAACATAATTTTTTATATATATAAAAATATAAATTCTTCACCTCAATGGTTTAATAAGAATATAGTAATACTATTTTGTAAATTAGGTAATCACTTATGTAAGTTTCCATATATAATTAATTTTATATAATGTTTTTCGATTGAAGATGTTAAAGCAATAATTATCACGAAAGGCTAGATTGATGTTGTAAGAATCATTAAGAGATACACTGAAATATGACAAGAATTTGTGTATCATTATCTTAGCACACGATTTGTGTTAAGATGGCTTTTATAAATATATAAATAATTAAATCCGTATATGATATATATAAACGAGATTAGTGCAAGTTTTAAATTTTGTGAAAAATGTTAGTACAAGGTGATCGTGATCAAAGAAATGATTCAATGAAGTCGAAGATTAAACAAGCCTATTATGGTTCAAAACAAATGAAGTGTTTGTTGGGACTATTTTGAATATAATAGCTTCCATCCATCATATGGGATCTTGAAATGAATATGTAATGTGAGCAAGTCAAATAATTTGAACTTGATTTAAACAAAACAAGTTTTAATAAGAAAGTTCGGACATGGTCACAATAGAAACTATGTATGTCAAAGAAAATTAAATTTTTCAAGAAATTCATAGACTCGATATCAAGGAGTTACTGTTTTGCAATAATGCGGTTCACAGTACAAAAAGCGGAATGATATTTGAGTTTGGATAAAATAACAAATCAGAATGAAGCCCTCCAGTGGTCTTTATAAATCAAATGAACCAAATGCATAACAAACAATGCATGTGTAACGTGTGGATTTACCAAGAAATGAAATGAATCAATATTCGCTACTATGAAAGAAATCATCATGGTATGATGACTATTAGGGGAAGTAGAAACACGAAAGTTAATTTATTATATGCAGAAGTCAGAATTTCAACGAAAGAAATATAAGAACTTTTATCTGGAATTTCGTGTGATAACTGTTGTTAAGTGAAATTACCAGGGAATGTCGAATAAAAATAAAATAGGGAATTTGCAAAGGTATGTGACTCCTTTTTGCAGTGATAATAATTATGACTCTGATTAGACTGTACACCGATGATTGTGAAATCTTTGTTACAACGTACCTCAGCGAGATTTATGTCAGTTGTAGGATCGCATGGCAAAGTGCTTCTTTTTGATTAGTAGTTCTTCTGCTGACGGAATTAGCATTGGTGTCATCGTGCCCAATTTATATTTTCCAAAGGTCTTGCCTTGGAAATCGTGTGTGATATACTTCAATGTCTGTATAATTTAAGTTTCATGTGTTTTCTTGTGCACTAGCATAACTTTACATGCTTCTTACTTGCGTTAATAGTCTATGGTAACGCATTGGAAATTCTTATACTTTTGATGGTATCCCAATTTTAAAGGGTTTCCATTGTTTATATTTTCACATGAGTTACGAGGTAGATAATCAAACGAAATAATGTTTGATATCGAAAAATAGATTCTTGATAAAGAAATCTAGACACATATGCTTGTGCTTTATTCCTAATTGACTTTTGGAATTTCTTATAGATATATATATCTATATAATCATATATTTCACATGCTGAAATAAACATACCATCTATCAGGTCAATGTATTTAATAGATTCATATTTCCAAAAACCAGTCAGATATCTGGTCATAATACTATTTAGGGAAATCTTGTCACTTGTTTGACATATTATATACCCCGTCTTACCCGGTTCGCGCCGGAGAGGTAACCTTAGTATATCCGGACAAACTGGAGAGTCTGCTACACCATACCTAGTCTTGCCGGAGAAAATTTCCCATAAATAGTATTTTTAAAAGTGCCCTTTTTATTAGGCTTTTATCCAGAATTAGGGAAATTTGTATTCCCGTAATATATCTTATTCCAGACCAAGTAATATCAATAAGCAAGGATTAATAGCAATTAAATGTTATTGCTTATTTATCGTATCTTGCAATATTCTAATTACCATTCTTATGGCATACAAAAATTCATCATAATTTATTCACATAAGTACTTAGCTTATCTTGAAGTTTATACTAAGGCATCTTTTCTTAAGTTCAAGTCTAAATGCTATCATGTGTGCTACCAGTTAACAGCAATCTCCTAACTCTTTTATACAAACTTAGGTATTATTGTTACAACACCTAAAGGCTTAAATCAGTGGCTCTGATACCACCTTCTGTCACGGCCCCCGACCCACCCTGGACGGAATCGGGAGCCGCGAACAGCCAAGTGGTACCGGTGATTATTTTGAAAAATATGGCAGCGAAAATTTCATCAGGACCGTGAGTTAGGAAAAATATCAGAGTTTAGAAAACACCGGATTTTATTTATTAAATAGATGGGATAAACCCATGTTTTACAAAGGTAGCTTTAATAAAGGATAAACCCAATTACATAAAACAATATTTCTTAATTTGATTTAATTAATAAAATAAGCCACTTCTTGAAGCCTTTCAGTGTCGTATCCATCTCTTACTCCAATCTACTGTAATTACCTGAAACATGTTTGAAAAAGGTTTTGTCAGCGGGAAATACTGAGTGAATCATTCTTTTTACTAAAATGACTCATTTGTTATAATTTACAGTATTAAGAGCAATTACAATGTTTTTATATCAACCAACTACCCTCGGTATTTGTCGCTCGACTCGTTTCTGTGACTATGGTCATATCACCCATTGGCTAACTCGTTGTCCAATGGTGAAGATTATCAAGTAATGTATACAAAACCCCACATACCGGCTGTAATATGGAGATTACATAGACTTAATCCCTGTAATTATAACCTTAAAAATAAACATGATTTTGAAAGTAATTTGATAAAAAGAGAATGACTCACATTATAAACATGCAGATTCATACGGCAAAGTTTAGTCTATAGATAAGTCTTGATAGATTGCATATTTATACAGGCAGAGCTTAGCCTATTGATTAGCCTTGTAACCTAGTGCACACGAACTAGGTAAGTAACTAATACAGCATTTACGATAACTCACGAGATTAAAACCCTCACAACGAATGACAAAGTGCAATCACTTAAACATCCATCGGATTCACAACGAATGACAGAGTATTCCCCGAGTTCGGGTGGTACTCAAACATCCTGTCGGAATCACGACTAATGACAAAGGATAGCGCTTAAACATCCATCGGATAGTTTCCATCGATCGGACATTGAATCGTAGCAGCGATCGAGTTAATACCCTGTATCGTAGTAGCACCCCGCTATACTAATTAGTGATTCGTGTGTGTTTTTAGAGTATTTGGATGATATCTCAGCGTATAATTGGAATTTTTACGTCGAACTGAAGCCAGAAATCAAGTCCCAGACTCTGCTATTTATACACAAAATTTGACATGCTTACGGACTGTAAGCCTTATCCCTTACGGTCCGTAAGGGACACGAATTTATTATAGGCTTGCCACGTGTGTTTGAAGTTCAGGTGAGTCGACGGATTGTTCAATTTCGATTTTGACAGCAATTTATTTAGATAATCGTTAATAGGGAATACCCCCCCCTGAGTTTTAGGGGCCCTGATCCTAATTCTGATGATTCTGAAAATTTTAGGGTTTGTGCAGAATCACTTGGGTGTCTCAATTAGGGTTTCCTATTGGATAAAATAATAAAATAAATAGGACTTTTAATGAGGGTTGTTACACATACGTAACCCTGTCTTCCTCGGTGCATTTACTTATTTTAATTACTGCTTCGGTCTTTTCTAACCAATGCAGTGCGGCAGTCGCCCCTTCATTGCCTGCAAATTCGACTAGTTTATAGGGAAGAAATTCTTTGTAAGTGCAACCCGTCGTTGCCACTTACATTTTCTTTTGTAATGGGGCTTGAACCACATTATTATTTTTATCACCACCGCCATTCACACTGTTACTGAAACTATCGTCGCGGGTGCGTTTGTTATGGTTGGCTTTTGAAGGTTCAACCGGATTCTTAACAGCAACGACGATTGCGGGGATAGCGTTAGCTATTCCCTGAGCAATGATTTTTTCTGTATCTTATCTATTGAGAAAATGGTCTTCATTATTAGGTTCAGATTGGTTAACTTCATTTACCGGTTGGTTTACTGCATTTTCCATCTGAATAATTAACAATATATACAAATTATTGTCACAAAATGGATAGCAACTAAACACAATAAGGCAATCACAACACAATTAAGTCACACATATAGCCAAAATCGTGGACATTGCGACATTTATATTTTTATATATAATATTATGCATCAATACACATCATCTATTTTACAAAAGTTTTATTTTGGTTATTATTATACAATATTATATTATTATTATTATATATATATTATGATATATATATATATATATATATATATATATATATATATATATATATTTCACATATTAGTATTATACAAAAAAAACTTTTAACTACGGTTAACTGGCTTTTCAGAAACGACACTCCCTCTCGTCGTACTTCCATGTGATGTTTTCCCCCACTTCTCGATTCCGATTTTCCCGCATCCACCAGTTCCTCGCCATAGCGGCGCAATTCAGCAACGTTCTCCGGGTTCATGGGTGGAAAAAGTGCAGGTTCAGGATCAAACTGGGGAAAGTAAACATTTGGGTTATTCATAAAATTCTGAAAATGCCAGTCGCTTGTCCACCATTCTTCCAACTGCCCAGCAACAGGTTGAGGGTTGACATTTGGGTCTGGAATAGCAGGTTCCAAATTAATAGGAAGTTCTGACTGGGCAGGGGAATTGAAAAGGGTTTCGTCAGCAGGTCCGATGAGGTCACAGTTCGCCAGTTTTCTATCGAGTTCCTCCCAAGGTGGCAACTCCTGGGCTTGACCAGAGCTCTCCCCTACTTCCTTTCCCTTTCCTTTTGGATCCTCCGTGTTTTTCACCTTTTAGGCAGCTGGCTTCTTCTTGCGTCCTCGCTTCCAGTCCATAAGCCTTCTCCTCTTTTTAGGCTTAGGTTTCTCCTGTGACTGGGCCTGAAACACTAGTGGTTTCTCGGGGTCAGCTTGATAACCGGGCTGGGTTCCGGAAATCTACATATAAGAAGTATGGATAGTGAAACTTCGGAGAGCTTCCGATAGTTCATTCATGCTGTTAGTCACACATAAGGTAACACACAAAAATTCAAGTTAAAATTTATTTTATTGAAATTTTAATTTTTCACAGAATCACAAAATGGCAAATTGGAAACTTAAGAATTTTTCAAATACTTAATTAGCTTAAATCAGTGGCTCTGATACCACATTTTTCGGTCACGGCCCCCGACCCAGTTTCCGGTTCGGATGCCGCGGGACAGAAAACCTGTGGTATTGGTGTTTGATTTAACACCCGTTTATTTTATTTCAAGTTCGGGATAAACCCCGTAATTTACAATAAAGGAATTTCACTTGGAAATTCCCTGATTACAAAAACATGTTTATTTATTTACTGAGCCACTTCATTCAAGCTGGTAGTGCTACGCGGCACCTTTCCTTGTTCATAGTAAATCACCTGAAACATGTTTAAAAAGATTTTATCAGCGGGGAAATACTGGCGAGTCATTCAATTTGTACAAAACAACACATGGTTATAATTTACAGTATTAAGAGCGATTACAATTGCCCTTATCTTATAATTATCTGGTCCAGTTGTCACTCGACCGGATCTGTGACTGTGGTCATATCACTTATTGGGTCCGTTCACCCAAGAGTAACGTGTATCACTATTTAGGTCCTTTCACCTAAAAGTGATAGAACAGCAGTAATGTGCACAATACCCCACTTACTGCCAGTAACTTAAGATAACAAAGACTTAATCCCTGTAAAAAATAACTGGAAAACATTTAGGGTTTTACAAAGCAATTTTGATAAAAACAGAATGACTCACTTTGCAAGTTTAACTTGACAGAATTCGCCTACTGATTAAGCCTGGTAACCTAGTTAAAATAACAATGCAAACGAAACTAGGTCAGTAACTTAATTCAACATTTACGATAATTTCACGAGATCGAAACCCTCACGAAGAATGACAAAGTATAGCCCATACTCAGGCAACACTTAAACATCCATCGGATCGGTTTTAATCGATCGGACATTGTATCGTAGCAGTGATCGAGTTATTACCCTGTTGTCACAGCAGAGGTTCAGGATTTTGATTGTTTTTTAAAGAAACATGTAGGATCGGTTTTCAACTCCGAACGATTGCGTATCGACACGTGTGACGTGCGGAATCCGTACACGTGCTTGGACCGAACAGAGAACGTACTATAAACGTGATTCTATTGATAGATCTGAAACGTACAAAGAACCGTGAATCACCTCTTGCACTTTCTCTCTCTAGACTCTCTCTCTAGCTCCAAAGCTCTCCAAAGTCTAGAATGGCAAAAGTTCTAAATGAGAACCCTAATGGTTCTATTTATAGGCCAAGGTTATAAGGAGGTTCTCCTTATTTACAAATATGCCACCTTGCCTTTTAGTAACTAAATATAACAATATAAGTCTAGAATTAAACCGTTTCGGCTACGATCTTGATTGACGGAGGCGATAGCCATACTGCACAAACAGAATCCCCCTTGGATATTGCCGCATTAAATCTCAACCATTGAGTCAAACTCGTAGCGTCTTGTCTTTTTCTCTCTCTCTCTGAGTCTTTTTGAATCTTTATCACATCTTTAGCAACATAGACTACCTCTTGCTTGAACAGAATCCCCGTGGATCTGTCTTCAGCTTCAGTTGCTCCCTCTTTCGGTATACTCTTTCTTCAGGCTCCCCCTTTCGTCAAGCTTCCGTGCTTTTGGGATCGACACCTGGCTTTCCGGATACAAACTCCTTCAGGATAGTTACATGGCTCCTTGAATCCATGCTTCCCCTTGCGTTGAGGTCGTCTTCAGACTCCCCCTTAGACTCGGCTATCGGGATCGTAGTCTGGAACTTTCATCTGCAGATTCTCAAACATTCATAAGTAAAACATTTTGAATCATCCAGGATTGAAAACCCTGGCTCTATCATCATAAGCTAAAGTATTTCAAATATACGACAGTGAAAACATTTTCAGTTGTCCAGGAATCGTAACCTGGCTCTATTAAACTTTCTAAATCAAGATCCTGGCTTTAAGATATAATAATATGAATATATCCAGGATTACTTGATACACTCCCCCTATCTACAAACTTCATGGATTTGGCAGTTTTAGAGAACAGGATCGGAAACTGGCTCTTTTACATTAAATTTTAACAATTTGAGCATCCAAATCCCTCACAGTTAATCATCCAAGTCCAAATTAATGACCTTGGAGACTTCACAAACTGTTTTTGATTTTTTATTAAAACTTCAAGTTTCAAATTAATGAACTTGTTTATTTTCAGAAACACGATCAGCATACTTAAATTTTGAAATTCAGCATCTCAAACATCGGTTGTCGAAAATAAAGTGAAATCAAAATCTTTTGTATTTTTCTGAAACATAAAGCAGTAAAGAAATATTTACAAACATATTTACAGACAATATTTTTGATTGAGTTCGCGTCAGAGGATCATATCAGCTTATGACAAATCACTAGTAC
Organism: Helianthus tuberosus; assembly: GCA_030545235.1. Taxonomy (NCBI): domain Eukaryota; kingdom Viridiplantae; phylum Streptophyta; class Magnoliopsida; order Asterales; family Asteraceae; genus Helianthus; species Helianthus tuberosus. Next base: position 161,223,575 of record CM060452.1, read on the forward strand.
CGTTGAGCTTTAAACACTTTAAGTTCTAAACGATTCACTTAGATTGTCAGTATACTGATCCACTTAAATTTTCACACAAAGTTCAACTGATTCGAGATACGAGATTAGTGATTTAAAGACTTAAACTTATTCGCGTGTCCCACCTCATAATATACTCCCGTATCCAGACTTCTATATTCAGTCTTACAGGTGAGTGCACACTAATGATATCTGTAAGGGGTAAATGATAGGCCATGAGAGCTCAGGCTATTGCTTCCACAAAATCAGAGAGATGATGGCTCGACTTTAGGTGTGTTCCCTTTAGAGAATCTTTTCTTCAACTGCAATTGATTCGTATCTTTAGATATTTTATCAATTTTTTTATGCAGAGGGTGAGCTTTATGATTAAAGCAGTGCAGAGTATTATACGAGGACTAGGCTATTGCTCCAGCAAAATCAGAAGTCCCGGTATAATACCCCAGATATCATCACGTACAAAGACCTAGTATGTCAGAAATAGAAAGCCTTTCAAACAAGATTTCGGGGGTTACCCATATATCCGAGAGATGTTCCCCACGAAATAAGTAAGTATGATATTTAGGTTTATATCTCGAATTCAATCTACTAAGCGTGTGAAAACCTATTGGCATATCATCAGTGAGACCGTTTATCACATTTTAACTTTCCATTTCTTTAGCGTACTGTGATTGTCTACTGATGTACTATCATTTCCTCTTTTTACACAAAAACTCATTTTTGAATTTTATCATGTTTTTGGCTTTTCCAAATTTTCTAATGTTTTTGGATTTTCTGAAAATTTCTTACTCCCCCGAAAATTCAAAACATTTAAAGAAAATTTGACAACCTATGTAGATAGCTTTGTATCGCCAACCATTTTCTGCTTTTCGTGCACTGTTTTGCAGAAAAATATAATGTACCCCCATGATTTACAACACATTGATCTTTTACAGTTTGAAAACCGTTTTTCAATCTTGTGAAATTAATCATGTTTGTTCAGCCGTGAGGGTTTCGGCGTACTCAAGTAACATATTTTTGGATTTTGATTTTTGACAAATTTAAAAACAAACATATTTTTGATTTTTAAAATTTTTTACAAAATAAAAACATATTTTTGGTTTTTAAATTTTAAATTTTTAGGGTTTTAGAAATATGGTTTATTTATGTACAGAAATGAACAAACTCCCTGATTTCAGACACAGGGACCAGCAGCCTCCTCTCCTCGTGCCAGGCTGCTTCCTTTGTTGATTTTGCTTTCATCTTCTTTCTGAAGCACCTGCACATTCAATGTATTCAATTACTTGAACAAGTTTGCCCAGGTCTGTTTGACCTTAGGCATTTCAACACAATACGTTTCATTCAACTTTGGAAAATCTTTATCATTTTTTACAAATGAATTTTCATTCCGATTATCACTCACAGAAACCGTTTGTTTCTTTTCAACCCAAGTTTGTTCTTTCGAAGCACTTCTTTTGTAAAAATGTGTTTCATTTTGAACATTTTGATTTTGAACAACAACTTTTGGTTTCCAAAACTGGTTTGGTTTTGTTGCATCAACTGTTGTTTTCCAGTTTTGTGTTGTTCTAAGTCTGGGTGTCACCGATTTCCATGTTTGTTGTGAGTCAGCCTTTGACATTTTCGGCTTCCAAGTTTGCTTTGAATCAAACTTGGTTGACTTCTGATTCACAACATCAGGCTTCTTTTTCTCAACATCAACAGGTTTAATATTTGGACAATTTCGACTGAGATGTCCAATTTAATCTCACTTAAAGCATGTTCTCTTGGACACATCTTTAACCTGTTGTTGTTGCGTTTTCTTTTGAGCATAGAACTCTTCATTAGACTGTCGTCTAAATTGGAGTTCTTTCTCTTCTTCAGAACTTGTTCCGTGAACAAAGTTCATCTTTTCCTGATAATTTGGTGTTACATTTCTTTTCCAATTCTGTTTCTTTTTATAACCCAACCCAGCCTTCATGTTTTTCTTTTTGTAAGTAGGTTTTTTATAAAAAGTTTTCTTGCCTTTTCCAGCAAATTTTGAAATTTCGGACTTTTCAATCTCTACCAGTTTGAAAACTTTATTGATTTTATCTGAAAACACATTTTGAATTGGGAATTCATTATCTGAAAACAGTTTGTCCAATCCAATCATGGTATACACCAATCCTTTTGAATCATCATTCACAACTTTTTCAGATTTTGAGTGTTTAAGATAACTATCATGAAAACTTCCTTCATTTTCATCTTGTGATTCAGACTTATCTGTTTTGGTAGACTCCTCTGCTAGAACACTTTCAACAACCTTACCGACCACCTCTGAATCACTGATGTCATCAGATTTGGTGTAAGTCACATCGATGTTGTCGGGTAACTGGCCAACCATGTTTATTGCTTTTTCCACCTTCTCGCCATCATAGAATGTATAATTATTCTCCAACGGTGGTGGAACCTGATGGTATTCAGACCCAATTCCCTTTTTGTTCTTTTCTGACTCTTTCCCATCGGGTGTGATGTTGAAAATACATTCCAGAATGTATGAAGACGCATGATAACTTTGAAGTTTATTGACCAACTTTTCTTTATCTGCCAGTTCTTGCTTAAGCTTAGCGACATCATCAATATATTGATTTAAAACCATTTGTTTTCCTTCAAAATTGGCTTCAAGAAATTTAGTGTTTTTCTGACATGCACACAATCTATCATCTAAACTTTTGACTTTACTTTTCAAAGTTTCATACGCTTCTTTTACAGTATGATATGACAATTTCATTCCATCATATTCCTTTTGCATTTCTTGAAATGCATTTTCTTTTTGAACACATTCTTCTATCATTTTTTAAACCTTTTCTTTCAAAATTTCATTTTCTTTTTCTAAATTTTTACATTTTTGAGAAAGTTTTTCATCATTTTCTTTTAAAGCCTTTTCATTTTCTAGCATTTCTTTGCATTTTTCTTTGAAAACTTCTTCGATTTTACTAAATTCAAGATCTCTTGTTCTGAACTTTTCGTCCTTTTCAGTACAAGCTCTGCATGTTTCCATGCATTTCTTGCACTGTTCAACAGTTTTTAAGATTTCAGATTCAGTTTTTACCTCAGTGATTGGCACTTCGGCTTTCGCTTCCGTCTGTGCCTGATCACCTTCATCTTTCTTCTGACCCTCACAATCACCAGCATTATCAACAACATCATTCAAACTCTCATTCTTTACCTCTTCTTCTTCTTTCTTCATCATCTCTTCTTGACCAACCTGCTGTTCTTCAATCACAGCTTTTTTTACAACTTCTTCATCAACAGCACCTTTTTCTTCAACCTTCTCTTCCTTTTCTTTCACTTCTTCAGCTACCTTCTTCAACTCATCCACCATACATTCAACGTTCTTCTTCATCCTCTCTTCATCTCTTCGTCGAATACTCACAGTCATGATGTCTCTGACAATTTTCTTCAGCTTTTTCTCATAATTCTTATCTTTTGCAATATTTGAATAAAACTCGCCAAACAGAGGAATTACTGCAAGAACATCTTCATATACTATCTCCTTTCGGTGGACAACTGGTTCACCATCTTTGTTGACATAGCATTCTCGCTTCTTGTCATATCTTCTATTGCTTCTTGCTTCTTCATACTCTTCTTCCATTTCTTCAATTCGATAACAAGCAATGCATCTTTCTCTGTAGGTTTTCTCTTTCAGAATCTCTTCTCTAGATTTCTCTTTGATTTCAGCCATGATTTTATTTCCTCGATATTTACACCTCGTAAATCACAACACAAGAAACAATCAAATAACAATGATTAGTTACAACAAAAATATTAAACACTTGGATTGGATGGGCCTAATAGACTTTGTTCAGATGAGCCTTTGTGACCTGAGCGGATGGACATAAGCTATTCGACCGGATGGGTTATGTGCTGTCCGACCGGATGAGAATGCTGTCCGACCGGATGGAAATGTTGTCCGATCGAGTAGCCTGTTGACTCTTTGACCTCAACTATAATCTCACATGCAAACTGACAACACCTTTAATTCACGTGAAAGATTTACACAAAATGAGCTGCCATAATTGTTTTCACATGTGATGATGAAATGTTATAAAAGGCCGACAATCTCTTAAAGAGATTCTGAACACACAACAATCTAATTGGGCCGTTGATTCTTAAAAGCTTCAAATCACGTGCAATAGACCACTTTCTCACGTGATATTCTGCATATATCAACTTTGATTTTAAACTTTGAAAGACATAATGATCTATATGGCCGACATCATTTAATGATCACATGTAAGAATAATGAATTCACATGCAAATTTTATAAGGTTCGTCAACAGCAATGAAGTGTTCGTCAATAAGTGAGTGTTCGTCAACAGATTTAAGGGTTCGTCGATGATGATTGTTCGTTGACAAGAGAGTCTTCGTCACAGCGCACTCGCTCGGATTGCTGTTCGACCGGGTGGGATGCTGTCCGTTTGAGCTGTTGTCCGTTCGAGCTGCTGTCCGTTCGAGCTGCTGTCCGAACGGTTGGGATGAGATGCTGTCCGAACGGTTAGCTTGCTGACTTTTTGACCTCAACTAAAATTGTGATATAGTTTGACTAACCTCAACACTTCACATGCAAATTTCAAATGGCCGACAAACAAATAGAACAATACAATCTTATTGGACCTTTGTTTCAAATCATTAAATTTAATCAACCTTTAATGTGCATCACGTGAGGTCTGATCTTATCATATAATGCATGCAAAGCAATTGGACCGAGTGTCATTATTTAACTGATATGTTCACATGAGTTTTGAGAACTATGAATGAAACAAAAGATAAGAGGCTGATATGATTGACTAAAACAGATTCACGTGATTACCTGTTGCAGTTTACTATTGACTTTAATGAAATGATATAGGTGTCGATGAATCGAACTACCGATCGTTCGGACAGCTGTCCGTGCGGGTAGCAGTCAACAGGTCAACAACTTATAAATGTATGGTGTAGTGCCTTGGTTCGGACAACTGTCCGCACGGTTGGGTCAACAAAGTCAAAGACTTTAATGAATTGTAGAGTGAGGTGCTTTGGTTCGGTCAGCTGTCTGTACGGTTAGGTCAACAAGTCAACAAATTTAATGAATTTCAGTGATGTGCTATAGATCGGACAACTGTTCGTTCGGACAACTGTCCGATCGGATAGCATCCAAAAAATCATGAACAGCAACTTGCAACATTTTACCAACTTTTTCGAACAGAAAATTTAAGATTTCTCTCAAACCGTTAGGAATTAAGATTTGACACTTTGTAGGCTTTTAGATCAGGTGTTTACGGATATCATATCCAAAAATCAGCAATTTTGAACCGTTAAAACCCGTTTAATTAGGCGATTTTCTGAAAAAAAACGTGAAGAGATATAAAAGTGAATAAATTTTGACAAATCTGTATGAATTTGACTCTGAATCTGCTGAATTCGTGTGCGAAATTCGTGTGCTCTGATACCACTTGTAGGATCGGGTTTCAACTCCGAACGATTGCGTATCGACACGTGTGACGTGCGGAATCCGTACACGTGCGTGGACCGAACATGAGAACGTACTATAAACGTGATTCTATTGATAGATCTGAAACGTACAAAGAACCGTGAATCACCTCTTGCACTTTCTCTCTCTAGACTCTCTCTCTAGCTCCAAAGCTCTCCAAAGTCTAGAATGGCAAAATTTCTAAATGAGAACCCTAATGGTTCTATTTATAGGCCAAGGTTATAAGGAGGTTCTCCTTATTTACAAATATGCCACCTTGCCTTTTAGAAACTAAATATAACAATATAAGCCTAGAATTAAACCGTTTCAGCTACGATCTTGATTGACGGAGGCGATAGACATACTTCACTAACAAAACAGCGTATAACTAAACGTACGTAGCTAAATTTTTCTTCGTAACACACATTCCATGCAAGTGCCAAGCCCCTGAGTTATATACTGAATTTTGGCCTCCCCCGCGTGTCGCGCCGGCTGCCAGGGATCCTGGTGAGTCAGCTTCAAACGAAATTTCGAGTTTTACTTCATTTTTATGGATAATTATCCATTAGGGGATACCCCCCTTGAGTTTTAGGGGGTCCTGATCCTAGTTTTGCCTGTTTTAAAAATTTTACGGGTCGTGCCATACCACTTGGGGGTCTCAATTAGGGTTTACTAATGGGCATTATTAAAGTAAGAAATAATAATTTTGGCAAGGGTTGTTACACAGATGAATGTCAACTTGCAGAGTGGAGCAGCCTGGCACGGAAGGCGGCTAATCCCTGAGAATGAACAACAGGGAGTGTTGGTGTTTTGTATATAAATAAACAATAAATCAAAAACCCTAAAAATAGAAAAAATACAAAATATGTTTTTATTTTGTCAAAAATTGAAAAATGAAAAAAAAATATGTTTGTTTTTAAATTTGTTAAAAATAAAAAAAATAAAAAAAAAATATGTGTTGATGGAGTATGCCAAAAACCTCATGGTTGAACAAACATGATTAATTTCACAAATCATTGAAAATGGTTTTGACATTGTTAAAAATCAATGTGTTGAAAATCATGGGGGTACTTTATGCAAGATAGAGCATGTCTAAGCAGAACATGGATGGCGAGACAAAGCTATCTGCATCGTGTCATCAAATTTTTTAAATGTTTTGAATTTTACGGGGAGTAAGAATTTTGAAAATACAAAAACATTTGAAAATTTGAAAAATCCAAAAACAATTGAAAACTTAAAATGGGTTTTTGTATAAAAGGGGGAAATGATAGTACATCAGTAAGACAGTCACGGTACGCTAAAGAAATGGATGTCAAAATGTGATAAATGGTCTCACTGATGATATGGCAGTAGATTTTTACACATTTAGTAGATTGATTTCGAGATATAAACCTAAATATCAATAACTTGCTTATCTCAGTGTCACATCCGACCGCGTTAAACCAACAAACCGCGGCGGAAACATCGTGGAATGTCGTAACAGAATCATTGTTTCACAACCATGGATTAAGAGGTTTAGTTTTATTTAAATATTAACCATTTACATTGTCTTGAAATTAAAGGTAAAACACAACCACATCGTCTATCATTGTTATTAAGTCACTAAGGCCTCGTCCGATCCTAAGTGAGCATGCATCCTAGTAGCAATCAACATCATCAAACAACACCACCTGAAACATATGTAAAAATAAAGTCAGCAAAGAAATGCCTGCGAGCACATAGATTTGTGAGTGTGTCAGATTCATGGCTCGTATACATATTGCAATACCTCGTTTGACTACAAGAATCAATAATTGAAAACCTTGTTTTGAAAAGTGTTTGGTATTGCAATATGATTAACCAACTCAAAAACAAGTTGGTTATAGTTTATAAAACCTCGTTGCCATGAATCTAGACTAAAACATTTGTTTATGTAAACAAGATTGTAAATCGTTCTCGTAATAAACTCTTATGGTTTATATCATATAGTAAACATCGTTGCGTGTCATCGTTTAAAATCGTTCGTCCAAGTGAACTAAATAACGCCACGGAATGTAATACAATAAAAGCACTTATATATAAGAAGTACCAGCGGCGTATCTACCATGCTTTTATCACATTAAACCCGTCTCGTTATCTAATCACATACCAAAACCAATCGTTCGTTTAACTGGTTCTGTTAGGATCTGAGTTTGATAAGATTGTGTTTGATTAATTAAATGAAGATGAATAAGAAACAATTGCAGCGGAATGAGATGAATAAACTTTCAACACAATCAAAGAGAGAACAATTTTAAGCAAACATGTGTAACATAGAATCGAATGATTGTATTTGATTACAATAATCAACACTAATGCATGCATGCACAAAGTCTCCCCCTCAGCCTGAGCTCACAGTGATTTGTTCATACAGAATGACTTGGTGATGAAGAGAGCTAATAGAACAGTACAGGGTACTGTTCTATTTATAGTACAGAACAAACCACTGATACATCTTTGCTGACGTCACCATGAAAGTGACATCTAACCTTCTAACAACCTATAACCACTGACCTTATACAAACACTGCTTACAAACTACTGATTACAAATAATACAAATGATAAACTAAACTACTGCTTCTCCTTCCACTGTTATGACTCCAGCGGTACTTTGTGTCTTCAGCAGTGCTTAACCCATATCAGTAGATTAAGCATCAGTGCTTAGTCTTCAACAGTCTTTAGGTATCATCAGTTGTTGAAGATCAGCAGTTGTTGTAGAAGGGTAGTATTTAGAGGACATCAGTTGTTAGACCACTTTCAAGGGGAAAGAACTGTTGCAAACAACTGCTTATTGTGAACCCACTGATCTGATCCAGTTTTGGCTTTATCAACTGTTCTTTTGGTAGGGTTCAATCCCAACAATCCCCCCTGGAACAGATGATGCCAAAACTCTTAATTATTCTGGATTTTTATTGTCTCATCAAGAGTTCTCTTACTTGACCTTTGAACTGTTGTTCAAAGTTCATAGAGTCCTCATCATCCTCATCCCTGCACAGTGAAAGCTCAAGGAGATCCTGCAGATCTTCAACACCCAGGCCAAGTGCTTCTTCCTTTGATATGTGCTTCACCTCACCATTGGATTTGAGTAGAGTCAATACGTGGGTCTTTTGATCAGACTTCCACTTTAGTATCATTGAATCCAATGGGTTTCTTAGGAGAGTTTTTATTGTTGATGAGTTTGGAGATTGAGGCCTGGTGATGACAACTTTGGCAGGGTCTTGAGATTGTGTTGAGACTTGTTTTTCTGCCATAAGTGTCTGAAGAACCATCTTCATAATATCCTCTTCTTGAGCCTTGTCTTCTTTTGTCATTGTATCCATCTGCTTTTTTTCCTTCTTTGATAAAGGATGGTAGCAGGTGGAACAGTGGGTTTCCTGATTGGTAACTTTTGTTGTCTGACTGGAACCACTGCTTCTGGATAATCAGGCTTTTTAGGAGCAGTGAGATCTCTCTTCCTCAACTCTTCCAACCTTTTGTAGGTGATGTTGGTGCATGTTTGTGACAACAGCTTAGATTTGGTCTTTGGATATCTTGTAAGTTGTTAAACGATAAACAGTTAGCGGGTTTAGCTTTGTATTAGTGAGATAATAGAGTTTGGGCTAAACAAAACCCAGTTGGGTAAAGGGTGGACGAAATGGGCTTGCCCATGGAGGAACCTTAGCCCAAGTAGCAAACCTTGTGTTATATAAACAAGGTTAGGCTTTAGGGTTTAGGTTAATCAGCCAAAACAGATTTTAGAGAGAATTCGTGAGAGTGCTTAGAGGCTTGGACGAATTTGGTTGTTAGGGTTTATATTGATTGTAATTCTTTGTGATTGATAATCAATAGAAACCCGGTTTGAAAGTGATTGCTGTTCTTCTACTTGTTTCTGTGATATTCTGATCAAGAGGATTCCGCACTCTTGATTGGAAAGACAATTCTGTGAAAGATCCATACACGAATAGGGGACCCACAATTGGTATCAGAGCATTAGGCTCTTGAAGGCTCGGTTCGGAATTGTTGGCTGTAGAAACAGGAAGGATTTTCGAAATTTTTTGCAAATTAGGGTTTCGAATTTTTGGCTGTTTTTTATATAATTTTCGAAAAATTTTTGGCTGTTTTGATCTTCTGGTTTGTTTGTTTGGTGTTTTACAGGATTTCTGGAAAGATTTTGTTGATTCTGGAAAAGTTTTCGGCTGATAGACTTGAAGATTCGAAGACTGTTCTTCGTGTTCTTCACGTTCTTCATACTGTTCTTCATTGATTTTTGAAATTTACTGATAGTTTGCTGTTTCGATTTTGCAGGAAGTTGTTAGGAGAATCAGAAAAATCTTCAGAATTTTGATCAGATTGACTTTCCAAAGTTAACAGGCGATTTTTAACTAATTCGCAGACTGATCAGCGAATTTGACACTTGATACCTCGGTGACCGGCGAACCTAAAATCCAAAGGCGACTTTGGTAACCGTATAATTTTCCTCAGCGAAATTATTACGGTTTTCGGCGACTTTACTGGTCGTCGTAATAGCGAAATTAATCAGCGAATTTGACCTTTCAGCGAACCAGATCTGCGAAGTAGACCAGCGAACTTAACTTAAACTGATTAACGAAATTAATTAGCGAAATTGAAATTAACAGGCCAGCGAAATTAACAGGCCAGCGAAATTAAACCTGCGAAATTAGCAAAAGTGGTAGAATTTCTGTTGGCAAGCGTCGATAAAATTTCAGTGTTTTGCAAATAGAAATTGATCCGTAGCTCGTTAGACAGAACCGTTTGGACCGTTGAATTCCTTGGATTTTTAGGGTTAAAAAAAAATGTCGAACATGTCTAGTTTGAATCCCGATTTCGGTTTTCGACATTAGATATCATTGGATTCGTCTTTTCGAGACAATTCTAACGGTGTAATTTGGTAACCACTGTTTTCGGAAAAATTTTGTACGGTTTTATCAGTCTGTTACGTTAAAAATGTCGAACATGTCTAGTTTGAATGAGCTGTTGAGAATGGAGCATGAGGTTGGCACTACCAACAAACCACCTAAGATGATGAAGGTGGAGAATTATTTGACATGGAAGGATCGTTTCCAATCCTTCATTGAATATCAAGACATGCGAATGTGGATATGTATTGAAGATGGGTACACAAACCCTACTCATAACTTTGAGGGCAAACCTCGTAGAACAGCCTATGTAAACATGGAAGAGAATGATAAAAAGATGTATGAGGCTGAAAAGAGAGCATTGGCTGCTATTAAAATGTCGTTACCTGATAGCATCAAGCATACATTCACAAAGTACACAAATTCAAAAGATATGTGGGATGCATTAGAAAAACGATATGCAGGAAATGCAAATGTTAAGAAAAACAAGATTGATCTACTGAAGAAACAGTTTGCTATTTTCAAGCACATGAAGCATGAGTCACTTGAGGACATCATCACACGTTACTATCATCTGATGTTAGAAATGGAAAACTATAAGATTGATTGCTATACTGATGTAGAGAAGAATGACAAGCTGCTCGATGCTTTACCTACTAAGTGGGATATCTACACTCTCATGATTAAGGGAGAGGCAGATTATGAGACAAAGGAGCTGGAAGAAGTAGTTGGCAAGCTGAGAGCTTATGAGCTCAGTATGAAGAAGAAAGATACTGGATATGATCAGGTTCAAGATCCAACGATTTACAATGGGCTTGCATCTTCTTCATCACACAACGCTTCTAGCGACTCTGCTACTGCTTTTCTTTCGTGTGAGAATGAGCAGGTCACAATGAATGAAGATGGTGATGTGTGTTTTGTAGCTGCTTCAGGAGGATCAACAGGAGCCAAGAAAACATCAGCTTCTAAACAGAGTAGTGGTGTTAAGTCAATGCCAATGAGTGTGAAGTCTGCTGAAGAGCATCTTGCTCTACTTGCTTCATTTGTGGCTTCTTATGAGAACTACATTCAGGGGAAGATATCTGATCCTGCCACTTTGGATGAAGATTATGATCAGATTGACCCTGATGATCTTGAAGATATGGATTTGCAGTGGCAAATGGCCATGATTACTAGAAGAGTGAAGAGATTTATGAACCGAACAGGCAGGAAGTTTATAGGAAAGACGGTTGGTTTCGACAAGACCAAAGTGAGATGCTTCAACTGTCAAAGTTATGGGCATTTTGCTAGGGAATGTAAAAAACAAAAGCAGGAGAATTCGAGTCAGAGTTCAAACCATAGGAATGCATCAAACAACTCTAACTCAAGAGCGCTGATCTCTACTGCTAGAGAAGGTTCATATGACTGGAGTATTCACTTGGAAAAAGATGACAATGTCACACAGGCATTCATGGCAGAGATAACTCCAGTTGATGATGGTGAAGCTACTGCGGGAGATGCTGAAGCAAAAGTGGATGCTGAGGCAGAGGTCAAGATAGAGAGTAAAGCTGAAGAAGAGAAGGGTGATCAGACAAAAGATGCTGAAGAGGAAAAGCAAAAGTCTGACCATCAAAAGGAAGCTGAAGAAAAGGAAGCAAAACATAAAAGAATGGAAGCTCAGCTTGCGGCTCTAATGGCCAACCTTGATAAACAAACAGGAGAGGTAAAGTCCAATTCTGTGTGTTTAAAATGTCGTGAATTACAGGGTGAGGTTGACAGGTTGTCAACACAAAACCAAAGTCTGGTGAGCGAAATGTCTAACATAAAAGAAGCAAACTTTTTTGCTAAAAGAAATGAATCGTCATACTTGAAGAAAATAAAAGGTTATGAAAGTAAAATTGAAGCTGTAACCTGCAAATTAAATGAAAAACTTCAAGTCATAGACTTAGCTCATGAAATGATGGCTGAGAAAACAAAAGAGATTTCTGATAAATGCAAAGAGTTATCAGATGCACAACTCAAAATTGTTGAACTTGAAAAGAAATTAGGTCAATTCAGAGACTCTACTTTTGTTATGAAACATATGATGGGTGGCTTGAAGAAAAGTAATGACAAAACTAGTGTGGGATTTCATGGTTTCAATGAAGTTCCACCTCCTGTTAGTCATGACTATTCTTTCTTGCCTGATGAAGATGATCTCATGGACTTTGGGTCAACATCACCAAGTAGTTCCATGTCACGTCAAGAAAATGTGTTTGAGAATGCTGATGCTAAGAAGGATAATAACAGCAAACCTGTTTTGAAAAAGAACACATCACATCCTAAAAATAACAATCCAACTTTTGTTAAAAAGGTTAATTTTGTTCAAGGAAGTGACATGAAAAACGAAACAGCTGTTATTGAAAATGAATCTAATATAGAGTTTGCTAAAAACAAGAACATAGAAAATTCTGAAACTAAGCAAACTGAACCAAGTCCTTCTAAGGCATCATCAGAAGAAAAACCCGAATCTAGTTCTAAGGCTTCAGAAAAGAAGTCTTAGAAAAAGAGATCGTGCTTCAAATGTCACACCAAGGGACATGTAGCTAGCTGCTGTCCTAACAAAAAGGTTGAAGCACAAGTGAGTGAGGAGAAGAGAGAGAAGTCACCAGAGAATAGTGGTGATAAACAGGAGAAAGTTGCAAATTCTCCAAAGAAATCTGCTGCTAAGCAACCAGAGAATGTTGCTGTTGGTGAAGATAAGGCTGAAAAAGGAACTCCACAAGTTCCTCGTTTTCAAAGAAATCAACCAAGAATTAAGCCTCGATCTCCACCAGGCAGATACGAGAGACCTAGAAGCAGTTCACCTAGAATGAACAATTTTAATGGAAATTCAAATAATTTCAGAAGTCAAGGTCAATATCAAAATCGATACCAAAATGATGGTGGTCGAACTTTTTATAACAATGGCTTTAGAAATTATAACAATAATGCTTCTTGGAATCAAAATTCAAGGTATCAAAATCAAAATTTTCAAAGGTCAAATAGTCCAAATACATATAGGAACCCTCAGGACTAAAGACCTAGTGGAAATCAAAATCAAATTCCATTAACAGGTCTAAGATCCAAGACTCCAGTTAGGAGTAATGGATATTGGATGGATGTTCCAGTGGTTGGTGAATTTGGACGACCCAAGACCATTAAGGCTTGGGTCCCCCAATCTAACTAATTTTTTAGTTGGTGTGTGCAGGAGCTGCTAAGGAGGATTATCAACTTATGTTGATAGTGGCTGCTCTAGGCACATGATGGGGATCTGAGATTGTTGATATATTTATATTGATTGATTTAAATTGAAGTTCAAAGTGCTAATTCGACACACTAGATAACCTGGCAGATCTTTATACTAAAGCTTTTGACAGGGCTCGCTTTGAACACTTAGTCGAACTCAACGGGATGAGGAATCCTGAATAACTGGTTTTTCATAAGAATTTTGTAAATAGTTTACTGTTTTTCTTAAAAAATCAAAAATACAAAAACATTGAAAAATAAAAAACATAAAAAAATAGAAAATCAAAAATGAGTTATCACTGTGTGAAAAAGAAGAAATGATATCAACACATCAGTGGTGTATGGTTTAATGACCTTAAATCTTGCGTTGATAGATTGCCAAAATCTGAAGTTTTGGGTCTTTATACTGTTATTTCATCTGAGGATATCTTGACTGTCTTTCTGTTCAGAACTAATATTGTACATGACCCCAGGAAAGAAAGTCACTTGGAATTAGCTCATTTCTATTTGAATGTCTGTATGTTTTCCCGATACACACAATTTTGATCTGATTCTGAAATCTTCTCTGAAAAAATCGTGTACCTCCTCTGCTGCATCCAGATATATGCTGACCTGGAGGTGCTAGGCAACGACAGCTTCTGCTGCATCCAGATACATGCTGACCTAGCTGTACGTTGTCGCACTATAGATCTAATACACCCGAAAGAGGCCCTCAAGTGCCCAAAAGAAACCCAATAAACCTATATCAAACTGAGAAAACTCATTTGATCTGTATATTATACCATCTCTCCTAAAGATCTATTCTGTTCTCTTCTCAACCTATTCCCAGTTAAGATTTCAGAAATCTGGATTGGACTTGTGAAATATATGGTAGGGAAGATACTTGCATGATAGAGTGTGTTGTTTATATTTCCAGGATTTGATTAGTATTTGTTTGGGTGTTCATAGTTAAGCAATCAAAACATGATAAAACAGATTATATGCAGACCTAGGCACTGTCAGGATATCTTAAAGGATGACATCAGTATACTCACCTACTACGATGAATCTTTGTGCATACCTTGATTGCGGGGGTATATCCTGAAGTGGGACACACTAATATTTCAGTAATTAATATTACCTTAACGTATCATACGGTAATGGAACTTCAAATGTTCATGCATTTTGTTCAAGAGGACAAACATACTGGTAATCGTCTTGGACTGCTTTTCACGAAAAATTAAATAAAGAATTATCTAATAGTGTGAACACAGTTTGATTGTGCTGATATGATCTTCTTACCAGTGATTCTCACAAAAATAGAGTGTTTATTGCTTTTGTTATTTACTTGCTTTCAGAAAAATTTAAAAATCCAAAAATAGTGTCTTTTTCTGTTTAAAATTCTTAACGTACGAAAAACTGTTATTCTTGGAGGAATTGTTACTGATAGGGGGAGACAGTGTTGGAAAGTGAGTTCAAAATTTTAAATCATGCGGGTTATAGGGTGTGATTAAAAGGTTTTGCTTGTTGGTGAAGGAATTGAGAATGCTTAATCTGTGATACAATCTCTTGAAAAATAATAATTTGTTTAACTTTGTTGAAAAATTCTTATGGTTTCTCAAGATGTTTGTTTTATAGTATACAGATTGAAGCAGTGTGTTGCTGAGAAGTTAAAGTGAGAAGTTGCTGAAAAGATGAGAGTTTGATTGGATGCATGGTAGAACCTCCTTTCTACATTGCAGACAAAGTTGAAGAGTTTGAAGATTGCTATTCAAATGCTGAACTGGAGTTTACTCAAACGCTAAAGTTTTTGAAGATTTGGTGATTGGATGCATCAGCTTAGGGGGAGTCTGTTGCTGACAGAAGCTGTTGAAGCTGAAGCTATCCAAAGACCAAAGACAGTGCACGAATACATGAAGATTGCAAGAAGACTGAAGACAAAGTTATTTTATGAAGCTATTGTCAAGGGGGAGTTTGTTGGTGCATGTTTGTGACAACAGCTTAGATTTGGTCTTTGGATATCTTGTAATTTGTTAAACGATAAACAGTTAGCGGGTTTAGCTTTGTATTAGTGAGATAATAGAGTTTGGGCTAAACAAAACCCAGTTGGGTAAAGGGTGGACGAAATGGGCTTGCCCATGGAGGAACCTTAGCCCAAGTAGCAAACCTTGTGTTATATAAACAAGGTTAGGCTTTAGGGTTTAGGTTAATCAGCCAAAACAGATTTTAGAGAGAATTCGTGAGAGTGCTTAGAGGCTTGGACGAATTTGGTTGTTAGGGTTTAGATTGATTGTAATTCTTTGTGATTGATAATCAATAGAAACCCGGTTTGAAAGTGATTGCTGTTCTTCTACTTGTTTCTGTGATATTCTGATCAAGAGGATTCCGCACTCTTGATTGGAAAGACAATTCTGTGAAAGATCCATACACGAATAGGGGACCCACAGGTGACTAACACTTTATCCTCTGACCACCTTGTAACCTGGTTCCTTGACCCATAATCAGCAGCTATCAATTCCTCTTTCATTCTTTTTAGCTTCAAGGTTCTTTCAGGTACATTTTTCTTGTACTTGGCCCAGATTGGAGGAGTTTGTTTTACCTTTTCTTCAAGCATCTTTTGAATTATGGTTATCTCTTCTTGTAGTTCACTGATAGTCCATTCTTTGTATTGATGGTTTTCTGCCCTGTACTTCTTGTATGCCATGATATATTCAAGGTAGTCTTGCCTCATACTTTCATCATCTTATTTAGACAATTTTTGGCAAAGATCTTTTGAGAACTATTCTAAAGTGCTGACCTTGGTGAGCAGGTATTGCAGATTTCTCTGAATCTCTTTGTCAGACTTTCCCTCTATATCTCTTTTAAATATATCCTCTGCTTGTTGGGCTTTTATCTTGAGATACTCTTCTATGTTTCTTGGGAAAGGATAACCTTGAATGGAAGGAAGTTTCCTTTTTGCAGGGTCATCTTCAGAGTAAAAAGATTTGATATCCTCCCTGACTGCTGGAAGATCCAATGGATATTGTACACCCACAGTAACAATAGAAGTGACTGGATTCAGAACTTGAGCTGAAGAGATTGGAACAGGGTTTTGAATGGTGACAAGGGACAGTTGTTGTGTAGATGTTGGAGTTGGGGAAGTGTCATCTTCCAGTACAATGTTTATTACCCTTCTCCTTTTGTGCTTTGGCGAAGTTGGTGGAGCATTTGTGGGTTTAGTGGTGGTGACTGAAGTGGTAGGTGTCTGACTAACAACTGTTGTCTTCTGCTTTTTGGCAGGTGGTTTTTGTGGTGGTGAGATTGTTTTTGGTATGGCAGTGGATTGAGTGTGAGTTGATGTAGTAGTGATGGTAGTTGTTGGGGTAACATCTGTTGAAACCACTGAAGTACCAACAACTTTTGATACAACAGGTGTTTTAACATCTGTTGGTTTGGGGGTTTGATGTGAGGAACTTTTGGGGATTTGAGGAGTTGGTTTGGTGGCTTTGGAAGGTATGGTTTTGGGTTGGGTTACTTTTCTAGTAGGCTGTCTTCTTTTTGGTTTAGAAGTACCCTGCTCTTCCATTTCCATCAGAACTTTCTTCTCCTGCTCAAATATTTTTGACACTTTTATTTCCATTGTCTCTTTCATGTTTGCTTTTAGATCAGCAATAACATTTTGAGTCACATCAACCTTTTTAGAACCATCTGGCCTTGGAATTTCTACTACCTGTTTAGACATTGGAGCTGGTGGCATTTTTAACTTTTCTTGTCCTCCTTTCTTTTCTTTCTGTAACAACCCGCACTTTCGTGCATTGTTACTACTCGCTACACTCGTTACGCCTAGCACCAGAGATTCGGATCATAATGTACCTATATCGCATATATCGCTAAATCGCAGTATTTTCGAATATTTCGCATACCTAACCGTGATCACATCACATTTCACTTGCTGACAACCACGAAGATGTCGAGCGAGGACCAATTCTACCCTCCTTGATAACCGTGATGTGTCGCAGTGCAACTCATTACTTAAAACACCTTAACATTGAGTGAGGACCTATTCTACCCTCCTCGATGACCGTGTAGCATCGCAAAGAAATCGAATATTCGAAACGAAACCCAGTTATTGTATCGCAACTTTGGATAATTAAATATATAATATGAATATGTACATACGACCCCATATGAATAATTAAATATAGTAAATACAATTATATCTAAACGAAACGGTGTAACCGAACTATCACGATGTTTAACGAACAGAACGGAACACCTAAACGCAGCTCGCCGAAGGACATCCGAACGGATTGGTCATCTGGACGGATGGGCCAACCGAACGGCTAGGCCAGCCGAACGGCTGGGCCAGCCGATCGGATGGGCCATCCGATTCGGATCACTGCCCCTCCTTCTCCTCTTTGCCTATAAATACCCCTCAGTCACAACAAGAACACTTGATGTGACTGCTACTGTTCGACCAGACGCTCCAACCCCTTTATCTCTCGATTTCTCGTGATTCTTGTAAGTTTTTCAACTCAAATCTTGTACTTCTTTGATCTATACACACTCCTCCACCTTTCTATCTTTTGAATCTCAACTTTTAACCGTGAAATTGATGGATTTGAGATGTTCTAGGGTGATGTCATCATGAAGTTCTTATGAACTTCAAATGTTGGCCTCATTCCACCAAGAACAACTCAGATCCAAAGGAATTCCACAAAAATAAACAACATTTTTCCACAGATCTACACATAATCATGACTGAAAGGTTGGGAGATGGTTTTTCAACTTTCTTTCAACTCTTTTACACTCAAAGCACTCAAGACCGGTAGAATCGGAGCTTATACCGACCTTCTACTCATTTCTAGTGTCGTGTTGGTCCAAGATCTGATTTCTAACGAAGAGACGACCAATTTCGGGTTAAACATGGAAAAACCGTCAAGAACGGCCAGATCTGATGGAACGGGGTGGTTCCCGGCCGTTAGAACAAGTCGAGCTTGATGGAATTTCAGTTGTTTAGCACGTCACAACAACGTCTCGACCAAAACCACCGAAAAACCTTCAAACTTTGTCGAATACAGCTGGACGGGCCAGCCGATCGGACAAGCAGTCGATCGGATAGCCCAACCGATCGAACAGCCCAGCCGATCGGACAGGCCAGCCGATCGGACAGCCCAGCCGATCGAACAGCCCATTCGATCGAATTATCATTCGTTTCTTGTTTATCCCGCTATTATTTAATCAGTCTGTAATCAGGGTATTCTCAGACACTTTCCCGTCAATCCAACCAAGCTGTGTTAGCCTACCAAATACGCACTGTGAGTATACTTGAACCCTTTTTGCTTTTGCACTTTTGGGTGTAACATACGTTGCTATCAAATCGAATTATATCAAATGCTTAAACTACTTATCACTTGTGAATGACTTACGTGCATAGTTATACGTGATGCTAGTTACATATGTGCTAGGACTTATACTCGCGACGTCCCACCATGACTAGTATAGTACTATTGCGCCCGACGGGGTCTAGTTTGCCATCGCGTATTCGAGCATCGAGGACTTAGCTGGTAGTATCGGTTTTGTGAGTATGTATGTCGTGTATCTCGTTATGTATGTAGGAGATTCGCAGCACTTTTAAATCTATTAAGCTATTACATATCAAACATGTATGCTCGCCAATACTTTTGTATTGACTTTATTTTAACGTATGTTGCAGGTTTAGACGCAGTCTACATCAAATCAAGCTAGGAAGTCTAGAAACTTAACAAAAATCTAGGTTGTCGGATTTGTATTGTTCGAGAGAATAAGAAATCTGTGACGACTTATGTGATTGTAATTGTTTGTTAGTATGGGATAATGAACGCATTAATTATTGTCGCAAAATAGTTGTTATGGATTCTCCTGAGCAATCTGATTCGCCTAGTGCTGCGCCCCGATGATTCCGCCATCAGTTTGTAACACCCGTCTTATAATTTCATTATTTAATCATAAGAAATGCTATATTTGTAAAAAGAAATTTCATAGTTAACAAAAGTTTAGTTGGTAAACTAAGTCATTCAGTAGTGATTACAAAATTACATAATTTAACTAGATCAGATTAGAGCGGAAGCATCCAAAACTTTGTGTTTGGTTTTTGAAGCATCAACTTGATCGTCGATCCGCATACTAGCAATACCTAAAAGCTGTAGATTTTTTTAACAAAAATTAGTATTAGAGTTCTTAGAAATATTATATAATCGAAACTACGCTCAAAAACGGATTCGATTAACAAGAATATGCAAAATTTAACTTTCATGACAGGGCTCTACCGTAACTTACGGTAGCCACCGTAAGTTACGGTAGACGCTGGAAAACTTTGGTCTACCGTAAGGCAGTAGAGTTCTGCCGTAACGTTTTGATCTCTACCGTAAGTTACGGTAGACACCGTAACTTACGGTAGCTCCTGTAAGTTTGCTATTTTGACCATTTTGTTAATTTCACCCGAATCCACATGTTGTTTTAGGTGATTCTTTTCCTATATGTCTGTAAATTCATTACGGACATACTCATTACAACTATTATACCGAAAATTTAACTTATGAACCGAACGACTAAATGTCACTATGCATTTATTCGACCCACTCTAACTCTACCCATTTTACTACCATTTCACTAGTAAGCCTATGGCGCTTTATGCCCATCTTCCAGGGCTTAGCATCACCTGCATTTCCTTACCAAATCCCATGGTTTAATGCTCTTGTGATTGTTATTGCCATAGCTAACTAATTAAAACACCAATACTACAATTCACACTATTATTCGACCCGTTGACTCATCTTGTGGAAATTCTCCAATATGATGACCACCAAACGGTTCCTTATCAATTCTAACCTTATTAATTCAAGTAACAATAATGGTCACTAAAATCAACACAATTTCTATTCTAAAATGCGACTACGCATAATTTAACAACAATTCATTTAATGTAACGGGTCAAGTTACATACTTACATAATTAAACAACATTATCAACCAACAATTCTAATTAACTATTTTGACCCGTTTGTTTGTCGAGTGAACTTCGTCACTTCTATGACATACCAACTCGCAATTGACACTACATTCTCAATAACATTTCTAAGACTATTGTTTATGCATAATGTAACGAAACCGAAGTTACGTACCTTAAAAGCACACCTTTCAAGCATGTATCACCTCCAGCTTGTCCACTTGACGACCCGGATTCTTTACCTATAGAGTTCCATTCACAACCAAATTTAGAACTCTTTTATAACCAAAAATCGGACAATTCATTATAATATTCGAATGTGCGTTTTTGTCCGATCTTTAACGTTTTACTCCTCACTTAGGCATTTTAACAAACACCTAGCGGTCAGATTTTTACATAACCATTACTAGGTTCTTGACATGTTATTTTCATCTACATTCACTTCAATTAACAAATCTATACTAAATTTTAACATAAATAATTTCAGATTCACCACATGAATTCAGATTTCACTAGAATAAGAACCATAATTCTAGTGTTTATTTAGTTTCTACAACTCACTAATCACCTACAATGGTGATTATAAACCCCACAAATATAATGCTAGATTTTAACAAGAAATCATCTAGGGTTTATCCCTAGATGCTATATTACTTCTAATTCCATCCATGCAAGACATAATTAAGCTCAATTTCACTTTTTCACAATTAACCTATAATTTAAGATAGATCAAAACATCAAGATTTTGCATACCTTATGATCCCCTCAACAAGGTGATCACTAATTCGTGCTTGAAAATCGATTTGGAGCTGATTCGAACTCTCAATTTGATCAAGTTTGACATGCACTAGGGTTTGGTGGGGAGCCTGTGTCGCCCCCTGTGTTCTTGTTCGACCCAACACACCTAAGTGTGTGTTTGGTGCGTGTTATTTTGATTATAATCACCCAAGTTTCCAACTTTGTAACTTAGGTCCCTCGATTATTGTTTCGTTTATTAATTTAGGAGTTCCCATCCATTTATTTGGTTTCACAATGTTGTATCTAACTGGGTTATTTAGTCCTAGTCAGTTTATTCTCGTTTATTTTATACTTTATAATTCTAATATAAAGTTTTATATTTTCGGGGTGTTACAAGTCCACCCCCCTTAAAAAGGGTTTCGTCCCCGAAACCTCCTTTAAGTAGGCCTTTGGTTTGGACCTATCCATCTTAGTTTCGTTTTTCAAGGCATTCTTTCTTTTCCGACATAAGGTTTTTATTCATATTGACATGTTCGTCTTTTAGGCATATATCCTATTGGACCGTAACCTTTTATCATCTATTTCCTATCTTTGTCGCCTATTTGACCGGGTTGCCTTTTGACCATCCAGTCACTGAGTCCGTCAGCATACTTACTTGACGCTAGTCTTATATTGACAAGCGCTCTACATAGGTCACAACGTTATTTAGACTACAACTTGTTTTATTGCCTAAACTAATTGGTCACCATTTTACCTCATACCTCGTCATTCGGGTATGCAATATTGCCGTCATCGGCCCTTTGCGTGCTTATACTTTCATATCTAGTCATTCACACTATAACGTGATTACATTCTATATTACTTTGTGTGTCCGTGATCACATCACGTCATGTTTAGTTTTCCTTCGAATGCATCATCTTACAGCTTTCGGCGTTAAGACCTATATTCTTTAGTACTAACCATTTTCTAATTTCTCTCACGGTATTTATAGGTGTTAGAACATCGTTTCTTTACTAAAACTGAATTTTAGTTTAATGTTTTTCTCTTTAACCCATGTCGATTAATCATATCAAGGAATTGGCGACAAAGATTATTCTTCTGGGTTATCATTTTACGCGAGAAATCATGATTGGTTCCCCACGCTTTATATTATCGACCCGTAGGTTCCTTTACTTAGCCTTGTAGACTATTCTATTAGGTCTTCACCTTTTTAGGGTGAGACCCCCTAGTATGTTCCTTTGTGTTTGCGACCCAATGGTCATTTTGTTCCCGTAAACCTTTACATTGTTTATAATCTGGAGGTTATGGTGATCCCATGGATCATCTTCTATTCGTTTGACCTTGAGCGTAGTCTAAGGCTACACTCATTTTCTTTCGGATTATCTTTCCGACTCTATGACTTCTTATGTGTCCTTCGCGTCGGTTTATTTTACTCATACCGTTATTGTAGGATCGTGAAATGACCCGAATGAGTCTTTCAGAGGAGTTTTTATCAGTTTCAGATGCGGAAACTAAGAAACTGACTTTAAAACAGCTTGTAATTCACTTTTAACACCTTTCTGATTGATATATAACAGATTACATGCTAAAATAACATCGGCAGCACCTCGGTATGAAAATCAAGAACTTCTATCTATGATATCGCTTGAAGGACTTTATATAGACAAGGGGATCCGCTTGAAAGTGACAAGAAACATTTCAAGCGAAATCAGTTAGATATGATTTCGCTTGAAACTGTCACAAGACATTTCAAGCGGAATCAACCCCATTCAAGCGAAATCTTCACTAATCCAACTTTCTCATACAATATTCCCTTATCTAACAATCTAGAATTAAGACTCAATATAAGACTCAGTCGACAGATGCATGCACCAACAGACTCCCCCTCAGATGTTGACGAGTCTTAAGTGTCGAGTCTTAAGTGTCGAGTCTTTGCATCTTCAGTCTTTATCAGTCTTCGGGCTACCTTCACTCTTTCTATCTTCAACTAATCTATTAGGATCAAAATCCTAGCTCTTGCATCCTCAGACTCTCTTTCTCTAACATACTCCCCTCGAACAATCTACCCTCGGATGTTGATCAGAATCTGGCTTTCACATGATCAGGATTGTAACCTGGCTCTATACTCAGACTTCAGAATCCAGGCTATCCTGCACATCCTCTACCCAAAAATAAATTTTACAAATTTAACATTTTTCAAATTTTCATACAAACTCCCTTTCAAAATAAACCAGAATGATTTTTCAATGATAAATTCTGATGAATCACTTGTAGACAAAATTTCAAAATATTTTCTCATTTAAACACACACTCTCCTTCACCACATGCTCATCATGTTTAGCACTTGGAATTTTGAAAATCAGCTCTCCAACATCAATTGTCGAAAATCTTTTTGAGTTTTTCCAAAGTTATGCTAAAACACACTTAAAATCTTTTTGGAATTTTTGAAATGAAAAAGAAATGCAGAAAAAAAAATTATTTACAAACAATAATTTTTGTGAGTTTGTGTAAGAGGATCATATCAGTTTTTGAGACAAATCATCAACACCATTAAGCTTTACACATTTTCAGTTTTAAACGATTCACATAGATTGACGATATTGTTGTCCACTTAAACTCAATCTAAAAGCTTTCGAAATGCTTACTGATACATTAAGGTATATTAATTTTGCACTAAGTTCTTATGGATCCCACGATCTCAGCATATCCCCTCATCATGCAATACATTGACTCAAGTAATGCCTTTAAACTTTTATCAACTGTGATTTATGCAAAAACAAAACATAATGTTTAAACATTAACAATCAGGTCGATACTTCCGTATACGCAGAGAAAGTCCAATGTTTAAACAAAATAAGAAAAATAAAACAAGTTGAAGTTGTTTAGACTTTAACCACCAGGTCGATACTTCCGTATACGTAGAGGAGGTCCAAAGCTTAAACGAAACACCAAAAAAAATAAAGCAGAACGTTTAGGCAATAACATCCAGATCGATACTCACGTATACACAGAGGATGTCCAATGCTTAAACAAAATAAAGAAATAAAACAAGTTTAAATCTTTGCAAAATAAAATGCACAATCACAGTGACTTTTTAGCAAAGTTGTGAAAGTTCACAAACTTAACCAGTTTTATGTCTTTCGACAATCAGCGATTACCGAGTAGGCACACGATCAAGAAGGACAAAACTAAGTACTATGCATTCGACCATGTTTCCCACTAGAACTAGGCTTTTTCATTTTAGGTTTGTATCGTTCTCGCAAATCTACTAGTCTAGCTGAGCCTACCGTCACATCTTTAGTGAGACCGTTTATCACATTTTATCTTTCCATTTCTTTAGCATGCTGTGATAATCCAACTGATCTACTATCATTTCCTCTTTTTTACAACAAAACTCATTTTTGCTTTTATCATGTTTTTGGCTTTTTCAAATTTTCAAATATTTTTGGATTTTCAGATTCTTACTCCCCCTAAAATTCAAACACATTTAACGGAAATTTGAAAACAAACTATACAAGTAACGTGACAACTGATATCGAATCACTTCAATTCGCCATCCACTTGGCATAAACAATCAGAACTCCCCCTTACACAAAACTATTTTCTCATTAAGATTTCAAAACACTTAAGTTTGTTTTAACCAAAATGATTTTTCCAGAAAATAAGTTTTGTTGATTTTACCACTTATAGGTTCGGGGTTCATCATCACCTTGTTTTTCAACCACTTATAAAAGGATTATATTAAGTTCAAATTAATGACCTTGAATAATCACTATGTCAGAACAAACTTCTGTACCAATTGTAAGAAAATCAAGTACAAATTAATGTCCCTGATTTACCACTTGTAGGAATACCACATCTACACAAAATCATTTTACCAATAACGATGCCGATTCCTGCTTCACACTTACCAACCTGGAAACTCCGGCAAGTCACACTTATCCTGTAAAAATTTAACCATTATAAGATTCATTCCCAAAATCAATTATCAAGAAAAATGCCGATTCCTGATCCACTATAACAAACTTGGGATCTCCGGCAAGTCACACTTATCCTGTAAAAATTTAACCATTATATGATTCATTCCCAAAATCAATTATCAAGAAAAATGCCGATTCCTGATCCACTATAACAAACTTAGGATCTCCGGCAAGTCAGGTTTTTCAATGAAAGAAAATGTCCACCCAAGCCTGACCAGCCTTGGGTGATACCAACTCATCTTTAGTCGGGGTGTAGGTTGCTTTTTTTGTAGCATAAAAATCTTTTACCCCTTTAACCTTTCTATCGATCATCTTCCCAAAAATTTTCTTTACATTTCCATTAAAAACTTTCTCAACATCAAATTCATTCTTTTCAGAATAAAATTTATTCGAGATCTCAACTTTCCCAATCTTTTGTTTAAAATTTTCAGTCCTCAATGGTGGAAAGTTCTCATCATCCATTGGAGGAACTGAGTTTTCTCCTTTTTTAACAACATGTGGCTCCTCTGATTTTGTGGAATCAGATTCATTGCTAGATTTCACATCCGATTTCTTAACAACCCATTTTTGATTGTCAAGATTCACAATTCTCCTGTAGAACTTCTTTGAACATTCACCAACTTCATATGTTGAGTTTTTGAAAATTTTAAAATTTTCAGTTGGTGGTTCAGTTTTGTCAACAACTATTTCTTTAAGTTTTTCTGAGACTCCCTGTTTTGTTTTTGTTGCTTGAGGACAGTTCCATGCAATATGACCAACTTCATTGCATCTGTAACAGGTTCTAGTCTCCTTTCTTTGAAAAACTCCATTCTTCATCTTGTCAGCAAGAAACTCCTGGTTTGACTGTTTCCAGAATGAGCTCTTTGCTTCTTCTTCACAATTTGTCCCTGAAACAAATTTTGTATTTGTTTTAGAAATTTTCTCATTTTTATGATTTTCAGGTGGAATAAATCCTAATCCTTTTCTTTTGAAATTACCGTTATGGTTTGGCTTCTTTTGAAAACCAGAACCAGAACTGTAACCTTTTTTCTTGTTCAATCTTTGTTGAACTCTTGAAGTGTACTTTTTAGGTTTTTTAGAAAGATTTAAATCTTTTATTTCAGAAATATTAATTTCTATTAGTTTGAAAGCCTTTTTAATCTTTTCAATTTGAACACTTCTTATTGGAAACTCTTTATCAAAATATAATTTGTCAGAATCATTCAAAGTATATGCAACTTCAAATGTTTCATCATTCAAATTAGATTTTGACAACAAAAATTCTTTACTATAAACCCGTTTTCCCGACGGCTTTGAACTCTTTTCAGACGAATTCAAACTCCCAACTGACTGACACGAACTTTCGGACTCGGATTTTGACTCTGACTCCTCATCCTTATCCAACACCTGATCGACCATTCTTTTTATTAATTCGGACTCATGATCTGTGTCGGACGTTGTGAACGTGACGTCAATGTTGTCTGGTAATACATCGGTTAACTTAGACTCTAACTTTATATTTACCGCCTTTTTTACTTGTTCCTCATTCGGTTTTCTAGACGAATACCCTTCCCAAATCGGAGGCGGACACTTGTTATAACCGACACTCTGTTTCTTACCAGTATCCTTTTTCTTCTTTGACTTCTTTTCTTCATCTTTAAACGCCTCAAAACCTGCAACAGTAGGATAAATTCTGTCAATTAAGTAATCAGAACTTGTATAACTTTTCAACAATCTTCTGATTCTTTCATTTTCAACTGTTTCACTATCCAACTCGTTTTTCCATTTCGCACATTCTTCAATGTAAAAATTTATCTCTTTCTGCTTCGACATCATTGTTGCATTCATCATCTTCAAAGCATTTTCTCTTTCAGTGTTTGTCTTTTGTAAACTATTCACAGTTCTGTTTAATACATCATACGATTCTTTCAAATTCTTGATATCAAACAGCAACTTTTCTTTTAACTTCTCTGATTCACTAAACCTCTTGTCTTTTTCTTCACATTTTTTGCAAGATACTAAACATGTAATACATGGTTTTGTGACTTCAACAATCTTTTCGACCTCCACAATCTTCTCTACTTCCACTACCTTTTCCACTTCAACTATCTTCTCAACAATCTTGATTTCTTTCATTTCTTTTGCAGCTTTTCTCTCTTTGAGTTTCTTCAATTTATCTGCAAAATAAAATTCAAAACTGTTAGAAGATAAATGAGTTTTTCCAACATTTATCTGTTCAAGCTCTTCATCATCATCACTGCTTTCTGAAGAAACAGATTCTTCATCTTGACTTTTCTCGTCATCAGATAACACAGCTATCCATTCCTTCATCAGCTTTGGCTTTTGAACAATCTGAGCAATGAACGCTTTAACATTTGGATCAGCTGGAATGTACTTGTCCCAGCTAAAACCTTCAGCCACTTTCTCATCATCTTGATCAATAATGCCATAGTAAGCTTTCTTGTTTGAATCTTCGATCATTTTTCCATGTGCAGTTTGTAAATCCTTTTGTTGATGTGGTTGATAAGAAACCTGTTGATATATAGCCTTCCGATAGTAATAATGGCCACCAAAAGGATTCTTTGCTCCATTCGCTTCCTGATTTTTGCACTCTCTCTTGAAATGACCTTTCTCCCTGCATTTAAAACATGTAACTTTAGATTTATCAAAACCTAAAGCTGAAAGATGAGCATCCAAAAAGTCATTTCTTCCTGTAATCATTTTGAATTTTTCAGCTCTTCTCAGGACACTAGCTAGACACCATTTAATGTCCATCAGTTCCAATTCTTCTGCATCAATCTGATCATAATCCTCCTTGGTTAGCATAGGATTTCCAATCTTTCCAGCAATCAATCCTTCATAAGATTCCAATGCAGTAACAAGTATACCCATATGATTTTTCACTACTTCTTCAGAAAAGTTTTGACCATTTTGAAGATGCAATGCCACATTGCACTGAATCATATGCCCATTACCAACATTTGCACTTTGAACATTTGGAGGATTAACATTTGAAAATCCACTAGTGTTGACTGAACTTTGACTACCTGTTCCGGATGAGTTTCCTGCACTAAATGCTGTTTGGATCTTTGGACTCGCTTCAACTGTTTGAACATTTCCTTTATAGTACAGTTTAATGTCTTGTTGATTGCTTGAACTGTTCATTCTAGCTATCTTCTGCTGTTCCAGATCCTGTGCCTCAAGTTTTTCAATAAACTGTCCGATCGACAATCTGCTAAACTGTCCAGAATTCTTTAGAATCATGAGGTATGTACCCCATTCCTTTTGTGGTAACTAGTCAGCAAGCTTTTCAACCCATTCTGCTGGAGTTTTAGTAATCTTCAACTGAGACATGGTGCGCACAAGATGGCAGTATCTCTCAATGAGAGTCTTTATAGTCTCACCAGGCATACTCGTAAACAACTCAAACTCTTTTTTCAGCAATGCTGCTTTACTCTGGAGCATCTCTGTACTTCCTTCGAATTTCTTCTCAAGTGCTTTCCAAATCGAAAACGCATTTCCATCATGCTGAAGCAAAACAAATATATCCTCTTTGATAGCTTGTTGAAACAAACTTATCATCATTTTCTCTCCTTTATAACTTTCTCTCTCTATGTCTGAAAACTCCGAAATACTTTTATCAACATTCATAGTAGTCTGTGGTCTAATGTATTCTGTTTCAATGCTTTCCCAAGCTCTTAGATGATTTGCCTGAACCCAATTCTCAAAACGATTCTTCCATCCATGATACTCCTCAATTCCCATAAGTTTCGGGGGTTTTTGCAAAGTTCCGGTTTCGTTTTCTGCATTCATGTTTTGAGCAATGGAAGCTGGAGTAGTCGGAGTTGTAGCAAACGCATTGTAGAATTCAGAATCCATGTTTCGGCAACACGTTTTTCAAAAACACACTTTTCAAGCGAAATATGCAGTCTGAAGCGGAATCACACGCTGCTTTCACGCGAAATCCCAATTAAACAATTTCAAGCGAAATCCCAAACTACTTTTTCAAGCGGAATACTCATCAATCAATTTGAAGCGGAATCAGTCAAACACAAGCGAAACCTCTGATTTAGCTTGAAAGTCTCAAGCGAAATATGCAATCTCAAGCTGAATCACAAAACACTCGTTCAAGCGGAATCACATAAACAGTTCATTTCTGCCATTTTTAATGCGAATTTTGTACTGAAACTTTCAAGGGTTTGTTAATATGCAATTTTACACCATATTTGTGAAAATTGGCCGATTTTAACCGTAAAAACTTGAAGATTTTGAAAAGAAGGTGTAGAAAATAGAAATATCGAACTGAATCAGAAAGAACTCCTCCTCCTGAGCTCTGATACCACTTGTAGGATCGTGAAATGACCCGAATGAGTCTTTCAGAGGAGTTTTTATCAGTTTCAGATGCGAAAACTAAGAAACTGACTTTAAAACAGCTTGTAATTCACTTTTAACACCTTTCTGATTGATATATAACAGATTACATGCAAAAATAATACCGGCAGCACCTCGGTATGAAAATCAAGAACTTCTATCTATGATATCGCTTGAAGGACTTTATATAGACAAGGGGATCCGCTTGAAAGTGACAAGAAACATTTCAAGCGAAATCAGTTAGATATGATTTCACTTGAAACTGTCACAAGACATTTCAAGCGGAATCAACCCCATTCAAGCGAAATCTTCACTAATCCAACTTTCTCATACAATATGCCCTTATCTAACAATCTAGAATTAAGACTCAATATAAGACTCAGTCGACAGATGCATGCACCAACAATTATTTGGTTTATGCCCCTATTTCCTTTCAACCCGTTACCCGGGTTCTTGATCTTGATGTTTTTAACACTTCGGTTTCATTGGTTTGCATTTTCCCTTCCATACTCTTTTATGACCTATCACATAGATTCAATAATATTTCACGCTTTCTTTATCCAGGTTGCGTTTACTTGGGATATCAACTACTATACTTTATTCAACCCGCCCAACATTAAAGTAGTTGAACATGACTATCGAAATTTCTGTTTTTGCAAAATTTTATCGTTTTCTTAGTCATAACTCTTAATCCGAGTCTTTTGACTTTTAATTCATGTTCTCGACTGTTGGTTACGCATTTATCTGAAAAGATACCTATCAATTGGGTATTTTATCGATATTATTTTCATAGCAACCTTTCCGGCATTCATTAAGACTTTGTTTCTCGATTTATCTGGTCGTATCAGCAAAATCCACCGCTTTTACTCAACCAAGTCTTTTATTCTTTCACTCGTCTGGTTTGACTTGTTCGTGTGAGTTCCATCGCCTATGACATTCAAGTTTATCCTTATGCCTTGACATTCTAAATTGTCGATTTATATTTTTGTTTACTTGATTCTTATCCCTTCCCTTGGGCTCATTATCTTAATGTAATATGCTCCCATTATCCGGCTTCCGTTTACTTTTATTATCAAGCACTTTACTTAATTAATCCGTACACCACCTTTCTTTTGTCCACGACCCTTAGGTCTGTTTCTTTTACTAGTGTCCCGAAGGCTCATGTCTCAAGTCTTATTTGGTAAACTACTTTTATTGTTATTCGGCCTTTGGGGTTTACTCGTTCTTATTCTAACGCTTTCATAATGTTTATCTTACTAATTCTTTTACATATTCACCCTCATCAATGTGATTATCATTCTTCCTCAGGAGAAATTTATTAATAGCATGTTACTTGGGTATCTACCCATACCCGAGCTTTTAAATCCAAATTTATTGGTATTTCATTATTTACAGCAACGAATAATACATATTGTCCATTTAGTTTCTTTTTCGAGGATATTCCTATCCAAATCTTAATCTCTTGATTTTTTACTTTAACCCATTGTTACAATAACAACATCAATTCATTTCATGTTAATGTTTCATATCGTTGTATGGAATTTATCCACATCGTTCGTTGACATAAACGATTTTCTATATGTTTCATTTAGTTTGGCTTAGTCTATAACCATGTCCTTGTCATCTATTACTATTGTAAACTTCCAGGGTTCGGGTGTTATTACACTCCTCCCTATTATGACGCTTATCTTTCATTACATTCTCGGGTTCGAGTGTGCGCGCACCCCTTCCCATGGCAATATTTATCATGATTACTTTTACCTCGATGCTCAACATACAGTTTCAGCATCTCTTATAAACAATAGAACTTTTATCATTACTTATTTCTATTTTTTTTTCAAAGCCTTGGTAATTTCGTTAACACTAATGTAGGATGTTAAATAAATTGATATAAAACAAACGATTTATTTGCACTCGTAATAATTAAAAATTCATGCTGAAATTTAATTTACAAGAGTATACCTGAAACGACATCAGGTTCAGCTTTAGCCTCCGTGGCTGTTATATAAAACAACTTTGTCCTTGATTTCTGGGCATCAGACCTTTTGTCGGTTGTGTCCTTGGTTCCAAGCCTCTCTGGCCATTTAGACTTTTTATGTCTTGGCTTACCACATGTGCCCTTGTGAATTTTTCCACAAAATCTACACTGATGTAACACACTTTTTGTAACTCCTTTCTTGGGAGCTTTATTCGACTTGGATTTCTTTACGGATCTTGGATTCATATCCAACACCCTCCTTTCTTCTATTTCTTGTAGTATGCTATCTTTCAATTCAGTCATCATATCGTTCACCACCGGTACGATTGTGGTTTGTAATCTATCAATATACTGTGATAGACTATTTTCTAGAGCTTTTCCGACCGCCTCAGAAATCTTAGCTTTCATTTGTTCAGTCAATTGAGATGTCGAATCATCTCCGGTTACTCCAGAAATTTCTTTAACTGAAACATCCATCACGATTTATCAATAATTATTTAATTCATTTCCATCTTATTATACGGAAATTTATATCACTCTCACTCAATCATAAATAATGTGTTATTCTTTTTCGGTTTGGTCAAGTATATATCTTGCCTTACCTTTCTTACTTAGTGTATTTTCCCGGGTTCGAGCGTATTTATACACTCCTCCCATCTTTCCGTCATCTTGAAATTGAAATGTTTACACTAATTGTTAAACATTTCATCTATGACATATGCGTCATTCATTTTGATCTAGCCAAGTTCACCACTTGCTTAAACCATTTATGCTTAGTGCGCTTTTCCGGGTTTGAAAGTGTAAACACGCACTTCCAATGCATATCAAATCAAATTTCCTTTTTCTAGTATTCTAGTAAGTCTACTAAAGCAATTAATTCTTACCGGACGATCGATCAAGCTTGAACCGAACACTTTATTGACAACCTTAAGCTCTGATTACCAACTTGTAACACCCCTCTTATAATTTCATTATTTAATCATAAGAAATGCTATATTTGTAAAAAGAAATTTCATAGTTAACAAAAGTTTAGTTGGTAAACTAAGTCATTCAGTAGTGATTACAAAATTACATAATTTAACTAGATCAGATTAGAGCGGAAGCATCCAAAACTTTGTGTTCGGTTCTTGAAGCATCAACTTGATCGTCGATCCGCATACTAGCAATACCTAAAAGCTGTAGATTTTTTTAACAAAAATTAGTATTAGAGTTCTTAGAAATATTATATAATCGAAACTACGCTCAAAAACGGATTCGATTAACAAGAATATGCAAAATTTAACATTCATGACAGGGCTCTACCGTAACTTACGGTAGCTACCGTAAGTTACGGTAGACGCTGGAAAACTTTGGTCTGCCGTAAGGCAGTAGAGTTCTGCCGTAACGTTTTGATCTCTACCGTAAGTTACGGTAGACACCGTAACTTACGGTAGCTCCTGTAACTTTGCTATTTTGACCATTTTGTTAATTTCACCCGAATCCACATGTTGTTTTAGGTGATTCTTTTCCTATATGTCTGTAAATTCATTACGGACATACTCATTACAACTATTATACCAAAAATTTAACTTACGGACCGAACGACTAAATGTCACTATGCATTTATTCGACCCACTCTAACTCTACCCATTTTACTACCATTTCACTAGTAAGCCTATGGCGCTTTATGCCCATCTTCCAGGGCTTAGCATCACCTGCATTTCCTTACCAAATCCCATGGTTTAATGCTCTTGTGATTGTTATTGCCATAGCTAACTAATTAAAACACCAATACTACAATTCACACTATTATTCGACCCGTTGACTCATCTTGTGGAAATTCTCCAACATGATGACCACCAAACGGTTCCTTATCAATTCTAACCTTATTAATTCAAGTAACAATCAGGGTCACTAAAATCAACACAATTTCTATTCTAAAATGCGACTACGCATAATTTAACAACAATTCATTTAATGTAACGGGTCAAGTTACATACTTACATAATTAAACAACATTATCAACCAATAATTCTAATTAACTATTTTGACCCGTTTGTTTGTCGAGTGAACTTCGTCACTTCTATGACATACCAACTCGCAATTGAGACTACATTCTCATTAACATTTCTAAGACTATTGTTTATGCATAGTGTAACGAAACCGAAGTTACGTACCTTTAAAGCACACCTTTCAAGCATGTATCACCTCTGGCTTGTCCATGTCACACCCCAACCAATGGCGGAAACATCGGGATGAGACGAAGTGTGAAGATTGCTAGAGACATCATAACGCTATTTGTGATAATATTTAATAAACTGATTTCATTGCATAAAGTGATTGTCAACATTACAAGAAATTCAAATACAACAAGTTCAAAGAAGTACATAACAACATAAGCAAAATTGATGCAACATATTAAACCTAACGTCTATATGTGTATCTAGGCATCAACGCTACTTCTTTTCATTGTACCATCATCATCCACCTGTAACATGTTTAAAAATACAATTCAATGCAAAAGCAATGGTGAGTATACAAGTTTGGTACATACACAGCAAAAATAAGTTTCGAACGATTCCTCATAGCAAGCATGTGATTCAAGATAAACAATAAATTTGGCATGTATCAACATATCAAACCAAAGAAACGTAACATGCTCATGACATTACCACGAGATAAGATGGCGGGTCGTTAATCCTATAGCGCTACATATGTCAAGGATTGGCTCGTACGGACACGAAAATGTATTACCCAAGTTTAAAGTATCAAGCAATCACGTATACAAGCATGTTATAGGAATGTTCATGTGTTTAAGCAAAATGTTCATGTGTAAGTTTTGATAAGTAAACATGTTACACCCCAAAAAGTGGTAAACATAAAAAGGGGTTGCGAGTATACTCACCTTGATTTCAGGTAAGTCCAAACAAGTATGCAAAGTGTGAGAGTTCTTGGAAATAAGATTCCACGTCACTCTAATTGATAGAACATGCAACGAATGTGGAATATGTATCAACAATGGGTAAAACTGTAATTTGTGTTAACGGGTGACTCGGTTTAGGGCGTTTGAATGGTTTGACTAATTCGGTTTGGGGAAGACTTGGTAACTTGATTAATTTGTGGGGTATTTTATATAAAATACCATATTATACAAATAATGAGTAAAAGTATTATTTGTATATTTAAAACAGATAAATATATAATTTACCTTATAAAAGTGTCAAGTGAACAATCTATGTAAAAATGAGAGTTACAACAATATAGCCAAATTGTTAAATTAATTTATAAAAATTATAAATTAATTTCTGTGTTCCAAATATATATATATTTTCAGAATATCATGCTAATTATACTATATAATTAATTTAATGCAGAATAATTAGAAATACTCTTTTAATGATCTAACATGTATAAATCAGATTTAAAATGATGATCTTGGCCAATATATTTATTTCTGAAATAAACAATTACATATTGTTTTAAACATGATAATTATCTAAGTAATTAGATTAAATCAGAAAAATTAGAAATAACACTTTTAATTACTGAACATAAATATTACTGATTTAAAATAATATTTTGGCCTCTGATTAATTTTGTGTAATTAAAATGAAATT
The DNA here is from genome assembly GCA_030545235.1 of Helianthus tuberosus. NCBI lineage: Eukaryota > Viridiplantae > Streptophyta > Magnoliopsida > Asterales > Asteraceae > Helianthus > Helianthus tuberosus. The sequence goes on from CM060452.1 coordinate 161,258,768, forward strand.
AAAAGGTAAAATATCAGTATTTAAGTTTGTAAGTTTAATTATTCAAAAATAATCTGAAAACACCCAAAATAGTTTCTGAATTTTTATAACTCAGAAATATTCATGTGACATCATAAAAATAATTTCGGACATAATTATATAGTTATTTAATTTAAATCAATTAAATAAAACTATACTTTTAAAGTGTAAATACTGATTTAATCATATAAATAACAAACTTAAATGAAAAATCAGTAACAATAATATTTCTGTAAATATTATCACTTAAAACAATTATCATAAAAATTTCGATATTTATTTCACAAAAATGGATTTAATATGAATTTTTAAAGATAAAACTATTTTAATAATATAAAAATTAGTTTTATAAATAATTTTGCAAGTTTTATATTTTTAATAATTGAATCAGGGTATAAAGTATTTAGGCTAAAATCTTCAGAATTTAACTGATTATAACCAATTTATTATGAATTAATGAAATATCGGTTTTTAAATAAATAAAAATATCAACTTCATCTTCTTCCCCAAATAAGTCAACCAAAAGTCAACAGGTCGAATTTGACATCAAAACATGATAATAATCAAATTAACTTTTACAGATCATTGAAAATACATAAATGAGTCGTTTGAGAAAGAAATACCGGTCCGGTAATGATCTGAAACTCGGCTCGACTAAAATCCGGCGAAGGCTTCCGGCGACGAAGAACAGAAACGGACTGGAGCTATTTCGAAGGTTTTTGTGAGTTTTGAAGGTGTCTGGGAGTTCGTGGGAGGTTCAGGGATCTAAATAACAATCCAATTTGGACAATTAATCGACAGAACACCGTGAATGATTCCCACTTTCAATTTTATAATATTTTCGGGTTTGGGTAATAGGAATGCACGTTCTCGGTCAGACAAAAGCTTTGTACGAGTTCTGAATGTTGTGGAGAATAAACGTGCAACAGGTATTGGGCAGAAAACCCACTAGTGCGTGGTTTGGATGTTTCTCCGGGGACATGTGCGGTATCTCCGGTTTGAAAATAGAGGTTGCAGTTCGGTCCCTGAGGTTCCGAGATGATACAAACAGGTCCTTGAACAGTTAACCGGGTATAATAACTAGGTTAGTTATCTAATAAGGAATCCTTTTATAAATGTTTAACTCAGTTTGGTTTTTAGGTTAAAATAGGTTTTAGAAGTAACAAGATCAGTCCCTAAAGTTCAGGTTTAAGGGAGTGTCTGAATGGTCCCTACGGTTTAGTTATAACATGTTCAGTCCCTCGAATCGTTAACTGACTATGTTAACTAGGTTAGTTGTTTATTTAGAAATCCTTTATACAAATATAACCCGGTTGGAATTTCTCAGTTAAAACAGTTTTAAGAGTGGCAGAACTAGCCCCTGGACTACAAGTTTGAGAAAATGACTAAATGAACCCTATACTTTTATTTCAAAATAAGTTTATTTATTTTATTTTTAATATAAGTTTCAAAAATGTCACAAAGGACCCTAAACTTTATAGTTTTCAAAAATTACACTTTTAACCCGAACTTGTAAGATTTCTAAAAATGACAATTTGGTCCCTCAACTTATACTTTCACATAATGACACATTTGGCCCTTATAGTTTATGCAGTCTTGTTTAATAGTATAAAATCACGGTGGTTACAGTCTCCCCTACTTTAGGAAATTTCGTCCCGAAATTTTATTCGAGAGAGACCGTAGAATGTAATTGTAATGATTAGAAAAATAATCAAATCATTGTTTGGTGCTAATAATTTTGAGGAATTTACGAGGGTCATTGTATAGAAATTGTTTTGCATGACGCTATGCTATGTGGTATTTGTGATGCAATACTATGCAAACAAATGTGTGTACAAATAAGCAAATAATGGATAATCACATAACCACATAATGTTCTTGTATGCCACCTTACTTAACAAGGCCTACTATGATTCTCATGCGTCGAACCTCGTAATTAAGTGTGCACCCAGAATTACGCGTTTCGTCACATGGTCCACATAGCACTTCTAGTTAAGTGAAGAACACGTAAGGTCGAAGTATCGTTCAAATCAAATAAGCATCAATATAACACAACATTTATTGAATCAAAACATAGCTAGCATTGTTTGTTTGACGGTCTAACATGGTAGAAACAGTTTACATTTGAAATGAGTCATGTAGTGGATCAATTTCGGACTCAAAACTGTCAGGTAGTGGTGGTAGTGGATCCAGTTGCATACGAGCAGCTAGCATGCTTTCCAACCATTGATTCCTTTCTGTCAACCATTGCACTTGCCGTAGCAAATCTTGGTTCTCAATGCTTAACCTAGCCATTTCAACTACCATTTGATCTGGATGTGGATCCATTTGAGGCACCGCACTTGGGCCTGCTTCATCAGTTGGTGGCAGTTGTTCTACTTCGTTTAACAGTGACAGGAAGGACTGTGGAAATTGCGATTCCGGTTCTAACTGTTCTTGGAGCATCAGGTTTTCATAAGTTTCTTGCATTGCTGGATCCTCCTCAAAAATTATCGGTGAGGAGCTTGGTAAGAAGTTTGGTGCTAGTGGTTGGGATAAGTTAGTTGGAATATGTTCTTGTATGCAAGGCAGCTCTGGTTGCATATCAAAACGATAACAAGATGATGGAGGCAATTGAAATAATGATTGTTGTAGGTTTGGTGTGGGGGTACTGTCTAAGACAATTGGAGCTCCCCCCGACTGAGATGGTTGAGTCGGGGTTCGTCTAATGAGGTTACAATTTACAATCCCAGGTGCCTTTGGTGGAGAAAATTCCTGTATAATCTGGTCACTTAAGACACCTAATGATTTAGCTATTCTAGTAATATAAGAACCTCCCATGAGACTTTTCAGGGGGTGTGATTGTTGACTAGAAAAATACCCAGCAAGCTCGTGGGCAATATTACAAGGAATTCGCTCGAAAATACTATATAGATAGAAGACTTCGGAGGTACTAACCCTTCGTTGATTAATTTCACGCCCCGCGATGGTGTTGGCCAAAACAAGGTGCATATACCGATAACGAGAGTCTTCGAAATTTACAGAATTATTGTTGCCGCACCATGCCTTTGATGCATGGCGTTGCCAATACCTTTTCATCGTCGCGTAGGTATAAGTGGTTAATGCCCTCGTGAAAACGGGCTGTGTAACTTCCTCATTGGTATATATACCCAGGCAAACTGCGAATTTTGTCAATGACATGTTATGATGTTGTCCACAAAGCCGAAAATGAATGGATTCTTCGGTAAGACCTTTATTAGACTTGTAATAGAAGGTGGACAAGAATTCATATACCAGTTCATCATATGATGGTTCTAAGATGTCGAAGCAACGGCGCCAAGGTGTATTGGGTGGTAGTAGTCTTGCCAGTGAACCACTGGGGTCAACCATTCCTATTCGATGCCAATCAATGCCGCTAATGGTAAAAACTTCAAGATGCTTGAGTTTCTGATACTTCTCACGAGTGGGTAACTCAGCAAACTGAAGGAATGGATGAATTCTAGCTGCATTTGAGGATTCAGCATGTGCTACTGGGAAATATGCCATTTGAATATTGTGTTCAAGTGGTGAGTTTCTCCGACGAGTGTGTGAGTGATATAGAGTTTAAGAAGATGTTGTGGTGATGTGAGAAGGTAGAATGGTTCGGTTTTTATAGCCCGTGCATTTACGTAAAGTCCGGAAATGATGTATGATGAGCCGCAAAGGTGCCACCAAAGTCTAGGTTTACACTGATCGACAAGTTGGAAACGTGGACTCGTATTAATTACCGGAAAATCAGGAGCCGAAAAAAATATCGGCGCAGATATGTTTGAAAAAGGAAGTGGTTGTTGTTGTCATGTTCTTGGCGATAATCTCGAAAGAACCAACGAAATTGTAGCTTAGTTAAAATTTAAAGGTTAAGTTGACTGAATGATCAGTAGGCTTGAAATGGTTTTGGTAACGATCACCTAGGTAAGGGAATCACCCCTAACTCGTTGGTGAGGTCGTTTTAAGGAAAGGAGAGTGGAGTTAATCGTCAAGGTAAGGAAATCACTCCTATCTCGATGATATGTTTCCATGAGTAGTAGCATAAAAATGTAGAACAATCCACATGACATACTTAGTTAACAAGATTAACGTATCACTGGCATGTGAATAAACAGGTCAACCCATCGTGTATGTTAAAGTGTGGCTTCTTACGAAGTTAATGACATGTTTATCACATAAGAATAACCCAGTAACACGAATCCAGTGTAACATACTAGCATGCATGTTTTAGAATGAAATGATATATCGTACAAATGTAAAACACATTAAAATTGAGATAGCATAAAAGAGATTCATCATAAAAACTGGATTGTCACGTAACGTAACATAAGACTATTCCAAAGTAAATCGAAGTCCTTTTCGATTAAGGAAACGTGCTTTGGCCTAATAGACAAATATTCTCATCGAGAAGCGACTAACGATATTTGTCCTTCCAGTTAGTACACGTCCTTAATCAATTGGGAAAACGAAACTTTGGCGAGATCGAAAATCAAAGAGTGGGACTAGTTAACAAGATGCGAGTTTCACCTCTAACTTGATAACATCGTACCCTAGTGTGGTTGGTACTTATCAAAAGATAAGGTCCACTAGAATATGAAGTGGAAATTCCGTTCAAGATTTGGATATCACTCCTAACTTGAGGGTAGATTTCATGCAAAATTCAAAGTATAGCTGAGTGAAGGTCATCACCAAATGTGGGAATCACCCCTATCTTGGTGAATCGTTTCGATTGTGTTATACGAGTGTTTGTGGATGTAGAATAGTTGAGTAAAGTGTATGAGGAAAAACGGATGTTGAAGGTTAAACAACAAGTATAAACATGTCAAGAATGGTGTATAAAGAATGACATATTGGAACAAGTATTAACACATAATGAAACATGTATTAGCACGTAAGAATGGCATGTCAAGTATTAACACATAAGTGACACATATGTTTAAAGGTCAAAAGAGAGTAGATAATGAGCAAATAAAGTACATGCAAGTAGTTCAAGCAAAGCATAAGAATAAAGCTCTAGAACTATAGACTAGGTTAAAGCATTCCTACTTTTCCTAATTCCCTATAGTTATGGCTCTGATACCAATCTGTCACACCCCAACCAATGGCGGAAACATCGGGATGAGACGAAGTGTGAAGATTGCTAGAGACATCATAACGCTATTTGTGATAATATTTAATAAACTGATTTCATTGCATAAAGTGATTGTCAACATTACAAGAAATTCAAATACAACAAGTTCAAAGAAGTACATAACAACATAAGCAAAATTGATGCAACATATTAAACCTAACGTCTATATGTGTATCTAGGCATCAACGCTACTTCTTTTCATTGTACCATCATCATCCACCTGTAACATGTTTAAAAATACAATTCAATGCAAAAGCAATGGCGAGTATACAAGTTTGGTACATACACAGCAAAAATAAGTTTCGAACGATTCCTCATAGCAAGCATGTGATTCAAGATAAACAATAAATTTGGCATGTATCAACATATCAAACCAAAGAAACGCAACATGCTCATGACATTACCACGAGATAAGATGGCGGGTCGTTAATCCTATAGCGCTACATATGTCAAGGATTGCCTCGTACGGACACGAAAATGTATTACCCAAGTTTAAAGTATCAAGCAATCACGTATACAAGCATGTTATAGGAATGTTCATGTGTTTAAGCAAAATGTTCATGTGTAAGTTTTGATAAGTAAACATGTTACACCCCAAAAAGTGGTAAACATAAAAAGGGGTTGCGAGTATACTCACCTTGATTTCAGGTAAGTCCAAACAAGTATGCAAAGTGTGAGAGTTCTTGGAAATAAGATTCCACGTCACTCTAATTGATAGAACATGCAACGAATGTGGAATATGTATCAACAATGGGTAAAACTGTAATTTGTGTTAACGGGTGACTCGGTTTAGGGCGTTTGAATGGTTTGACTAATTCGGTTTGGGGAAGACTTGGTAACTTGATTAATTTGTGGGGTATTTTATATAAAATACCATATTATACAAATAATGAGTAAAAGTATTATTTGTATATTTAAAACAGATAAATATATAATTTACCTTATAAAAGTGTCAAGTGAACAATCTATGTAAAAATGAGAGTTACAACAATATAGCCAAATTGTTAAATTAATTTATAAAAATTATAAATTAATTTCTGTGTTCCAAATATATATATATATATATATATATATATATATATATATATATATATATATATATATATATATATATATATATATATATATTCAGAATATCATGCTAATTATACTATATAATTAATTTAATGCAGAATAATTAGAAATACTCTTTTAATGATCTAACATGTATAAATCAGAATTAAAATGATGATCTTGGCCAATATATTTATTTCTGAAATAAACAATTACATATTGTTTTAAACATGATAATTATCTAATAATTATCTTAGTAATTAGATTAAATCAGAAAAATTAGAAATAACACTTTTAATTACTGAACATAAATATTACTGATTTAAAATAATATTTTGGCCTCTGATTAATTTTGTGTAATTAAAATGAAATTAAAAGGTAAAATATCAGTATTTAAGTTTGTAAGTTTAATTATTCAAAAATAATCTGAAAACACCCAAAATAGTTTCTGAATTTTTATAACTCAGAAATATTCATGTGACATCATAAAAATAATTTCGGACATAATTATATAGTTATTTAATTTAAATCAATTAAATAAAACTATACTTTTAAAGTGTAAATACTGATTTAATCATATAAATAACAAACTTAAATGAAAAATCAGTAACAATAATATTTCTGTAAATATTATCACTTAAAACAATTATCATAAAAATTTCGATATTTATTTCACAAAAATGGATTTAATATGAATTTTTAAAGATAAAACTATTTTAATAATATAAAAATTAGTTTTATAAATAATTTTGCAAGTTTTATATTTTTAATAATTGAATCAGGGTATAAAGTATTTAGGCTAAAATCTTCAGAATTTAACTGATTATAACCAATTTATTATGAATTAATGAAATATCGGTTTTTAAATAAATAAAAATATCAACTTCATCTTCTTCCCCAAATAAGTCAACCAAAAGTCAACAGGTCGAATTTGACATCAAAACATGATAATAATCAAATTAACTTTTACAGATCATTGAAAATACATAAATGAGTCGTTTGAGAAAGAAATACCGGTCCGGTAACGATCTGAAACTCGGCTCGACTAAAATCCGGCGAAGGCTTCCGGCGACGAAGAACAGAAACAGACAGGAGCTATTTCGAAGGTTTTTGTGAGTTTTGAAGGTGTCTGGGAGTTCGTGGGAGGTTCAGGGATCTAAATAACAATCCAATTTGGACAATTAATCGACAGAACACCGTGAATGATTCCCACTTTCAATTTTATAATATTTTCGGGTTTGGGTAATAGGAATGCATGTTCTCGGTCAGACAAAAGCTTTGTACGAGTTCTGAATGTTGTAGAGAATAAACGTGCAACAGGTATTGGGCAGAAAACCCACTAGTGCGTGGTTTGGATGTTTCTCCGGGGACATGTGCGGTATCTCCGGTTTGAAAATAGAGGTTGCAGTTCGGTCCCTGAGGTTCCGAGATGATACAAACAGGTCCTTGAACAGTTAACCGGGTATAATAACTAGGTTAGTTATCTAATAAGGAATCCTTTTATAAATGTTTAACTCAGTTTGGTTTTTAGGTTAAAATAGGTTTTAGAAGTAACAAGATCAGTCCCTAAAGTTCAGGTTTAAGGGAGTGTCTGAATGGTCCCTACGGTTTAGTTATAACATGTTCAGTCCCTCGAATCGTTAACTGACTATGTTAACTAGGTTAGTTGTTTATTTAGAAATCCTTTATACAAATATAACCCGGTTGGAATTTCTCAGTTAAAACAGTTTTAAGAGTGGCAGAACTAGCCCCTGGACTACAAGTTTGAGAAAATGACTAAATGAACCCTATACTTTTATTTCAAAATAAGTTTATTTATTTTATTTTTAATATAAGTTTCAAAAATGTCACAAAGGACCCTAAACTTTATAGTTTTCAAAAATTACACTTTTAACCCGAACTTGTAAGATTTCTAAAAATGACAATTTGGTCCCTCAACTTATACTTTCACATAATGACACATTTGGCCCTTATAATTTATGCAGTCTTGTTTAATAGTATAAAATCACGGTGGTTACAGTCCACTTGACGACCCGGATTCTTTACCTATAGAGTTCCATTCACAACCAAATTTAGAACTTTTTTATAACCAAAAATCGGACAATTCATTATAATATTCGAATCTGCGTTTTTGTCCGATCTTTAACGTTTTACTCCTCACTTAGGCATTTTAACAAACACCTAGCGGTCAGATTTTTACATAACCATTACTAGGTTCTTGACATGTTATTTTCATCTACATTCACTTCAATTAACAAATCTATACTAAATTTTAACATAAATAATTTCAGATTCACCACATGAATTCAGATTTCACTAGAACAAGAACCATAATTCTAGTGTTTACTTAGTTTTAACAAGAAATCATCTAGGGTTTATCCCTAGATGCTATATTACTTCTAATTCCATCCATGCAAGACATAATCAAGCTCAATTTCAGTTTTTCACAATTAACCTATAATTTAAGATGGATCAAAACATCAAGATTTTGCATACCTTATGATCCCCTCAACAAGGTGATCACTAATTCGTGCTTGAAAATCGATTTGGAGTTGATTCGAACTCTCAATTTGATCAAGTTTGACATGCACTAGGGTTTGGTGGGGAGCCTGTGTCGCCCCCTGTGTTCTTGTTCAACCCAACACACCTAAGTGTGTGTTTGGTGTATGTTATTTTGATTATAATCACCCAAGTTTCCAACTTTGTAGCTTAGGTCCCTCGATTATTGTTTCATTTATTAATTTAGGAGTTCTCATCCATTTATTTGGTTTCACAATGTTGTATCTAACTGGGTTATTTAGTCCTAGTCAGTTTATTCTCGTTTATTTTATACTTTATAATTCTAATATAAAGTTTTATATTTTCGGGGTGTTACACGGTTAGGGTGTGACAGATTGGTATCAGAGCCATAACTATAGGGAATTAGGAAAGACACGACCTAGTCCGGGTTCGTTGTCTTAGAAATGACCTAGTCTATAGTCTAAGTACCAACGGGCCGACTCGTGCGAACTTAGTAGGAATTGCACGGGCCTACTTGATACTCTCATTCGAAGTCGCTAAAACTACTACTTCGCGTGAACACCGCATACTACAATTTCACGCGAAGAGCCTTTCCTAAGGCCTGAATATTACTTAGCCTTTCCTAAGGCCAACGCAATACACATGTTTTCAAAAATACTCGCATAACGAAACCGAGTGATCTAGTCGAGACCAGGTGTGAAAACCAAGAACTCTCGATGAGATTGCTCACTCAGCGCATTTTTTTCTAGCACGAGAACCTTCCATCGAGTTAGGAGTGACATCCACATCTCGACGAAAGTCTCCATTTCGAAATCTAGTGGAACTCACGAATTTATTCGAAGAGCATAACCACAATTAGGAACGAAGTTGTTAAGTCAGGGGTGAAACCCGTACCTTAATAAGCCGTTCCACTCTCTATAAATTGGTTTTCAAAAAGCTCTCACCAAGGACTCGACTATCACGATAACTCGAGCCACGCGATGACTAGGAGGACGAATGCCATGAGCTGCATCCCAGTGGAAGCATAAGTCTTCTAGGTCAACGCACGTGCACGAACTTGTTGGGTATAGTCGGGTTACTCTGGGTAGTTGACGCCTAAACACCCGAGGCAGTCCGAATATTCTACTAAGCCTACGATTCGCAGGTTTTACGCTTTAATGGACTTAATTACGCTTTATGTATTTATTTTACGCCTTACCGATTCCTCGATTTATCAATTTTCGCTCCTTGTTTCACAAAACGCACAACTCGCACAACCATCGCAATCTAAAACGAAAACCGAATGTTCGCAACGAAACTAATGCATAAACTCTCGCCTTCGCTCTCGCTTCCTCACCTCAACGCGTCCTCGCATACTCTAAATCGACCTGTATGTGTATGATTACAAAGTACATCTATATAAACATATATACGTATAAACAAACAAGTCATTGTGTGAGAACTTAGGAATTTCGTGTCTCCTATGTGATTTCGCATTACTATTATATTATCGCATCAAGTTTTGAACGCGCTCAATCACATCGCAAAACTCAAAAATCATTATGATTGAATCTCACTCCAAGTCTCATTCTGTCTAGATGCCTTCCAACAACTCTACTTCGAGAATGTCAGCAAGGAGACGAGCCAAACGAAGGGACGAAAAGAGGATCGCCTCCCTTGTGGTCAAGGGAGTGGCCGAAATGATTCCTCAGATCGTCGCTCAAGTGCACTCTCTAAGCAACTCTCGAGCTTCGGAAGACGTCAAGACAAAAGAGCCGCAATCTACTTTTCTTTACAAACACTTCAAAGCCTGTGATCCGATGGAGTTCACGGGTGTAGGAGGTGTATCTCAACTACTCCAGTGGTTCGACTCTATCGAAGTTACCCTTCGTCAGAGTGGGTGTCCCGATAGTTTTCGTACTACTTGTACTACCGGAGTATTTCAATCGCACGCACTCGATTGGTGGACAGCCGAACGTAACAAACGTGGGATCTCCGCAACTTACGCCCTCTCTTGGGAAGAGCTGAAAGAACTCATGAAGAAAGAGTACTGCCCTCCCCACGAAGTCCAGAAACTCGAAGATGAATTTTGGGAAATCAAGCAAATCAAAGGTGACAATGCTGGTTACACTGCAAGGTTCAAACAGCTTAGCATAATCTGCCCAAGTCAAGTCAACACTCCAGAAAAAGCCATCGCAAAGTACATTCGTGGCTTGCCTGAATGTGTGGGCGATTTTGTCGACGCTGCAAGACCTACTACCATCGAAGAAGCCTACTGTTTAGCCGCAGAAATCAACAACAAACGACTCATGGAAGGGTTTTTCTCCAAGAATACTGTCAAGCAAACTTATCAAGCAATCTTCATTAATTCTTCAGACGATCCCGTCGACGATTCTTCTGACGAACCTGCCGATGATTCTTCTGATGAATCTGCCGACGATTCTTCTGACGAATCTGCCGACAATTCTACTGACGAATCTGCCGACGATTCTTCTGACGAAGCTGCTGATGGTTCTTCCGACGACTCAGCCGAAGATTCTGCAAGTGAGTCTTCAGACGAATCATCCAACAATGACACCTCATCGCAAGACACCGACAAACCCAGCCGCAAACGAAAGATTTCAAGCCCGAACTCATCAACAGCCGAACTGCTACAACCGAAGCCCCTTCAAGCAGTTCCGGTGTTTCCAAAACGAGCTTACACTGGAGCTCATCCCCAGTGTTACTCATGTACCTACCAACACCAGGTCGGAGCTGACTGTCGCTATTGCAATAACTGCAACCGTTACGGTCACTTCACCCGCAACTGCCGCACCGGATCAAGAACTTGAGTACAACAACCGCAGCTCTAGCAAAAGTTTTCGACATCAGACAGACGTAGGATAGTGTTGTAATGAAACAAATTTTCGACGTAATTTCATGTGTGAAACTATCCCTACTAAGTGATGTTGTCGCTATGCACAACATTGATTCGCACTCTCTCTCGCATTCGCACTTAGCCTAGAATCACACACATACTATGTACTATATCACGATATAATGTGTTTTACCCTCACTACACTCTTAGGATGAGGTACGATAAACGTGCAAGGAACGAGTAATCACGGGTGCACACGGGATTATTTTGGTCAGTGCACGGAGATCGTAGTGAATTCTAATAGTGCCATAACGTTAAACGCATGGTCGAGCGTGGTGGATATGCCGCTGGTACTTCCTATGTATAAGCGTCTTGACCATGTCGACAAAGGGTGACACCTATTCACGAGATGCAAGTAGTAGGGGTCAAGCAAGGTGTGCTTTATCATACTACCGAAGTTTCGTGAGGAAAGTGCCACGTGAAGTTGAACGTTACTAGACCTATTATACTATTGTGATTATTTTCAACACATTGCACTCAATCGCAAGGCCTAACAACTAAATTGCATCATCGCAAGACTTGTCGCAAGTCTGCAAACGCAATGCAATCGCCTCATCGATGGACTCTGGAGAGTCTACCCCGCAGGGCAATTGCATCAACGCAAGACTGGTCGTAAGTCTGTATCGCAACTCAAAGCGTGTCATCGCAAGGCTTTTCGTAAGTCAACACGCTCGCAATCGCATTATCGCTTAAGTCTATCTCGCAATCGCTACCGCTTATTATGTGAATCGCTACCGCTTATCGTGCAAATCGCCATATCGCTTGCTGTGTGTCACTCTATCGCTATCACCATCGCTATCGCCTACCGTTATCTGTGATATTTGTGTTAAGTTAGCACACATGACCTCGCTTCATGAGATGAAGCTCATATGGTTAAAGGAAGGTGTTTTAGTCATATCAGCAGGCTTTCGTGGAAAAAGGCCATGTGGGGTCTAATGTTAGTTAAACTCTATGGTGTTTATAAATTGAATCGAATCGCATAAATTGCACATATCCCCATCGCTTGACACGCAACAACCGTCGCTTATCACTCGTCGGTTGTCACTATCGCTTGCTGCTTCTCGCAATTCGTTTATCGCCGCCGTCATTGCTTGTGTTGTGTTTGTGTTATTCGCTTAATCGCCTATTCGCTTATCGCTTATCGCTACCTGTGTTACGTAAGCACACCTGACATCGATTCACGAAACAGATCTAGTATGGTTAGAACATGGTAAATACATCGCTGGTACTTCCTATATGTATAAGTGATTCAGCCATACTAACAAACTTTCGTGGGCAGATGCCGTATGGGGCTTAACGTTGGTTAAAATCGCATTACTCGCTTATCACGCATCGTTTATCGTGTATCGTCTATCACTTATTCGCTTACCGCGTACCGCTTATCGCTCGTCGCTCATCGCTTGGTATTCATCGCAGTCTGTGTGGTATTAGTATGCATGACATCGCTTTACAGGACAAAACTAACCTGGCCGAACGTGGTGGTTCGCCATGTTAGCAAACTCTCGTGGAAACGTGCCATGTGGGTATAATGTGGAATCTAATCGAAATTGCGCTATTCGCTTATCGCTTATCGCTCGACGCCTATCCAGACACGACACATCGATGTTTCGTGTCACCAGGCTACTCGCGCACGCTGTTATAGCTACGTTCGCAATTCAACTCTCCTGTTTAGCCTATTCGATTCTATCTTCAACTCGGTCCGACTTCCTATCGATTGGACCAAGGTAGCGCAATTCTATCTGTGTCATATCGGCACACATGACACCTCCTCACGAAACGGAAGTAATATGGGAGGAACATGGTGGATACGCCATTGGTACTTCCTATATATAAGTGTTTTAACAATATTAGAAAACTTTCATGAGAAAGTGCCAAGTGGGGCTCGATGTTAATCAACTTTTCAAACTGTTAAAAACTGATTTTCTATATAGAAATTTTTATTAAAACCATTGGAAAAGTGAGATTTCCTCACAAGGTGGAGGTAACATCGAATCAGCTTAACCCCATGCCCAAGGGAAGTCTCATAAGTCCAGTTTTCTTCTTTAAAAAAAAAAAACACTTTTGCAACAACAAAACGAAACCCTTCTTAAGACATTGGTTCGACATCGAGTTCAACTTGAACCCATGTCATAGGAAAGTTTCTGTAACCCCAGTTTTCTTTTTCGAATTCTTTAAAATGTTTAAAAACTAAACTTTCTTGCAACAATGGTTTTGAAACGCCAACTCGTGGGATGCTACTTACAAATTCTTCACGACTCGAGGTACTTTTGAAACGCCAACTCGTGGGATGCTACTTGTGCCATTGCGTCGCCTTCTCGCTATCGCAATCGATCTCTCTCTTACTCGAAATGCTCTCGCTTGTCAACTCTCGGTCAATTAACTCGCTGTATCGCTACTGATACGGGATCAACTCTCAAAAGTCTACCTGTTGGATTAATTTCGGGACGAAATTTCCTAAAGTAGGGGAGACTGTAACAACCCGCACTTTCGTGCATTGTTATTACTCGCTACACTCGTTACGCCTAGTATCAGAGATTCGGATCATAATGTACCTATATCGCATATATCGCTAAATCACAGTATTTTCGAATATTTCGCATACCTAACCGTGATCACATCACATTTCACTTGCTGACAACCACGAAGATGTCGAGCGAGGACCAATTCTACCCTCCTTGATAACCGTGATGTGTCACAGTGCAACTCATTACTTAAAACACATTAACATTGAGTGAGGACCTATTCTACCCTCCTCGATGACCGTGTAGCATCGCAAAGAAATCGAATATTCGAAACGAAACCCGGTTATTGTATCGCAACTTTGGATAATTAAATATATAATATGAATACGTACATACGACCCCATATGAATAATTAAATATAGTAAATACAATTATATATAAACGAAACGGTGTAACCGAACTATCGCGATGTTTAACGAACAGAACGGAACACCTAAACGCAGCTCGCCGAAGGACATCCGAATGGATTGGTCATCCGGACGGATGGGCCATGGGCCATCCGATCCGGATCACTGCCCCTCCTTCTCCTCTTTGCCTATAAATACCCCTCAGTCACAACAAGAACACTTGATGTGACTGCTACTGTTCGACCAAACGTTCCAACCCCTTCATCTCTCGATTTCTCGTGATTCTTGTAAGTTTTTCAACTCAAATCTTATACTTCTTTGATCTATACACACTCCTCCACCTTTCTATCTTTTGAATCTCAACTTTTAACCGTGAAATCGATGGATTTGAGATGTTCTAGGGTGATGTCATCATGAAGTTCTTATGAACTTCAAATGTTGGCCTCATTCCACCAAGAACAACTCAGATCCAAAGGAATTCCACAAAAATAAACAACATTTTTCCACAGATCTACACATAATCATGACTGAAAGGTTGGGAGATGGTTTTCCAACTTTCTTTCAACTCTTTTACACTCAAAGCACTCAAGACCGGTAGAATCGCAGCTTATACCGACCTTCTACTCATTTCTAGTGTCGTGTTGGTCCAAGATCTGATTTCTAACGAAGAGACGACCAATTTCGGGTTAAACATGGAAAAACCGTCAAGAACGGCCAGATCTGATGGAACGGGGTGGTTCCCGGCCGTTAGAACAAGTCGGGCTTGATGGAATTTCAGTTGTTTAGCATGTCACAACAACGTCTCGACCAAAACCACCGAAAAACCTTCAAACTTTGTCGAATACAGCTGGTCGGGCCAGCCGATCGGACAGGCAGTCGATCGGACAGCCCAGCCGATCGAACATCCCAGCCGATCGGACAGCCCAGTCGATCGGATAGCCCAGCCGATCAGACAGCCCATTCGATCGAATTATCATTCGTTTCTTGTTTATCCCGCTATCATTTAATCAGTCTGTAATCAGGGTATTCTCAGACACTTTCCCGTCAATCCAACCAAGCTGTGTTAGCCTACCAAATACGCACTGTGAGTATACTTGAACCCTTTTTGCTTTTGCACTTTTGGGTGTAACATACGTTGCTATCAAATCGAATTATATCAAATGCTTAAACTACTTATCACTTGCGAATGACTTACGTGCATAGTTATACGTGATGCTAGTTACATATGTGCTAGGACTTATACTCGCGACGTCCCACCATGACTAGTATAGTACTATTGCGCCCGACGGGGTCTAGTTTGCCATCGCGTATTCGAGCATCGAGGACTTAGCTGGTAGTATCGGTTTTGTGAGTATGTATGTCGTGTATCTCGTTATGTATGTAGGAGATTCGCAGCACTTTTAAATCTATTATGCTATTACATATCAAACCTGTATACTCGCCAATACTTTTGTATTGACTTTATTTTAACATATGTTGCAGGTTTAGACGCAGTCTACATCAAATCAAGCTAGGAAGTCTAGAAACTTAACAAAAATCTAGGTTGTCGGATTTGTATTGTTCGAGAGAATAAGAAATATGTGACGACTTATGTGATTGTAATTGTTTGTTAGTATGGGATAATGAACGCATTAATTATTGTCGCAAAATAGTTGTTATGGATTCTCCTGAGCAATCTGATTCGCCTAGTGTTGCGCCCCGATGATTCCGCCATCGGTTGTGGTGTGACACTTTCTCCCCCTTTTTGGCATCATCAACATAAATGATTAAATGAGGAGGAGTGCCAGTGGTTTGAAGCAAATGGGCCTTAATTGCCTTGATATCTGCTTGTGTATCCTTGTACCTAGCTTCCATGACATTTCTGATCATTTGAATCTGAACTTCATGTGACTTTTGGTGACTTTTGTGTTGTCACAGGTATAATCTCTTGGATCTCATCTTCCAGAGTTACCTTTTTAGTGGGTTTGGGGGGCTTTGTGGTAATTTTCTTTTTAGGCTTTTTGGTGATGTTAGGTGTGGGTTTCACAACAGTGGTTGTGTTGCTGTGATCACCTTGAGCAGTGGACTCAACAGCAGGAGCCTGAGGAGCAGTGGTTGCTGCTAAATTCTGCTCGGGAGCCTCTGTTTGTGTTTTTGAAGGTTTTGACAGCCTTGTAAATGTTTCAGAAGATAGGTTGTTCATTTTAATAGGGTTTCCTTGGATAAGCACATGCGCATTATCCTTTGAAAATTTCTTTTGTAAGTAAAAACTTAGAAATCTTGGAAACAATAAAAATGATTTTTTATTAACATTTTTTACCATGTCATTGAAAATCTCCTGGGAGTAGTTAAAATTTTCTTCAGACATGATAGCATAACCCAGGTATTGGATTTTCAATGGTATTTCATTAAAAGCTGTGGTTTTATTTGACACACACATGAGGAGGGTATGGAATAAAAACCTCATGGCAGGTGGAAAACTGCCTTTTTTTAAAGTATCCTTTTTCATTTCTTCTTCATACCCTCTCTCAATGAAATCAGTTTGATACTCTGTTTTTGGGAAAGAGCTTTTACTTGTAAGATCATTGATTTCGAAAACCTTTGAAATGGTTTGAGGTGTAATGGTAACTGGAATTCCCCTTATTGATGAAGTAATGGCTAAGGGCTTTTTGTCCTTAGTTTCAAGCTTTGCATTTTTTCAGAACTCTTGTTGGGTATCCAGGAAGATGGCTTCATTGCAAGTCAACAAAGTTTTGTACTTTGAAGACGAAAGTGCATCAATTACGGAGTGAAAATCTGTGTTTTGACTTATTTTTGCAAGGGTACACAGGTAGTTATGTGGGGTTTTGAATGGGAGAGCCATGGCAATTTGAAAGTGGGTAAGAACGAAGAAGATGAGTGATTTGAGAGAATTTGGTGATAACTGCTTTTGAAAGGAACTGTGAATTTGATTCGACAGTGAAAACCCTGTTTGGGGTTTTGATCAGGGTTTTATGTGGTGGAAAAAGTGAATGTTGACGTGGCAGCGGTTACAAAAGATCTGACCGCTAAGTACTGTCGACGTGCCAACCTCTGATGAATAATGGATGACAGTTGTTTAGGAAACCACTGATGAAGCAATATCAGTGGTTTACAAAAGTGAAAATGAAACAGTGGCTGAGTTCTAACTATCAGTGGATAGCCTATCAGTGGATTAAAACACTGATGTTTGACCAACAGTGATTAACAAGGAAATGAAAGAACAGAGGTTGACTTTCAGCAGTGAATAGTATCAACAAAACAGATGTTTGAACTAAAACAGTGGATATGACAGACTTTTAAGGATTAATGAAAATTTCCATTTTTAGCTATTTTTAAGGATGAATTTTTGATTTTCTAAAAACATTTTGATGCTTTTATTTATAGAAAAATAGGATTTTGCCTGTTATTCCATGTTCAGCATGCCCATCCTTGAGATCAAGCTTTCAAAGGTAGATGTGTCTAAATCATTTAAATTGTTCAAATCGTTCAATCGTTCAAATTGTTCAATCGTTCAAATCGTTCCAAATTGTTCAAGTCGTTCAAATCATTACAAATCGTTCAAGTTTTAATTATGAAAACTACTTTTGGTCGTCTCGCGGGATACATTCAAACCTTTGTAACTCGTCCATCATTCAACTCGTATTAACAAACCACCAAAGGGTAACTTAACAATCATCAGGTTTTGTCGTTACCCACATATCCCCACACATAACCATGGCGATAGTTTTATAACAGGATTTTGTCAGATACTATGGTACCATAACATACTACTGGTCGGCTTGATCATTGTTAATGAATGTTATTCGTTATGTAAATACGTCCCAACAAGTTAGTTCACATTATCGAAATCGTTATGTTTAGTATAAACCATAGTATTCGTTTTTTGAAAACATCGAAATCGTTTAACACATATGAATCACCCCAAAACAATTGAAAACAGTAGAATAGGGGAACTATGTACTCACATTGAATTGCAAAGTACCCTCGATTAAAGTGAACTAATAAAGCTTGGGCAAACCAAGGAAATCAAGTGGCACCTAGTAATCGGATCGCTAAGTTAATAAATCGACACCTAAATCGGGAGATCGGGTAGAATGAGGTCTTGTAAACCAAATGAGTATTGGAACTCATGTGATATGGTTTAACAAAGCCTACATTCTAAATCGGAACCTATCCAAAGTGCTTACGACCCGTTAAGGTAGTCTACGCTACTTTAACGCGTCGTTCATGCGAATGCGCGTTCGAGACGCCTAACTAGTCCTATGACAAGTATTATATGCCCTAACATGTTTAAATATGTTGCATAATCAGTTTAAGTGACAAAAATTAAGTTACATATGCTTAAAATCCAATTATGCATGAAAAGGGCATTTTGGTCATTTTCCTAAGGCATATAAACTACTTATCATACAACTAATTAAACTAAGTGACCATAAGGTATAACCTCGGAAGGTTATTCCCTATAAAACTATGATCACAAAATGTGCTTGGTCGGATCCTAGCGATCGACCAAACGGGTCGGGTTCGAAAGTCTAAGCGGTTGTCAAGACCGCTTGACTTACGACCCTATACAAGCACTAGACTAAAAGTGACGAGTTAAACATGTTTAACTGAGTTAGAAAACAGATTTGATATCAAAACAAAGTGTTTTGATACCCGAAAATAGCTTCGTCGCAAAATACGCATAAATACGTATTTTGACCGAACCAAGAGACTATAACCATCGTGATTACACTCACGTTGCAAAGTTCAATTGAACTTTGACTTGACCAATTCATGGTCAAAGCAGAAAGGCAAACACTGTTTGACTTTCATGCTTGAAAAGCATAAACAAGCATGAAAGAAGCTTACAAAGGGTCCAAGCTAGGAAGAATTGAACTAAAAATACTCAGGTATGAAGCCTTCAACAAGGTGAGAGCTTCAAATTAGATCAAATCAGATCAATGAGCAAGGAACAATTGCAAACTTGATGGGTATTTATAGGAAACCTTGAATTAACAAGATCATTACATGTGTTTGTGCAAGGATCAAAGCATGATCTTGGCCATACACATATGGCCTATAGTTTCTAATACAAGGGGAGCACAAAAACAAGCCAATGGTATGCTAAAACCAAGGATAAAATCAGTGGAAACAGGCTGATATACCACATTTAGTGTTTCTGTCATCTGAGGCTGTCACGCCCCGTGTAAGATCAAGCCTCATCTTACGCGGTCCGCGGGGTAAGTATCAGCAGTTGTCAAAAATGGTCCCTGCAAGCCTAAAACTTTGATTTTGATGCTTTTAAACCCCGTTAACCCCATTTCAAGGATCTACAATGAATTTAAATCATAGGGAACATGAAATATGCTTGAAAACATCTCGGATGTCGGTTCGTTTAGTCGTACGGTCGCGTTATTCTGTTAATTACGACGAAAACGCGAACGGATGCGAAAACGATCCAAATTACGCGACAAATGGTATTTTTGCATTCCAATCACTAAAATAAAATATTTTAATGATTACAAAAATTTTTGGATGTCCGGATATGTTCAGAACGTAAATGCAAACTTATGCACTTTTTGACTCTTTTAGTCCCTATTGATCAAATAAGCACTTTTTCGCATACCGAACCCCTCAAAGCCTATTTCTAAGCTATGTAAAGGATATTTAGGGTATGTTTAGATTATGATCAAGTTCCGGAATGTTCGTTACTATACGAATCGGCATACTTTCGCAGTTTGTCGCAATTAGTCCCTACGATCGAATAAACTTGTTTTCGACACACAAAACCCTTCAAACTTATTTCTAAGTTATGTAAAGATTATTTAAGGTATGCTAAGCCTATATCACTGTTCCAGAGTGTTTTTCACGTTAAACTGATTACGTTTACACATCAGTTTGCGTATAACTTTCTAGAAAGCGATTTAAAGCTTGAAATCGAATTAGAATCAAAACGTAAAATCGTCAAACACAAATACACAAATATTAACACCAAAACACATCGTTTTATTGATAATTGATATTGTTTTACATCGTACATCATTTACAGAGCACAGTTGTCACAGTCTCCCCTACTTTATGAAATTTCATCCCGAACTTTTAACTAGAGGAAACTTGTGAAAACAAATGTGGATGTTTCGCCTTCATTTGGTCCTCACGCTCCCAAGTAAACTCTAGGCCACGTTTGGACTCCTAGTAAACCTTGATTAATCGTATTCTCTTGTTCTTCAATCGCTTGATTTCACGGTCCATTATCTCCACAGGTTTCTCGACAAAGTGCATCGTATCATCAACTTGAATTTCGTCGAGTGGAATATGAAGATCAGTATCGGCTAAACACTTTTGAAAATTGGACACGTGGAATGTTGGGTGAATATTCCCAAGTTTGGGAGGTAGCTCAAGTCGATAGGCAACCTTTCCAATCCTTTCAACAACCTTAAATGGTCCAACGTATCGTGGTGCAAGTTTTCCTTTCTTTCCAAATCTCACCACTCCTTTCCAAGGAGATACCTTGAGTAGGACACGGTCTTCGACTTGAAATTCCAAGGGCTTGTGTTGGATATCCGCATAACTCTTTTGACGACTTCTAGCTGTCAGAAGATTATCACGAATTTTCTTGATTTTATCTGTTGTTTCCAGAATGAGCTCAGGTCCAGTAAGCTAAGATTCACCGATCTCATTCCAACAGATAGGTAAACGACATTTTTGACCGTATAAAGCTTCGAACGGAGCCATATTGATACTAGCATGATAACTGTTGTTGTAAGAGAACCCGATCAACGGAAGATGAGAATCCCAATTACCACCAAAGTTTATCACGCATGCTCTAAGCATATCCTCCAATGTTTGTATTGTCCTCTCGGATTGTCCATCTGTTTGGGGATGATAAGCAGTGCTCAGATTTAGTTGAGTTCCCATAGCAGATTGAATGGTCTTCCAAAAGTGAGATGAAAATCGAGCATCACGATCGGATATGATATCCAAAGAAATGCCATGACGAGACAAAATCTCATCAACATAAATCTTGGCAATTTTATCGGCAGATAGATCTTCGCGAATCGGTATAAAGTGAGCTGACTTCATAAGACGATCAATGACTACCCAAATGGCATCATGACCTCTAGATATGTACGGTAACTTAGTGATGAGATCCATCGCAATGTTCACCCACTTCCATACCGGTATTTCTGGTTGTACAAGCAAACCAGATGGTCGTTGGTGTTCAGCCTTGACTTTGAGATAACTTAGGCATTTCGATACATACAAGGCAACATCCTTTTTCATACCAGGCCACCAGTACTGAGTACGAAGATCCTTGTACATTTTGTCAGCACCTGGATGGATAGAATAACAAAACTTGTGAGATTCGTCCATCACTAAAGTGCGAAGATCGTCTTGTTTTGGAATCCACAAACAATTCTTGAAATAGAGTAACCCATCGTCTTTCGTTTTGAATTTAAGCTCTAATTGACGTGGTAATTCCTTACCTATTAAGTCTTGTGTAACACAAGTACGTTGAGCTTGAGAAACACGTGATTGTATATTGGATAGAATGCGAACAAAATGAAGCTTGACTCGTTCCTTTTGACTTAGCGCATCGGCTACAACATTCGCCTTACCAGGATGGTAGCGAATCTCGCAATCATAATCGTTCAAGAGTTCAACCTAGCGTCGTTGTCTCATGTTCAGCTCCTTCTGATTGAAAATGTGTTGGAGACTTTTGTGGTCTGTGAAAACCATACATTTCGTGCCATAAAGATAGTGTCTCCATATTTTGAGAGCAAAACCACAGCTCCTAACTCAACATCATGAGTGGTGTAGTTCTTCTCGTGAACTTTCAGTTGTCTTGACGCATAAGCTATAGCTTTACTTTGTTGCATAAGAGCACAACCAAGGCCTAGATTCGACGCGTCGCAAATAGACAACGAAATCATCATTTTCTTTGGGCAAAGATAAGACAGGAGCATCACAGAGTTTTCGTTTGTTATTCTTATTACTATAGTTCTTACACATGACAAAACTTGCTTTGGTTTCTGTGCACTGAATTCCATAATTATGTATGCATCCATAATTACGTAATTCCTTGCATAGTCCGCACAGTTTATTTTAAAATGTATAGAGGAAACAATTAAACGAATAATCTCGTGATGATTTGACTAGTCCACCACATGGTCTCTTTATCTTTGGTATAGTACTTTTTTTTTTAAATTTAAGGGTCTTAACTATTGCATAGAAGCCCATTAAGGATTTAAGATAGTACTTTTGGATATCCCTTTTTTTCAAATTTATCGTATGAAGATATGGAGGATTTTACAAGGATTTGGATAGCGAGCATTCGGATCACTCAAAAACACATAAACACATAATCACACAATTGTCAACTTGGTCATTAGCTTGTTATCAACTTGTTATCTATTTGTTATCAATTCGTTGTTATCTTGTTGTCGATTTGTACATGTGCATTTAAAGTATACTAGGAATCCAATCCATGGACCTCAATTAGTACTTTAAACATCCTCAGGAAATCTTACTATGAATTTAGGAAGATCTCATAAGGATTTTTAGGATTCGTGTAGCAAGAAATGTTTTGAAAACCTTGTGCTTAGGTAGGTTGAGTTAATATACGAAGTAGAGTGTCCTTGAAAATCGTGTATTACGTATGTTAAGTCAACATACAAGCAGTATGTCATTGAAAACCATGCAAGGGATTTTTGAAAGGATGTTTAACGTTTTTGGAATCATGTAATAAAGGTATTAGGCAAATACATTTATAAATGTTTTAAAACCATGTGAGATGATTTTGAAAATCTTGTACGAGGTTTTTGAAAACACGGATGATGTTTTTTTTTGAAACTATGTACCAAGCATATTGTTATGAAAACCAGAATATAATGATATATACACAGACACATCGCATAAGACCAATTAAGGACTTATGAAAAATTACCCTTAGATATCCTAGCAAAGATTCCAAGTGGTACTTCGAGTATTTGTCGAGTGATATAATTCGTACCTTGTACTTTGTTTCTTTAGAAGAAACGAGTAATTAGGATTTTTGTGGAGGTCGTGAGCGATCATTAGAATGAAAGAACTACATAAGTAGTTTGTCTTGCAAGGAACATGGTTCCTTGGTATCAGTATCGTAGGTCATACCATACATACATGTGTTTACATTGATTTTGTAAATAAAATGGAAAGGACCAAATTTATTTATGGAATAACCAAAGTGTTTCAAGATCCTTAGAAGGGAAATAGAAAATATAAAAGTTTAAGTGTTTAACCAGACTTCAGCACAAGCTTTAATATTGCCAGCGTTTATCTTGTGCCTATTTGTTGAGTCCTCATCCGCCAGCCAAGTTATTTGAAGTGGTTTGGACAACCATCATTGAAGCAGGTTCCTTGTGGGTAGTTAGGTAAAACATGTATCGTATGAGGAGTCGAGATAGGTTGAGAAAGAACTGCTATAGCTTTGTTTGGCTTGGTGGCTGAACGACAGAATTTTTCTATATGTCCAAAACATCCACAGTTTGTACATCTTCGGCATTGGACACTGGCATGGTGATGAAGATTACATTGATTGCACAAAGGAGCCTTTCCTCTGTATGGTTTCTTAGCTGGTGGCGATGCCACCTTGCTAGGTCCTGCTTGATTTGGAGCAATTACTGCAAGCTTCTTTGAAGCTTTACTGATGCGTGTGTAGCGTTATATATTATTAGTGATATTTTAAGCCCTTTTTAACACTTAAGTCAAGTTGTAAATTTATAAAACATGATATTTTACTAACACTAAACACACATATGGGCAAGTGCACCCATCGTGAGCGTAGTATAGCGTTGGTAAGATACCGAGGTCGTCCAAGGACACAAGAGCTTTTAGTACCGGTTTATCCTCAACGTCTAATCAAATAAAAAGTTTAGAAACAGTTTTAAACATGAAAATAAAAACTAAAAATGCTGAAAAATAAAATAAAATAAAAACATATAGACAAGATGAATCACTTGGATCCGACTCGCCTTTAGTGTAACCTTTGATGATTTCCGCCCTTTTGCACTTTTTAAGAGATTATCTTAGTTATAGTAGTAGGCCCCTCTTTTGAAGGTGACGTTACCCTCAACCTAGTAGTTTGAGTCAGCAAGGATACAATCCTAAAGGGTTGGATTATTGAAAGATAATTAATTAAGTTATTAATGCGTAATGTGGTAGGCCCCTCTTTTGAAGGTGACGTTACCCTCGGCTAAGTGGTTTGAGTCAGCAGGGATACAATCCCAAGTAGCCGGGTTAATGTATTAATAGTAGTTTACATATGAGGGGATCAAGCCATTCGCACCCCCGCCATCCAATACCAGTGGGTATTGAAGGAGGTCCTAGTAAGCTTGACCCAGGTCCTTGCAGGATCTATACACTGAACAAGGCAAGAACCTTACCAAACCATTCCCTTAACACCTGACCAGGTAGCAAACATATATCTATATAGACCGTAGAAATATGAATGGTGTAAATCTTTTATTTTATATAGACGGTAAAATAACGCCAAGACACCACGGACAAATGATAAGGAAGTTTCACCTTCAACATAAGAAACTAGTTATTAAAGTCATTAATACAAAACCAAATAAAAAGTGCGAAAAGATTAAAAAACAAAAGTATTACACTAAATGCTTGTCTTCACCAAGTGATGTAAGAGACTTAGGCAAACATGGCCTTTGATTGTCAAGAACTCTTACTATCAATCTTGGATCCCGAGACTACTACACACACTCTATGATGGATTAAGGATGATGGTGGTGGATGTGGGTTGTGATGGTGGTGGAGTGTGGGTGAAGTGGGAGACAGGTTGTTTGCCAAGGGATGCCTTTGAAGTGAACCAAGCACCCCTATTTATAGCCTGCACAGAAGCCCGGACACGGCCCCGTGTCCACTGGGCACGACCCTGTGTCCATCCACTTTCTCTTTCTTCATTAATTACAGTTTGTCTGTATTAGCTCCACACGCCCCCGTGTCCGCTGGGCACGGCCCCGTGTGCAGAAGCGTATCTGTACTATCAATATTTGCTTGGATTCAGCGAATCTTAGCGTTGACCATGGCCGTGTTGAGCTGGGCACACCCCCGTGTTGGGAAATAGAAGCTTCTACAACTTTGTCTTTTCTGCAGACACCTGAGCACACCCCCGTGTCCGCTGGGCACGAGGCCGTGGTCAGCCTTCTGTTTACTTGTTTTTGCTTGGGAAGATGCTGTCGAGGGGTCGGGCATGCCACGTTTATTCCTTTTCTTGTAATTATGTTAGATTTTGCTGCATATTTGCTTATTTTGTTCATTTACGCTCATTTAGTCCTGAAAATACAAAAGGAAGACAAAAGCACACTTTTTCCAACATTAGTACTAAAAAAGGTTAGTTTTATGCCTCATTTGATGTAATTTATATGTTGCATTTTACACACATCAATTACGCTTCCTTGATTTTCTCGAAGGCTTGGATTTTATCTTCTTAGGTGCCTCTTGAGTAGTTTCATCCTTGAGATGAGACATGGCAACAGCTAACTCAATGGTCCCATGAAGTACTATACTTAGTTGTTGGGCAATTGTAGCTGTCAGTTCGGACCTTTGAGTGTTGCTGCGATGCGGAGGCATCCTAAAGATAGCGAAGAATATGGGAGAAAACAAGTGAGATGTTATCGGACAATCGAAACTGAATGTTAAAAAAATATCGATGAAACCTGTGGATTGTGACCGTTTATTTGTTAACTAAAACAAACAAATAACACTGTGACTAATCAAGGTAAGCGGGTCATAATAATGTATTGAGAAGACATGCTTTAGCCTATAGGTGGACACTCACCCCAAGAATTCCCAGGTAAGAATGACTG
Source organism: Helianthus tuberosus (assembly GCA_030545235.1). Lineage (NCBI taxonomy): Eukaryota > Viridiplantae > Streptophyta > Magnoliopsida > Asterales > Asteraceae > Helianthus > Helianthus tuberosus. The sequence goes on from CM060452.1 coordinate 161,285,107, forward strand.
GTCCGATGATGCGGATTTGTACGAACACTCTAGCCTTAGACAGGAAACTCAAGGTACAGGCACCCACCCTTCCAGATTGCACGTGTTCACATTATAAGACCCAAACTTTGACAAGATTTTGAAAATTTTGAAGGTTCAAAACCTTATAACAAATCATCTAAGAATACATGATTGATTTTTAAAGAGGATTTGTTATTCATGTTCTTGTTGTGGTTATCACCTAAAGATATGTGACGGTATTGTTTTAGAATCTAAACGCAAGAAACTCGCGTTAGGGTCCTAGAAAGGTTATAGTCTAGGTCAAAGCATTACTAATAACCTAATTCCCTATAACCATGAGCTCTGATACCAACTCTTCTATCACACCCCGACCGCGTTAAAACAACAAACCGCGGCAGAAACGTCGGGGAGTGTCGTAACGGAATCATTGTTTCACAACCATGGATTAAGAAGTTTCGTTTTATTTAAATATTAACCATTTACATTGTCTTGAAATTAAAGGTAAAACACAACCACATCGTCTATCATTGTTATTAAGTCAATAAGGCCTTGTCCGATCCTAAGTGAGCATGCATCCTAGTAGCAATCAACATCATCAAACAACACCACCCGAAACATATGTAAAAATAAAGTCAGCAAAGAAATGTCGGCGAGCACATAGATTTTGTGAGTGTGTCAGATTCATGGTTCGTATACATATTGCAATACCTTATTTGACTACAAGAATCAATAATTGAAAACTTTGTTTTGAAAAGTGTTTGGTATTGCAATATGATTAACCAACTCAAAAACAAGTTGGTTATAGTTTATAAAACCTCGTTGCCATGAATCTAGACTAAAACATTTGTTTATGTTAACCAGATTGTAAATCGTTCTCATAATAAACTTGTATGGTTTATATCATATAGTAAACATCATTGCATGTCATCGTTTAAAATCGTTCGTCCAAGTGAACTAAATAACGCCACGGAATGTAATACGATAAAAGCACTTATATATAAGAAGACAAGCGGCATATCTACCATGCTTTTATCACATTAAACCCGTCTCGTCATCTAATCACATACCAATGACCAATCGTTCGTTTAAATCATTCAAATCATTTAAATTGTTCAAATCGTTCAATCGTTCAAATTGTTCAATCGTTCAAATCGTTCCAAATTGTTCAAGTCGTTCAAATCGATACAAATCGTTCAAGTTTTAATTGTGAAAACTACTTTTGGTCGTCTCGCGGAATACATTCGAACCTTCGTAAATCGTCCATTGTTCAACTCGTATTAACAAACCACCAAAGGGTAAGTTAACAATCATCAGGTTTTGTCGTTACCCACATATCCCCACACATAACCATGGCGATAGTTTGATAACGGGATTTGTCAGATCCTATGGTACCATAACATACTACTGGTCGGCTTGATCATTGTTAATGAATGTCATTCGTTATGTAAATATGTCCCAACAAGTTCATTCACATTATCGAAATCGTTATGTTTAGTATAAACCATAGTATTCGTTTTTGAAAACATCGAAATCGTTTAACACATATGAATCACCCAAAAACAATTGAAAACAGTAAAATAGGGGAACTATGTACTCACATTGAATTGCAAAGTATCCTCGATTAAAGTGAACTAATAAAGCTCGGGCAAACCAAGGAAATCAAGGGGCACCTAGTAATCGGATCGCAAAGTTAACAAATCAACACCTAAATCGGGAGATCGGGTAGAATGAGGTCTTGTAAACCAAATGAGTATTGGAACTCATGTGATATGGTTTAACAAAGCCTATAATCTAAATCGGAACCTATCCTAAGAGCTTACGACCCGTTAAGACCCGTTAAGGTAGTCTACGCTAATTTAACACGTCGTTCAAGCGAATGCGCGTTCAAGACGCCTAACTAGTCCTATGACAAGTATTATATGCCCTAAAATGTTTAAATATGTTGCATTATTAGTTTAAGTGACAAAAATTAACTTGCATATGCTTAAAATCCAATTATACATGAAAAGGGCATTTTGGTCATTTTCCTAAGGCATATAAATTACCTATCATACAACTAATTAAACTAAGTGACCATAAGGTATAACCTCGGAAGGTTATTCCCTATACAACTATGGTCACAAAATGTGCTTGGTCGGATTCTAACGATCGACCAAATGGGTCGGGTTCGAAAGTCTAAGCGGTTGTCAAGACCGCTTGACTTACGACCCTATACAAGCACCAGACTAAAAGTGACGAGTTAAACATGTTAAAACATGTTTAACTAAGTTAGAAAACAGGTTTGATATCAAAACAAAGTGTTTTGATACCCAAAAATAGCTTCGTCGCAAATACGCATAAATACGTATTTTGACCGAAACTTTGACTCGTCACTTCGACTAATCGACGTGGTAATCAGTAGGTATAGTCACAAGGGACTATAACCATCGTGATTACGCTCACGTTGCAAAGTTCAATTGAACTTTGACTTGACCAATTCATGGTCAAAGCAGAAAGTCAAACATTGTTTGACTTTCATGCTTTAAAACCATAAACAAGCATGAAAGAAGCTTACAAAGGGTCCAAGCTAGGAAGAATTGAACTAAAAATACTCAGGCATGAAGCCTTCAACAATGTGAGAGCTTCAACTTAGAGCAAATCAGATCAATAAGCAAGGAACAATGGCAAACTTGATGGGTATTTATAAGAAACCTTGAATTAACAAGATCATTACATGTGTTTTTGCAAGGATCAAAGCATGATCTTGGCCATACACATGTGGCCAATAGTTTCTAATACAAGGGGAGCACAAAAACAAGCCAATAGTATGCTAAAACCATGGATAAAATCAGTGGAAACAGACTGATATACCAGATTCAATGTTTCTGTCATCTGAGGCTGTCGCGCCCCGCGTAAGATCAAGCCTCATCTTACGTGGCCCGCAAGGTAAGTATCAGCAGCAGTTGTCAAAAATGGTCCCTGCAAGCCTAAAACGTTGATTTTGATGCTTTTAAACCCCGTTAACCCCATTTCAAGGCTCTACAATGAAGTTAAAGCATAGGGAACATGAAATATGCTTGAAAACATCTCGGATGTTGGTTCGTTTGGTCGTACGGTCGCGTTATTCGGTTAATTACGATGAAAACTCGAACGGATGCGAAAACGATCCAAATTACGCGACGAATGGTATTTTTTCATTCCAATCACTAAAATAAAATATTTTAATGATTAGAAAAATTTTTGGATGTCCGGATATGTTCAGAACGTAAGATATGCGCGTAAATGCAAACTTATGCACTTTTGACCCTTTTAGTCCCTATTGATCAAATAAGCACTTTTTCGCATACCGAACCCCTCAAAGCCTATTTCTAAGCTATGTAAAGGATATTTAGGGTATGTTTAGCTTATGATCAAGTTCCAGAATGTTCGTTATGATACGAATCGGTATACTTTCACAGTTTGTCGCAATTAGTCCATTCGATCGAATAAACTTGTTTTCGACACATCAAACCCTTCAAAACTTATTTCTAAGTTATGTAAAGGTTATTTAAGGTATGTTAAGCCTATATCACTGTTCTGGAGTGTTTGTCGCATTAAACTGATTACGTTTACGCATCAGTTTGCGTATAACTTTCCAGAAAGCGATTTAAAGCTTGAAATCGAACTAGAATCAAAACGTAAAATCGTCAAACACAAATACACAAATATTAACACCAAAACACATCGTTTTATTGATAATTGATATTGTTTTACAACGTACATCGTTTACAGAGCACAGTTGTCACACTGAGGGGGAACATCTCTCGGATATATGGATAACCTCCGAAATCTCGTTTAAGAGGTTGCCTGATTCTGAGATACTAGGTCTTTATACTGGTTGATATCTGGGGTATTATACTTGGTCTTCTGATTTTGCGTCACCAATGGCCTGGACCTCGTATAATATATTATGCGCTTTAAAAACTTTCCCTCTGCATAAAAATTGAGAAAATATCGAAAGATATAAATCAAGTGCAGTTGTAAAGAAGGTCCCTAAGTGGGACACACCTAAAGTCGGGCCTTTATCTCTTTGACTGAACAGGGGTTCTAACCTGAGCTCTCAAGGTCTCGCAATACCCAAAGAATAGATATCAATTTAGTATATTCACATGTAAGACTGAATTTAGGGAATCTTGATACGGGAGTATATTCTGAGGTGAGACACGCGAAACATTAATCTCGTATCTCGAATCAGTTAAAATTTGTGTGAAAATTTAAGTGGATCAGTATACTGACAATCTAAGTGAATCTTTTAAAACTTAAATTGTTTATAGCTCAACGATGCTAGTGATTTGTCATAAACTGATATGATCCTCTAACGCAAAATCAAACAAAAATATGTCTCTAAATATTTCTTTACTGCTTTACGTTAAAGAAAAAATTACAAAAAGATTTTGTTCTACTTTATTTTCGAAAACCGATGTCTGAAAGCTAAGTTTCAAAGTCTAAGTATGCTGAACATGTCTCTGAAAATAAACAAGTTCATTAATTTGAAACTTCAGGTTTTTAATTGAAATGTTCAAAAATAGTTTGTGAATCTCCAAGGTCATTAATTTGGACTTCGAAGATAATATTTTCAAAACCTCACTTCTAATCATCTGAGAAGAGTTTTTGGATTCTTTCATTGTCAAATAAATAGTCATTTGTTAGGGGGAGTAGAGTCGGGTAATTCTGGGAGATTTCAAATTGTTAAATTTTTTAAATTATAAAGAACCAGGCAACAATTTTAAAATGTGCAATAGAGCCAAGTTCTCGATTGTAGGATATATTGAGCTTTAAATGTCATATTTTGATGCTTAGAGTCAGGTTACTGATTCTGGATGATCTAAAAAGTTTTCAATGTTAAATATTTGTGTTTAGAGCTAGATTTACGATCTTGGACCTAAATTGTCCAACATTTTACAAATGGTTTGAAATTGTTAGATTTTCAGATGCTGAACCAGATTACGATCCTGATAGCTGAGGCTAAGGGGGAGTCTGAAGACAAGCTCAAAGCAAGGGGGAGCTTGTAATCGAAGGGCCAGGTGTTGATCCTGAAAAGCACGGAAGCTTAAAGAAAGGGGGAGCCTGGAGATAGAGTCAACCGAAAGGGGGAGCTGATTTAGAATGCAGAATAAAGCCTGTTAGAGCTAAAGGGGAGTTTGTGGTACCGAAGATGTCAAAGCTTCGTGAAGACCCAGAGAGATAGAGAGAAGATGGAAAACTACGAGATTGATTGCCGTAATATCCAATGGCGAGTCTGTGAGTCCATAATGTCTATCACTTCCGTCAATCATGTATCGTAGCAGGAAATGATCAAGACATGGTTTGGAAATATAAAATATATGAGAAATGTACATACGGACGAATGGAAACTTCATTCGGACGAATGGTAGCATTATTGTAATTAAGGATTCCATCCTTAAGTGAGAGCCTATAAATAGTAGGTGTTTTGTTTCATTTCATAACTTTTACAGAGTTTGATAGGGAAACTCTTGCAAATTGCTTTCATGGGTGTAAATTGTCATTTCAATCAATAGAAAGCATATTATATTACGTTCTTGTGTCCAATCCACACACGTACATGGGTTCCGCACGTGATATGTGTTCTTCGCAATTATCAGGAGTTTGAATTCGATCCGGAAACACACCCACAATTAGTTATTCAAGTGCTCAATATGTCCTCGATCACATCATTCCGAAACCCACAGGGAAGGATAAAAATGGAGAAGATGTGTATGGTCATGGGGGCGGTGTTGGGTATCACCGCGTTCCACCTCCTGTACATAGTGATTTTGCAAGAAAGAAACTAGGAGTGGAAATAGCTTTAAACTTCAAGTTACAAACAGAACAACCAAAGCAAATTGATGTTAAAAAGGATGACAAACTGACAGAAAACATTGATGTTACGTATGAAAAATCAGATAAAACCAATGAGGTTGGGATTGAATCTGAGGTGGTTAACAAAGTGGTAAACAATGTTTTCGATAACGAAAATGAATATTATAACGACTCCACTAAATTCAAAAGTCCTAAAGAATGTTTTGGAGATGAAAAATGTTATTTTAACAACTACATTCCTAAATCCCAAAACAACTCGAATGATGATCCTATTCTTGTCATGTACCAGATAAGTGGTTCGGACAAGTAGTTTTCGGATGAAGAGTTTTCGATTCAAAATGTCAATATGGACATGATTGAGAAAGTTTTTAAACTAGTGGAAGTGGATGTATAACAAGTGGAGAGTTTATCGAAGTCAAAGAGGTTTTTGAATTTTCAAAAGGAAAAAGATTACTACAACAAGCCTAGAAACCCACGTTTTCAAAACAAAGATCAAAATAATGGGAAGTTTGGGCAGGGAGTGGTAAGCAATATCAAAAGAAATTTTTTTAGAAACTAGTGTATGTGAAAAAGACGAACTTTGTGAAGAGCACAAGTTCAGGAATTGACAAAGAATCTGGATTTTTTTGACAAATAAATGAAGAATTCTTTGTTCAACATGAAAACCAGAAACAGGCTGAAGGTACCGGTAATGTATCAGACAACCAGACTTGCTTCATATGCAATGAAATTGGGAATATTGCACGAAAATGTCCCAAACAAACGCCTAAGCCTGTTAATGTTTGAAACAAACAGAAACTGACAGATGAAAAGAAAAAGGGTCTGATGTTTGAACCAAAAGTGATTTTAAAGAAACAAAATGAATCTAAAACCAATGTTTAACCAGTTAAACATATTTTCAAACAAAACTAAACTGGTGAAACATCAAAACAAAATGATAAGAAAGATTCAACATCTAGTATGAAGAAAACTGTTTTTAATAAGCAAACTTAGATGCCTAAAACACAAGGCAAATCATCTATTGAGGTGAAAAAGAAACAAACTTCTTCGACTGTGCAAGTCAAGAAGTATGTTCCAAAAGTATTTGTTGTTGACAAAAGGAAACGGACTTCTTCGACAGTTCAAGTCAAGAAGTATGTTCCTAAACTTGTTCAACCGTGTGACCCACAACCAGCAACTCTACCCAAGACCAGGAAGGCTTGGGTATCCCTTTTCAAATAATTGCTTTTGATCATGTACAGGGGCTTCCGAGGTCAATTCTGTCAAAGTAGATAACAGACAGTGGAGCTTCTCGGCACATGACAGGGATGCTAGCCTCGCTCTATGATGTAAGATCTGTTAAGGGAGGCTATGTAGGGTTTGTAGGAAATCATGGTGATCGTATTATCGGGGAAGGTAGATTATCGAACGGGAAAGTGTCATTTAAAAAGGTGAATGACATCGCTGAATTAGTGAACAATCTGCTGAGTATTTCACATATTTGTGATCAGAAGTTCACCACACATTTCAATGACAAAGAATGTTTGATACTGAAATATGGCACACATATATCTGAGAAAAAATGAATTATCTAGTTCACAACGATCTAGTGGAGGGCGTACACTTAAAGAACTTTCATCTGGATGATGAATGTGTGAGCTGTAAGAAAGGAAAGAAAACAAGAAAATCTCACCCAAGGAAGCTTCTAAATTCCATTAAGTTGCCACAAGAGAGGTTACATATGGATCCATTCGGACCAGTAAATGTTAAAAGCATCTCCGGAGATTCATACTATTTAGTTGTGACGGATGATTTTTCGAGATTATCATGGGTGTTGTTTCTCGAATCGAAAGATGAAGTGTTGAGAGTTTGAGGATTTTGTTCCGAAAGCTTGAGAACCTGTACAAGTTTCCAATCAAAAGAATTTGAAGTGATAATGGTACATAGTTCAAGAATAGCAGAATGACAGAATTTTGTAACGATAAAGCGGTATTGCATGAATTTAGCGCTCCTTACACACCGCAGCAGAATGGGGTGGCAGAATGGGGTGGCAGAATGGAAGAATAGGATGTTAACTGAGGCAACGAGAACAATGTTAACAAATTCAAAGCTCCGTGTGAGCTTTTGGAGTGAAGCTGTTAGCTCTGTATGTTACACCCTCAACAGAGTGTTAACAGTTAAACCACATAACAAGACGTGTTTTGAATTGCTTAACAAACGAAAGCCTAATTTGAAATATCTTGCACCTTTTGGTTCTCCTTGCACAGTAATTGATCCCGATGGTAAATTCGGTGCAAGATCATTAGAAGGTTTCTTTGTTGGGTATGTGAGTGCACTAAAATGCGTATATCTACCGAGTCTCAATAGAGTAATTCAAGCACAACATGTTGATTGTCAGCGATACACTATGCCTACTAAGAAACCTGGTGATGCATGGCCTTTTTACTATGCGGGCTTATGGAAATCGTTTGAGCTTCCAGAGGAACCAACGGAAGAAGAACTGGTAATGCCATTTCAGCAACATCAGTAATCCTCTCATGAGCAAGTTCTGAGACCTATCGTGGTCACACAACAACAAGGTGGAACTCATGATGTGGAAGTAGGCCCAAGAAACACTCATACAGAAGATCAAACTCAGACCACAGTAACAGTCAAACCCACTGAGAATACACAAGCCAAGGTTTTTGATGAATCAGGTAATTCTGACTCTGACGGTCATCCGTTCGACAGAGGAGAATCTGATTCTAAGGGGGAGCAGATCCATATTGATGGTCAAACATGCAAAGTCCAATAGAATGTGGAACAAAACATTTCAAATCTGGAAGACGAGGTGGCAGTTCCAAACGAAGTGATGCCCAGGACACTATCTTATCACCTGGAGGAGTATATCATTGGAGAACTCCAATCAGGAGTCCAAAACTGAAATCAATTTAATCAGGGCTTATTGTGCTTTTATACTAAAGTCGCTCCTTTACAAACTGATTTCTCAAATAATTTCTTTATTTCGCAGGTTAAGCCGAAAACATACAAAGAGACGCTTACTGAAGAATCATGGGTAAATGTGATGCAAGAGGAGCTGAATCAATTTGAAAAGCTCGGAGTTTGGAAGCTAGTTGATTTACCCGAAGGCCAAAGAATGATAAAAACAAAATGGGTAATCAAGTTCAAAAGAGATGACAGAGGAGTGATAGTATAATAACCCTCGAAAAAACGCTCCTAAAATACCCCGTGTATGCTAAACTAGACCCGTATATGCTTAATTTTTTTAAAAATCAAATAAAATAGGTTTTATTGTCACTTTCGGGCCGCGACAGGGTTACCCTTATGTCTCGGGGGCGCGACGGCTCATACTTGCCGGGCACATAAATGTAACACATGTCACATATCGTGTCGAACCTACGGTGGTGATCTGCCACACCTAGCTGTAGCTAGGTATGCCTCGAGGGGTGCAAGAGAACCATGGCAGTGGGTCGCGGGGCGCGAGAGACCCCCGATTCAGCCTATAAATTGAGATGTTCAGCATCAATTTTAGTCATTTAAAATTTCTTTCTCTCTGTCTCTATAGTGCAAGTATAATAGCTCGGTATTATACCCCTAAAACATGAAGCTCTACCTCATTGTAAGTATTTTAACCCCGATCACTAATTCGTTACCCTACCCGATTGATCAAGGGCCCCGTGACGCATGTCGAGGCTCTGCCTGACTAAGTTCGTTGGGGTTCTATCTCGTGTTATATGCCTAATGTGATTTGGGTTATCTTACTAACACGTGTGCATTGTATGTTTTTAATAGAAAATAATCAGGAAAATCAACAGGAAGCTGTAGAAATACCTAAGTCTACAAAGTGAGTCCATTCTACTTTTTCTCACCGTTTGTGAGTCCATTCTACTTTTCCTCACCGTTTGTGAGTCCATTATACTTTTTCTCACAGTTTGTGAGTCATTATCTTTTTCTACCAAACCGTGTTACAAAATCTCAAATATTTTCAAGTATACTTACAGTGATTGAGTCTTTGTATTCTATAATTGCTACCGGTATGTGGGGTTTTGTATACACTACTAGTCAAGCGTTACTATTGGACAACGGGTTAGCCAATAGTAATATAACCACAGTCATGGAACTGCCAACATGACAAATACTGAATGAGTAATTGGGTATATATAAACATTGTAATCGCTCTCAATACTATAAAGTTATAAAAGCTTATTTTTATTAAACTGGGATGCACTCGCCAGTATTTCATGCTTATAAAATCTTTTTAAAACGCATTTCAGGTAACTTAATATGAAGCTATAAGAAGCCAGCAATGGAGCACTGAATGCTTAAAGAAAGTGGCTATAAAAGTTACCAAAATAAAAAAAGATTATGTTTTCAATCATTAGGGTTTATCCCTATAAATGTATTGTGAATTAAACATGAGTTTTATCCCATTTATTCATAATAAAAGTTTGGTGTTTTGAAACTCTCAAATTTATTTCCTAAATCCTGATCTCTCATTTCCGCAGTCAAATTAATAAACACCGATACCACCAACTGCTTGTTCGCGGCTCCCGCTCCCGGGGTAGGGGTCGGGGCTGCGACAGAAGGTGGTATCAGAGCCACACTGGTTTAAGCCATTTAGGTGTTCTCTTAATACTTAAATTTTAACCAATTGTGTTAGGAAATAACTTATGTGTTATTCTGTGTAAATATGTATATTATTATTTTGTGTTATTTGACAATTTTCTAGTTTACAGCATGAGTGAGCAAGGTACCTCTGACGCTTACCATCAATTACCTAATTATCCAAAGAATGAAGGATCTTCCCAGTCAAACCCAGGATACACCGCTGATTCTGAGGTTGTCTTTGTTTTCAAAGCTAAATCCGAAGAACCATTTCCCCAAAAAAGAGAGGTTGGTTTAGTAGAGCAACTTATGAAAAGAGGAAGAGAATGAGAAAACTACAACAACAAAGGATAGCAAATAGAGAGAGAAATACCTAGAATCAGGAGGCTAGACCTTTATGGGAGGAAGAGTTGGATAGACAACTAGCTGATTTTCACATGTTTGAAAATGTAGAGTTTGGAAATGTAGAGGGAGGAATTAATCTCAACCAAGTAGCAGACCCACAACTTCTACCATTATTTCCTGGCCAACCCATGGAGCTAGAATAGAACCAGGAGAACCAGCTACAAATCCCAGCCTTTGATCCAAACGAGATACCTAGAATTCCCGCGCAAAACCATTTAGACTATGATCCGTAGTGGGATGATAACCGGTCAATTCATGAAATATTAAATAACCCATACCCTTATGGGGAACCAATATCACGTTACCCTGAACCAGTGCCAGTCCCACTACCACCAATGAATCAAGAGAATGTGGAAGAACTTTGCCAGTATGGTGAAGAGTTAGTTGAGGAGGGAAATCGAATTCGCCAAATAGGAGAAAAACTCGTCTAGAAATATGACGAGCGTGAAATGCAGTACTAGAAAAGCCAACACCTAATATATATATAGGGTAAGGTTCATTTGAGAACCACCCTTATTGCGAGAACCGCGAGAACCAATGTGAACACAGAAAAATAAATCTAAAGAATTCCAAAAAACCCACAATTTTTTTTTAATATTTTTCTAATAAAAATCGCTATATTTTGTTACAAAGAAAACGTTTTTTTTTCGAGTAACAGTTATGGATGCACATGTGCATATGTATCATTTCTTGGACAAATTCCATAATATATTACCAGTAGTAGAAAAATGCACTTTCATTTACACTACCAAATGTAATACACTACTTTTTACATTACCAATATTAGAAATGCACATGTGCATCTATATGTATCAACATGAAATAAGGTGTTTTGGTACAAAAAGTTTGTGATTTTAAATGATGAAGTAGGCCCATATACATGTGTTTTGGTTAGTTATATCTAGTGGTTGATGGTTTGATTATATTTGTCACTTTATGATGTAATATGTTGTTTGGATGGTATAAAGGGTGTTGATGTACATATAATAAAGTGAAATATTGGTAATAGTATTGTATTATGGATGGTAAAAAGCAATGGTATTGTATTACGGATGGTAGGAGGTAATGGTAGTGTAGTATGGATGGTATGATAGATGAAAGGGAATGTGTATTCGAAGTGGTGTACTAAAACACGTTATAATATGTTTATATATATAGATGCACATGTGCATTTCTAGTGTTGTTAATGTTATAACAACTTCATACATATAGATGCACATGTGCATTTCTATTATTGTTAATGTAAAAAGTAGTGTATTATGAATGGTAGTGTAAATGAAAGTGCAATTGTCTGATATTTGTAATGAATTACGGAATTTGTCAAAGAAATGATACAAATGCACATGTGCATGAATAACTGTTACTTGAATTTTTTTTTTTGATTTTTTTTATTAGCGATGAAATATAGCGATTTTTCCAAAAACAATAGTAAAAAAAAAATTGGGGTGTTTTTTTAGCTATTTTTAGGTATTTTTTGGTTGTGTTCACATTGGTTCTCGCAGTTCTCGCAATAAAGGGTGGTTCCTAACGGATCCTTCTCATATATATATATATATATAGGGGAACATTAAAAAAGTGGGGAACAGCAGGGAACCGACTCAAATGAACTCCGATTGGACTCATTCCAGCGGCGTTGGAACCGGCTCATCGAACCATAACTATGATCTCTTAACCCTAAACTCTAAATCCAAACTCCTAAACTCTAAACGCTAAAGCTAAAAAATAAGGCTAAAACCTATGCTAAACCGTAAAATCTAAACTATAAACCCTAAAGCTAAACCCTAAAGGCTAAACCTAAAGCTAAACCCTAAAAGCCAAACCCTAATATATTTAGGGTTTAGGGGTTATGATTTAGTGTTTAGGGTTAAGAGATCGTAGTTAGGGTTCGACGAGCCGGTTTCAATGCCGCTGGAATCAGTCCAATCGGAGTTCGTTTGAGTCGGTACCCCACTGTTCCCCACTTTTTTAGTGTTCCCCAATGAACCTCACACTATATATATATATATATATATATATATATATATATATATATATATATATATATATATATATATATGTGTGTGTGTGTGTGTGTGTGTGTGTTGTGTGTATTTTGTATTTTGATAAAAAATCAACTAAAATAGATATAAATTAATATATATGACCTATATATATATATATATATATATATAGGGTGGGGTTTCTCTACAAAGTGTGTTTTTCCTACAAAGTGTAGGAAGTATTTTGGGCCATTGGATGAGTGGTTTTAATGGTTGAGATTAGATGAGTGGCATTTTTGTAATATATGCAAATTTATTTAATGATTGATTTAATTGATTGAGGGCATTTTGGTAATTGAGCATGTATTAAAAAAAGAAACACCCATCATTCATTCTTTCTTGCAGAACTCTCTCCACATTCTCTCTCTTTATTAAACAAAATCTCCTAAAATCATGGATGAAGTTGAATATAAAAGATTTGATTGTGTTTAAAATCTGAAATTTACTGAAAAACATGGATGAAGATGAATATAAAAGAATCCGAGTTCAATTTTTTTTAATCAAGTATTGTGTTTTATATTAGTGATAAAACACATTGTGAAGAAACTTCGAAAAAAAATCTAATAGGACCAGAAACTGATAAAACACACTGAGAAGAAACATGTGAAGAAAAACACACTGATAAAACACACTGCGATGAATCTGTGAAGAAAAACACATTGATAAAACACATTGTGAAGAAAAACACACTGTGAAGAAACAGTCAATAAAAACATACTAGTCAATAAAAACATACTGATAAAACACATTGTGAAGAAACCAATAACTAACCTGTAAAACACAACGTCAACAAATACAAAAATGCGTCCCTCATGAAACATAAACTGCTATAACACATAATGAGTAAACCTATAACTGGTAAAACACAACATCAAGAAATTGTTCAAGAACGATAAACTGGTGTGTTACATGTGAAGAAACCATAAAACAAATAAAACACAATGTCAAGAATACATGCACATGCAAAAAAAAAAAAAACAACTTAATCAAATGCTGGCATGTCGAACAACTAAATCAGGATGCATTTACCATGATCACAATCAATCATTGCATTAGACATCAACATTTTTGATCCGCAATATGCAAAAAAAAAAAAAAAAATCATCTGAAGGATAAGAGAATGATGCACGTTTGATTCTGCGTAACTGATACAATTCCATAAATAAGATATAGAGTTTCCTTAAAAGTCTCATTTTGTTGTTTTAGATTTATCTTTTTCAAAAATAACTTATTTAGTGAATTACCATTGTACCCTTTTATTAAAATTCTCTAGATGACACATGTCATAACCATATCACTTCATACACTTTCTAGAAAAATATGACTTTGTAGCCAACTCCCACCCTATATATATATATCGATGTATAATTACTAGTGTTTAAATTTCTAGTCATAGTTTGTAATAGATGCATATATGAATATGAAAAGAGTAAGTCGCAATGATCGACGTTTTTGGTTAAATGTGTTTGAGCATTTGTTTGTTTAAATTCTATGATATTAATACCTGATAAATGTTTACAATTCAGATGTCGAACGACGTAAATCAGGAAATCCAGAATAACGATAATAACGGAAATCCAGTTGATAAAAGTGCTATTGAACACATAGTAGCCCAAGGAATCATATGTGACAACTCATGTTTTGCCGTTCTTTTACGTTATAACTTATTTATACGTTAACAAAACTATTATGTTCAGTGATAATTCAGTGTTTGTGATGCATTTGGATTGTTACGGGTTTTGTAACTATGTGGGCCGCATAAAGCTTCGAACCGCACATCCTTATTCCAATCGCACACCTTCACCATTCTCGGCCCAAACCAAACCCGGCCCATCCCCGTCTGTCCTCTGGTACGCACATATACATGAGAGTATTCACATAATTTCCCAACTTGTTGCAAACCCTAAACTCTTCTCCCTCCTCCTTGCAATCGGCGACATCCTCATCTCCTTCGAAGCCCTCCTTGTTCATCATCCTGTTCGGTTAGTATTCTATGGTTGATTTAATTTGCATGTACATGATTTGATGTTAGATTTGTGAATGCTATGTGTTTTGCATGATAGTCGTTGGATTATGAATAGTGAAATCCTTGATGAACATTATTATTATGATAATCAAACTGATAGATCTAAAACAGAAGCATGATTGATGGTTAGGATTTCTAGATATTAGAATCTGATAAGTTTTGGTCGGGGTTATGAATGTTGTGGGTAGATCGATTAAATGTTAGTCAGGATCTTGCTGAATTGCTGATGATGCCAACTAAATGTGTTGTTGATTTGTTGGAACTTGATTTATGATGAAACCGTTAATCCACGATTAGAAATTATGAACACTGTGATTTCTATGTTATGTTAGTAACGGCTGACAGTTTGGGTTCTCAGGAAATTGCAAAGATCTGTTAGGACGGCGAGGTATGATCCCCGACGAAAAACTCACCTCGATGAAAGACTTGATCTTTCGTCGACGGGGTAATGACGAATAACTTGAACTTTCGTCGACTGCCTCATGACGAATCACCTGTTTTTCGCCGTGTCCCTCCACGATGAAGTATTGGTCTTTCGTCGGCTAGCATTTGAAGAAATAGGTGGGTTCTTCGCCGGACACTGGAATAATAACTGTAGGTAGCAGATTGTGATGTATGTGGTAAAGGATAATTATGTACATGGGATACTGTTGTTATGTGATGACCCTACTGACTAGAATGAGAACTCTGGCTTGATTGTATAAATATAACACTCCTCTGTTATTGATTAATATGTGGACATGTATGATGAAACTGTATGATGTATATGACATTGAACGAAACTGTGTGAATTGAATAGTGGATTATAAAAGCCTATCTGTTGCATGGTAACAATGTTAATCTGATGAGAACCTTGACTCAACCCGTATGAATAAACAGTACATCTGTGAATGTTGATATGTGTCATGAACACGGGATGTAGACTTGTTTGGGAACAAAACACTTGTTATGTGACTTTACGACAAACGCTATAGATCAATAGATTGCATGATTAACAGTTACGACTTGTATAAGCACGTGTGTCTTACTTGTATGCTACTCGCGTAACGTGTATGTTGGATACGTGACATATGTGAACAACATGAATGTAAACTGATAACGTGTACATGAACATCATAGGCTTTGACTGATTAAGTGTGAACAAGTAACTAGTCATACCGAGCAAACCAAGGTGAGTTCACTTCTCACAAAACAAGCATGCGTCCGGTGGGGACAAACAAACTGGCAAACTTGTAAACGGATTTTTGTAAACCCATATCCTTGTAGGGGATATGAGGCGGTTTTCAAATACCCACATCCTTGTAGGGGATGTGAGGCGGATTTCACAAACGCATATCCTTGCAGGGGATATGCAACGGTTTTCAGTAAACGTTGATGTTGGATAATACACTCACTTCTATCACTTAAGTCCCATCATACTACCGGGTTAGTTGCTTGTAGGGCAACGGGGTTATTAGTTGATAGCGCTATTAGGTTTGGCACCCTCACGACGTACCTGGATAGGACGGGCGTGAACTAATAACTTTAAATCATGACCAATGTTTGATAGAGCATTGGAGAAGGGCAAAAAGGGTCGAGTTGCATGGAATTATAAGACGCGTCAAATGGCTTTTGTACAATTGGGTTATGAAACTCTAATTAATGTAGTATGCTTCCGCTGAAATGTAAACAATGTTTTGTAACAATGATCTTACTAAATGAAAGTTTTATTTAAAATAATGTTATGAGTTCAACGCGATTGGTGGCTAGATCCTGGTACGTCACACGACCCGCGGTGTTTCCGCAAGTGATATTTTGGGGGTGTGACAGTTTGGTATCAGAGCCACTGGTTATAGTGAACTTGGTTTTAAAACGTTTTGTAAAACCAGACTATAACTGAACAGTTCTGAATACGTAAATACGACCATGACACTCAGCTCCAGATTGCAAGTTTCGTCTTTCTCACTTGTTGCATACATTACATGACTAGTACACATTTGTTTCTGATGTAACATACGAACACACACTCGTCACTATAGCATGATGGCATGGATTGCTTGCTTACTTTATGATGCGTTGATAGTGTTTCATAGTCCTTGGATTTTTGTGATCTTATTACTTTGACAACCTCCATTTGACATCTGAGTTTGAGGAACCATTTAACATGAGTTAGGAGGAACTGAGATGAGCACGCAAATCACAATGTTATTGTGGGTGCACACATAATAATAAAGTGGGGTGCATGCGAGTCCCAGTGAGACTTAACAAGTGAAAAAGGGGTTCTGTTCCGTTATTCGAACAGTGTGAATCGTAACAAATCTATATGAGTCCTAGCCGTAATTGCCTCCTACTTGAACATGATCTTTTCACTCCTTTTCTGAATCCTTACAAATCTCGATGCTAACGAGTATCACTTGAGCACCCATCCGAACACCTAGCGAACTATGTATAATGTTAGGTGCTTGCGCGAACGTCCCTGAGTTGGATGTCGCAGCGTCGAATGATTGGTCGATACCCTTCTCACTCCACTTCAATGGCTGAAACTCAATGTATTGACATCGTAGCTCCCGAAGTGCGATCACGTCTGCAACACTCTCGCAACATACCGTGTATTACTCAATCAACTTGCTAGATTGATGGACAAGCGGATGAGTGTAGTACTTTACCGACTTCATTATTTGGACGACCCTGATTACCAGCAACGAACATCAGTTAATTGACCTCAATCGAATCCTTAACCCTAGCCAGCGGCCTATGGGAGTCAACTCTTACGAATCAATCGGGACATAAGCGATGACAATTGACTATGGTGTGGAATGTGTAACTGCCTGCATAATGAGTGATGCTTTAGGACGTAACACGGAATATGAAAAGGTGGACCCGGTTGGTGAGAGACCATAGAGCTCCGTTACAAGCAACGACAATAGAGGCAACAGTCGTGGAAACATCAAGGTACTCGTAATCGTAGCCTACAACATGGAAACGAAGGTGACGTCGACAATGATTTACTACAGATAAGTCAAGACGTCAACAACCAAGGGAATAATGACAGTATTGGGAATCCTCGTAACGATACAACAACACCGGAAATGATGCTCTTGGAAAGGCATTTAGGATTGGCGTAGGCGATGCCAGGCATAGTAGCAACATGGTAGCTTTTATGGGTAGCTGATCGCTACGTCCCTGTTATGTTTAACCCTGATGCTTCTTGAAACCGAACCTGTTGTGGAATTGGCTGCTGGCAAGTCAATTGAAACCTCATATGTTCATTGGGATGCAAACTCGACCTGGTGGGACAAGTGTTTGGCATCGACTTTCCTCATGTTATCCTTGGTAGTTTTGATGCAGTAGTTAGTGTGGATTGGTTATCCAGATATCGCGCGGATATACCTTGTGAGGATAAAATTTTGAGTATCCCTCTTTCTATTGGCGAATCGTCGTAAAGCATCAGTGAGGTGTAAAGGTTAATATCATTTCAGCAATGAAAGCCTGGAGCGTCTACGAAGGGATTACCCCGCTATGTTAGCAACCGTTACTGATGTTGAGGCTAAGGAAAAGAGGATCGAGGATCCACCAATTGTTCGTGCTTCCTCTCGGTGTGCTACCCGAGGAGCTTCAGGCTTACTTCCACAACTGTTAGGCAGAATCTCAGTTTGATCTCACGTCAGGGGCACTCCTGATTACTCGTACAACATACTGTCTTGCACCAGGAGGGTTGCAAGAACTATCTAATCAACTACAGGAACTATTGGACATGAGTTTTGTTGGACATAGTTTTTTTTGTTTCACTTTGGGGAGCCTCAGTTATATTCGGGAAGATAAAGCCTTTTCGTATGTGTACTGATTATCCGGAACTCAGCAAGGTGACAGTCAAGAACCGTTTGCCTCGACCATGTATTGACGACATGTTGACCAGTTGCGAGGGTCAAGCTCCCATTCGAGGATTGGCTAACAAACGAGCTATCTTCAGATCGAAGTCCAAGGGGAGGATGTTCCTAAAACGGCATATCAAACGCAATGCAGCCATTGCGACTTTGTATTCCATGACCTTTGGGATTACCAAAACACTGGCAACTTTATGGATCACGTGAAGCGACCATGCTATTTGTTGACGTTTTGAATCATTTTCAGAAGAAAAGAACATCATGGGCAGCTTTGTATCTTATTTGAGAACTCCTGAGGGAGGAGCCACACCGCGCGAAGTCTTGATAAATGTAACTTCTGGATTCGAGAGGTACCTTTTTGGTCATATAATCAACGAAGTGGGAATACACGTGGATCTCTCTAAAACCCGTTTTGGTTAGAAACTGATCGACACCAAAGATTCCTGCGGGGATACAGCAATTCCTTGTTTTCGCTAGATACTATCGCAGATTCATCGAGGGATTTTCGAAGATTGCGCCGCTGTAACCTCTTTAGCACAGCGGGATGCTGTGAATTCATGGGAGACAAATCAGGCGGACGTCTTTTCAGCCTCTGAAATTCAACTGTACAACGCACTGAACATCATCGATACCCGAGGGTATGGGTGATCTCGCGGTATACCATGATGATTTGAATCAGAATCCTAGTTACACACCGATGCAACACGAGAAGGTGATGGATTATGTGGTGGATTAACAAGAAGAAGTGCATGACTCACAGCCTGAGGGTGGAAACCATGGTCTTGGATTTAAGTTGGAGGCATTACTTGGACGGTACCAAATGCACTACTTAGACCGATCACAAGGGCCTCCCGTGTACCGTTGTTTCGAAGAGCTAAAACATGTAATGACATCGCTGGATGAAATATTTGAATGATTTCGACTGTGAAACCTAAACGTGTACAAGCCTCGCAGCACGCCATCGACTCTAACCTACCTGATCAGATTTGCTCTGCTCAAGCTGAAGCACTGAAGGAAGAGAATTTTCCAGTTGGGTCCGTGCCTGGCATGGAGAAGTAATTTTTGACAAATTGGATGAGATTCGCTACTTCATGGAACGAATAAGGATTCCACTATACAGCAATCCAAGGGAACTTGTGTTGAGCGAAGCACACCAGCCTCGATATTCTAGTCATCTGGATTTTTATGGAATATATTAGGATCTAAGGACCTTGTACTGGCGACTGGACTTGAAGGCCTACACAGCGAAGCATGTGAACGACGTTTGACTTGTGAGGAAGTCAAGGTGGAATATCAGAAACCTTCTAGTTTATGCCAGCAACCAGAAACCCTCACATGGAAATAAGAACAGACTGCCACGGATTTTGTCACATGTCTACCTAAAACTCGGAACGGAAACAATATCACCTGGGTTATCGTTAATTGTCTCATGCAACCAGTACACTCTCTTGCAATCCAGGAAACTGACGAGTCTTCACAGCTTGTGAATATCCCTCTAAGAGAGGCGGCCTTTTAGGCACGAGGTGCCAACTCCTGTTATCTCTGATTTTAATCTATACCTGATTTATGACAGGCATTACACAACACTCTTGGCTCACGTCTAGACATGAGCATTACTTATCATCACAGGACAAATGGTTAGAGTAAACGCACCACCCTGGCACATGAAGATATGCAGCGAGCATGTGTGTGATT
Organism: Helianthus tuberosus; assembly: GCA_030545235.1. Classification (NCBI taxonomy): domain Eukaryota; kingdom Viridiplantae; phylum Streptophyta; class Magnoliopsida; order Asterales; family Asteraceae; genus Helianthus; species Helianthus tuberosus. The sequence continues at coordinate 161,305,557 of CM060452.1, forward strand.
GACTTAGTAAAATTGGAAGGACACCTACCTTTGGTTGAGTTTACTGCGACAGTTACCATTCTAGTATTCAGACAACTCTGTTTGAGGCATTGCATGGACAGTAACGCTAATCTCCCTGTTGAATTAAGGTGGGTGACAATCTAATCATGGGTCCAGGACTTATACTCGAGTTACCTGACGGATTGGGTAACGTACACAATGTCATTTATGTCTCGAATCTGAAGCAGTGTTGGTCCGATGAAACATTTGTGACACCTTTATTAGACAAGTTGTAGTTGTCTAGGAGTCTATCGAAAACATGGACGACGGAGTCAAGGTTCATTATCATAGTCGAATTCCAATCGTGAGAGTTCGTCGGAACTCAAGACGTGGACCGGAGTTCACGTGGGAGCGCAATGATCGGAGGAAGCTCTAGTATCCTCGGTTACTCAAACTGTTGAATCAACTTCTGTTATCATTGGCGAATTTCAGGACGAAATTCCCTTTCAAGTTGGGGATGATGTGGTACCCGCGGAAAATCCACAGTCATCCTAAGTTAACATCTTGCATTTGGATTACCTATCAAATTTCAGGAAAAAATTTCTTTCAAGTTGGGGATGATGTGACAACTCGTGTTTTGCCGTTCTTTTACGTTATAACTTATTTGTACGTTAACAAAACTATTATGTTCAGTGATAACTCAGTGGTTGTGATGCATTTGGATTGTTACGGGTTTTGTAACTATGTGGGCCGCATAAAGCTTCGAACCGCACATCCTTATTCCAGTTGCACACCTTCACCATTCTTGGCCCAAACCAAACCTGGCCCATCCCCCTCTGTCCACTTGTACGCACGTATACATGAGAGTATTCACATAATTTCCCAACTTGTTGCAAACCGTAAACTCTTCTCCATCCTCCTTGCAATCGGCGGCATCCTCATCTCCTTCGAAGCCCTCCTTGTTCATCATCCTGTTCGGTTAGTATTCTATGGTTGATTTAATTTGCATGTACATGATTTGATGTTCGATTTGTGAATGCTATGTGTTTTGCATGATAGTTGTTGGATTAGGATTAGTGAAATCCTTGATGATCATTATTATTATGATAATC